>CM075490.1:3770000-4317500 GCA_037950665.1 Hypophthalmichthys nobilis
GTCTGTCTGTCTGTCTGTCTGTCTGTCTGTCTAACTTGTCTATCTGTCTGTCTGTCTAGCTTGTCTATCTGTCGATCTATCTCATTCTATCTATCTATCTGTCTGTTTGTCTGTCTGTCTGACTTGTCTATCCGTCTGTCCGTCCGTCCGTCCGTCTATCTATCTGTATATCTATCCATCTGCCTTTCTAACTTTTCTTCTGTCTGTCAATCTAGCTGTCTATCTACAGTATTTGTCTGGCTGTCTAGTTTGTCTATCTATCTATCTATCTATCTATCTGTCTGTCTGTCTGTCTGTCTAACTTGTCTATCTGTCTGTCTGTCTAGCTTGTCTATCTATCGATCTATCTCATTCTATCTATCTATCTGTCTGTTTGTCTGTCTGTCTGACTTGTCTATCCGTCTGTCCGTCCGTCCGTCCGTCTATCTATCTATCTGTATATCTATCCATCTGCCTTTCTAACTTTTCTTCTGTCTGTCAATCTAGCTGTCTATCTACTGTATTTGTCTGGCTGTCTGTATATTTAGCAGCTACATGTTCTGTTCATGTTCTCACTGTTGTAAGAAACATAAGAAGTGTGATTCACATACAACATGGAAAATTTTCCCTTAGTTTATCAATTTTTCTTGCCTGTCTGCTGGCATGCTCGTAAGGTCTCACACTTTACTATATTCCTCCCTCAAACCCTGTCTCTCTCGCTCTCTTCCACCTTGATCCGTATTTTCCGCTCTGTGTCGACATCTTGCTGTAGTCAGCATAATATTGTGTCTGTAAGACTCATGGGAGCTTGACTCTAACAGGAAAACATTTATATCTGTAATATATATATATATATATATATACTGTATATATACATAGTATGCACACACACATTTGCTCTCTAAAAAAAACACATATGTTGCAAACGCACGTGCAGATGCGCAATTTGTTCAACATGCAGGAGTGTGTGGAAAATATTGCACTGCTTTCACTGATTGACTACAGATG
Source organism: Hypophthalmichthys nobilis (assembly GCA_037950665.1). Lineage (NCBI taxonomy): Eukaryota > Metazoa > Chordata > Actinopteri > Cypriniformes > Xenocyprididae > Hypophthalmichthys > Hypophthalmichthys nobilis. The sequence continues at coordinate 3,770,988 of CM075490.1, forward strand.
GATTGGGTCAATAATGATGGATCTGTAAAATGCATGCACGCTGCAGGAGATGTGTATTTCTGTGCGTGTCTTTCCATATCCTTTTTTAGAAAGTGGTTTGTATCCTTTCTTTTGTCTTAGGAGTTTGTGTGTGTGTGTGTAAATCACTAAGTGTTTACTAAATCACCATGTGTCCTCTTTGTAAACAGGGACAAAAAGGCCATCCAGGACCACCAGGCCTTCCCGGGGAACCAGTGAGTAACACAGACATACAAACACTGTTACACAAACAAACAAGCACATAAACAAACATTCAAAGTGTGGGGATATTCTTGTCTGACTCAAAAACCTACGTCACTAGTCCACAGAAAGTTTTACCTCTTAAAACACACACACACAGACATTCACATGACAAGAAAAAGTCCTTTCAAAGCCCTCTGTGTTATTTAGGGTGAACCATCCTTACAAGTCAAAAGTTTAGAGAGAGGAAAGACAAACACATACCCAGAGGAAAGTTTTATTGCACAGATGTTGTTCTTTCGTAACTGAGGAGACTTAAAGGTGAGGCCTGTCATTTCTGCGACTAGCGTCACCAAACGTAATTGCAAAAATAATGGTTGATTTTAAACAGATTCATGGGACACTCCCCCTGTCTGTCATTGGTCAGACAAACTGAGAGTCTCATCCCAAACTCATGCCAGTGGTTGAGCAAATGTAGCTCTTGCTGGCAAATGTCACAACTACGCACTTCGCACTATCTATCTGTCTGTCTGACAATCTGTCTGTCTACCTATTTATCTATCTATTTATCTCTTTATCTATCTATCTGTCTGTCTATCTGTCTGTCTGACAAACTGTCTGTCTAACTATTTATCTCTCTATCTATCTGTCTGTCTGTCTGTTTGTCTGTCTGTCTGTCTGTCTGTCTCTCTGTCTGTCTATCTGTCTGTCTACCTATCTATCTATCTATCTATCTGTCTGTCTGTCTGTCTGACTATCTGTCTGTCTATCTATCTATCTGTCTACATGTCTGTCTGACTGTCTACCTATCTATCTGTCTGTCTGTCTGTCTACCTATTTATCTATCTATCTGTCTGTCTGTCTACCTACCTACCTATCTATCTGTCTGTCTGACAATCTATCTGTCTGTCTACCTATTTATCTCTCGGTCTATCTATCTATCTATCTATCTATATGTCTGTCTGTCTGTCTGTCTGTCTGTCTACCTATTTATCTATATCTGTCTGTCTGTCTACCTATCTATCTACCTATCTATCTGTCTACATGTCTGTCTGTCTGTCTACCTATTTATCTATATATGTCTGTCTGTCTACCTATCTATCTATCTATCTATCTATCTATCTATCTATCTATCTATCTATCTATCTATCTATCTATCTATCTATCTATCTGTCTGTCTGTCTTGTCTGTCTGTCTGTCTGTCTCTCTGACTATCTGACTGTCTATCTATCTATCTATCTATCTATCTATCGTCTGTCTATCTATCTATCTATCTATCTATCTATCTATTGTCTGTCTGTCTGACAATCTATCTGTCTGTCTACCTATTTATCTCTCGGTCTATCAATCTATCTATATGTCTGTCTGTCTGTCTACCTATTTATCTATATCTGTCTGTCTATCTATCTATCTATCATCTGTCTATCTATCTATCTATCTATTTGTCTGTCTGTCTGTCTGTCTACCTATTTATCTATCTATCTGTCTATATCTGTCTGTCTGACAATCTATTTGTCTGTCTACCTATTTATTTCTCTGTCTATCTGTCTACCTATCAAGCTATCTATCTATCTATCTATCTATCTATCTATCTATCTATCTGTCTGTCTGTTTGTCTACCTATTTATCTGTCTGTCTATCTGTCTGTCTACCTATTTATCTCTCTGTCTGTCTATCTATCTATCTATCTATCTGTCTGTCTGTCTGTCTGTCTACCTATTTATCTGTCTATCTCTGACTGTCTATCTATCTATCTGTCTCTGTCTGTCTATCTATCTATCTATCTAAATTAGTTCAACAGTTCTGTTTAAATTAGTATTAAACAGTACTATCTATCTATCATCTATCATCTGTCTGTCTGTCTGACAGTCAGTCTATCTATCTATCTATCTATCTATCTATCTATCTAAATTAGTTCAACAGTTCTGTTTAAATCAATATTAAACAGTATCTATCTATCAAAAAAAAAAATTGCTTTATTGGCATGACTGTAAATAGTATAATATTGCCAAAGCTTGGAATACATATATATATAAAACAATAATAATAATAATAAAGTCAATATAATAGAAGAAAATATTATCAAATATTATAACATAACTTAAACTTAAATTAACAGTGTAACAAATTAGAACATGTCTGAACATTTGATACCACAGTGTTTTAACATATATATATATACACGTACTGAGGGTCACTGTGGTGGACGGTAAGGAAACACAATGAGGTCAGACACAATACACACATTACACACATTCACCTGCTGTCTCTCAGGCTGTGGCACATCCACACGTATCTTGCAGCCAGTGCTGCTGTCTATCTATCTATCTATCTATCTATCTATCTGTCTGTCTGTCTGTCTGTCTGTCTACCTATTTATGTGTCTATCTCAATCAGTCAAATCAAAATTTTATTTATATAGCACAATAAGGAGTTAGCTGGCCATTGTGCTGTGCAACAGGATAAATATCTAAAAAACAAGAAAGACCGCAAAGCAATAATAAAGGGAGTTTACATCAGAAACACTAATCAGAAAGAAGTTCAACGTTAAAAATCAAATACAGTTGTAGGCCTGAGAAAAAAAGTAGGTTTTCAACTTAGATTTAGACTCTGTTGATACTAGTCTTAGGGATAGCGGAAGACTATTCCACAATTTTGGACCAATAATAGAAAAAGCACGGTCACCTCTCGTCTTAAGTCTAGATCTTGGAGCCATCAGCAATCTTTGATTAGATGACTATTAATGATCCAGCAGAGTTATTTAATTTCAAAAGTTCAGAGAGATATTTTGGAGCTGACAGACAGTTCTATCTATCTCTGTCTGTCTATCTATTTATCTGTCTGTCTACCTATTTATGTATCTGTCTGTCTACCTATTGTCTATCTATCTATCTCTGCCTGTCTGTCTGTCTACCTATTTATCTGTCTGTCTGTCTGACTATCTATCTGTCTGTCTACCTAGCTATCTATCATCTATCCATCCATCCCTGTCTGTCTGTCTGACTATCTGTCTGTCTACCTATTGTCTATCTATCTATCTATCTATCTCTGCCTGTCTGTCTATCTGTCTGTCTGTCATTATATTTTTCTCTTTCTTTGCAATTAAAGCCATATTGTTTGGTGTTTTGTTCCAAATCTAATGCAATGACTTTTATACATTTTATGTGTTCAAATACTTTTTTGTGTCTTTAAAGTATATATATATATATATATATATATACTTTCATGTAAGTTAGGATAGCCATCATTTCTCTTTGTCTTTCTTTACAGGGGGAACAAGGTCTTGATGGAGAAGCTGGAGCCAAAGGCTATCCTGGCAGGCAGGTGCAGTAGATCTTCCTCTGCTGTGGAGTGTGGCGTGTATATGTGTGTGTATGCGTTTGTTTGTTTGAGTGTGTTTTGCTTTGTTTTTCATTGACCATTCATGCAAAATATGCAATTAATTTAGCAGTAAGCAAGCCCTGGCATAGATATTGGGTTTTGTTCAGTATAGCTGCGGTGCACAGCGATTGAAAATAAGTGTTCATTTATAGGAAAGGATGTAGTCGCTCGCTCTGGCTACTTAGTATCATGATGTTTTGACACACTTGTGTTGTTTTCACTGATGGAGTTTTGAATTTAATCACAATAAAACTAAATTAAATATCCATCCAGAGCATTGAACATTGAGCTTTTATGCTTGTGTTTTGCTTGTGTTTAAAATCATTTGAACTCAAACCAGTATTTCATTTCATATATTTAATTATTTGGTAAGTATCTGTGTTCTATGCAGCAGAGTGTACAATCATCTGGTCATTGTCAGGGAAAAAAAAAAAACCTTATGAGTGATACGAGATACCTCTGCTTTATGCATATGATTCATTACTTAACAAAATCAAGGAAAGGCTAGTTGGTTAAACATTTATCCATTTCTATTTACTGCATGTCAGCCTAAATATTAAAATGTTACAAGAGATTTGTGGTTCTGTTTTCATTATGAAGTCTATGATAAGGCGATTCTAAGTTTATCAGGGTTTTTTGTTCTTGTGGGCACACAAGTTTGGATACTTTTCAGAAGAAACAAGCTATTAATTTCAGTTCTAGTTTGCCTGTTAAATGATGTGTGTTGATTAAACCTGTTTCTGAAGTCTCTCTTTCTCTTTTCTTCTCTTCCAGGGTTTACCTGGTCCAATAGGGCCTGTTGGGCCGAAAGGTGCTCGGGTGTGTACACATCTTCTTCTCGTTTGATGTGTGATTGCAGCTTACAACGCTGTTATTGTGACATTTGAGCTGTCTGAGGGGCCTATGGTTACCGTTGCAATGTTTAATCTTTCACAAAGCTGAAAATGAACGCTTTTTCTGACGTTCTTGTCGACTTATTTGAGTTTTAAAGTCAAGTGATTTGACCTCGACTCCATAAGAGGGATTTTTACCACTACAGCTTCTTTTTTCTTCCGTCTCCCCCTCGTTTTCTGGTTTTTTCCTTTTTCTGTTTTTTGAGTCAACAGAGACTCAACCATGACAAATTTGCTGCTGACAGCTGCCCGAGCCATAAGTGTGCATTTATGTGTGTTTTTAGCCTCCTACGGTCACATTAACATGTTCACATGTACAGCCACCTTCATTTATTTTGCTCTGTCGTCAGTTTGATGTATTCAGAAACAATTTATATTTTATTCTCACTGTGCCACTTTATAGAGTGTACTCAAACATACACACGCTCTAGCTGTTGTGTTTGTAGTTGAGCTGTATTAAAGGCTCTTTATCAGGCTAGACTCCACCCACATTGGCTGGAATTTCCTGTTTAAAATCAGACTGAGGCCCTGCTGTCTTTGGGCACCGCACACACACACACATATGCATGTGTCTTCCAATGCACATTTGTATCAAAGCACCTTGCATGGAGTTATCAGTCTGCCTTTTTGCTGGATGTGTGTGAGTGAATCTGTATGCATAAGTTTTCATTGTACCCTGTGTTTGTTTGTGCATGTTGCCATCGTTTGTTCCCTGAAGTGAGCGTATGTGCCCTTGGACTACATTGTGGAGGCCAGCACCATGCAGTCCATGGGCATATACACTTACTTCATGGCCTGCATCAACACGAAGACGTCCATTCATCCATCCTAGCACCTCTCCGTTCATCTGTACATCCTTGTGATCAAATCGTATGGTGGACGTCCGTTGGATTGCCAATGATTATATAGACTAAACTGTCTTATATAGACTAACCTGTTTTAAAGTCTTACTTCATCTGAGGGTTAGTTTTACTAACCCTTTCTTTCTATTCAAGTATTGACTTTGTCTCAGATATTTCTGTTGCAGTATAAATGGGAGATTTAAAGATTGTCAAGGCCCATTCACACCAAGAACGATAACTATAAAGATAACTATATTTGCGTCCACACCAACGAACGATAATGGTCTATTTATTCTAAGCTCACTCGCTGACGTTTCAAAGTGTGTACAACATATTTTTGCTGTTCTTGTTGCATTTACACGGCTTTAACCAGCAGATGTCCTCAGCATGCTATGTTTAGAGTGAATAGCTAGTGTAATCGATCTAATCTAACAGTGAATTTGGCTGACGAAGTCAATAACAATGCCTAGTCTTTTTCACTGCAACTTCAAAGGAAGGTAGACAATGTTGTCGAAACTAGCGCTGGACACCTGAGATCATTTTATGTTACATTGTTTGCTAGCCTTGCATAATGATCTCATCGTTAATACTTCTCACTATTTATTCCGAGGGTATGGCCGATTATTTTCCATATATCCATTTTCTTTAAAGTATCATTGAAAAGGGGGTTTGACTTGTCAAACAGTGGTGTTTTTTTCTGGACCTCGGCGATTAACTTCTCCGCAATGTCGTCTGCCATTTTAAATGTGCGAGCCCTTAAATTAGAATGGATTCTGATTGGCTGTCAGTGTTTTATTGTTCAACAGCTGGAAAAAATCATTCTGAAAGTGATCCCAATGATATTGTTTCTCTATATCGTTATCGTTATAGCTGTGGTGTGGACAGTGCTGTTCTTTTATATTTAGAAGGATTTTTAGACCTAAATCTTTATCGTTATCTTAATAGTTATCATTCTTGGTGTGAACGGGCCTTAAAATAGATCTATGAAATTTAATATGGATAGCATATTAATCAACCACCTAGAACACCTTAGCACCACTAATAGTATACCCATATAGCAATCACCCCAAACACCACTTTTGAGGGGAAAAAATGGGATATTAAACAAAAAAAATTTTTTTTTCCATTTTCCTCTGTTCCAGGCATCAGTATTGAGCTTCTCTCTGTTTCTTTATAGGGTTTCATTGGAATCCCGGGACTTTTTGGTTTACCTGGAGCTGATGGTGAAAGAGTGAGTCTGTTCATGTTATGACTCTGTCTGTAACCTCCTTCACTGAGTCATTTTTCAGCAGTCATGTGATCGTTACAGTCAGTGGGCGAATGTTCCGGCATAAAACCATTAAAACACCCACAGATGCAACACCTCATTAATACAGTCACCTCATTGACATGATAAACCATATGACTTGATTTCCCATTTACAGTCTTCGAAACCACAAACACTAATTACTAAGCATATTCAATTAATTCAGCATGCTTAATTTAAACCTTGTGTAAAGTTCAGAAATCTATATATATATACGTGTGTGTTTGTTTGTTTAACAGCACAGTGACTATACTGCGTTTTTGCATACTATATAGTATATGGGTATATATTAAATATTAACTGTAGCTTCCTGTCTTACATGGTATTTCCTGAAGGAAATACAAATCTAGTTATCTATAGCTGTTATAGTTCTAAGGGTCACACTTTATATTAGGTGTCTTTAACCTCTAAAAATAAGTAAAATGTCCTTTTGTTCACACTTTTGCTGCTGTTGAGGTGGGGTATGGGTAAGATTAGGGACATGGGTCGGTTTAAGGGTGGGTTAAGATGTAAGGGAAGGCTCAAGAGTGTAATTATAGATGTATTTACAAAAATTAATTACGCACTGTAAACCCGAATAAGTTGGCAAAACTTAAAAAAATTGAGGCAATTGGTTACAAAGAAAGTTACGTTTAAGCAAGCAGATTTAAATATTTAAACATTTAAATATTTGAGTGCACTGATTCATACATTTAACTTAAAATTAAAAAAACCTCAACATAAACATTTTTATTAGTGGAAACTTAGCTAGCTATATTAAGCTAATTCAGAACATACTAACTTGCTAATTTGCTAGCATGTTAGCAATAGCATGGTATTGCACTTGCTGATGAGTGCAGCAATATAAAACATTTAACATACCTGTTCTCAAATTAAGCTGCATGCACCACTCTCCAAAAACCCACATTAACAGAAACCCTTCTGCAGTTAGCATAACAAAACATTAATAGCTACTAAATCTCCCACTTAACATAAATCGTGCACAATAAAACACTTAATTTTAACATGTACTCTCCCTTGGGCAAAGCATTCTGGGAAATAGAAATCCCAGCCCAGTTTCAGTTAAACTTAAGTTCGTCTAAATTAAAAGAAATGAGTTCATAAAACTCAAAACAATGAAACAGTTCAGTTTACTTAAAATATATCAGTTCTGTGAACTCGAAACAAAAAGAAAGTTCTAAATACTCATTAAAGTTAATTTGACTGAACTAATTTGTTTAAATTAAGTTTGTCCTACTCAAACCAATTAATAATTTTGAGTGTTAGGGTTTACAGTGCAGCTGTAATTACATGCAGGTGTTTTTAAAATATAAGTACAATGTAAAACTATGTACACAATAAGTGCATTGTATCAAATGATTAATTTAAATGTTAGTGCATAGTAGTTAAAGACACCTACTATAAAGTGGGACCGTTCTAAGTATAATTCTAACTGTTATAACTATTAGTATGGAAATAGATAAGTGGTAGATTTTTAAATCAAGTGCTGCCCACTACTGGTAGATGTATGACAGTAGATCCTATCATGGATGGGTGTGTGTGTGTGTGTGTGTGTGTGTGTGTGTGTTGTGAAAATGGAAACTACTTCCAGCTGGTTCTGGCGTTCAGCTGAGGGTGTTTGGATGAGTCATATGATAATAGAGTGCGTGTATACACACACACACACACACACACACAGACAGAGTGTAGTGGGGTCTTTGAGTTCTTCTTTCTAATAGCATGAGACTTTTAATCACAGGTGACTTTATTAGCAGTTATTTAGTGTCTCTCTCTTTCTCTGTCTCTTTTTCTTTTTCAGGGTAGTCCTGGTCCACCAGGGAAGAGGGGCAAGATGGGTAGGCCGGTAAAGTTTTGTCTCAACATACTTTATAGATACAGATGTGAGTTTGTTGTAAGTGTGTGTGAGAAATGTAAGATACTGTATTTTTCAAAAGATGTAATAATTTGTTGTATTGCATGGCCCTACAGTGTAACAAATGCATTTTTAAAAGTACAGTCTATGTAGTTTATCAATATGAGGTCAATAAAGATGCATGCATAGTAATTATACAATATTTTTTTTATTAAATAATAGTTATTTATATATAATTGTGTGTGTGTGTGTGAGAGAGAGAGAGAGAGAGAGTTTTACTTTTCATTGGATCATGAATTCATCATTGTCCCGTGGCCTTTGGGACACAATAGATACACAAGTATAAACACACACACACTTACTAAGATGCAGAATCAGCCATGCAGGGGTTGTTTAAATCAGCATGACCTTTGACATCTGACCTCATAAATTTCCTGTTGAATCAGCAGGGCTCAGTGTTATCATCTGAGTGATGTCATCATTAGGGTTAGTGATTAGAACAGTCCCCCAATCCACTCTTTGGTGGGAATATGCTGGATTGCAACATGCTAATGACACTCGGAAATCTTAAGCCATCGCACACCAATGGCCTTGCAACAAATCAGAACACCTCAACAACCGCATACCAATGGCTTAGCAACTATCCAGAGCATCTTAGCAACCACTCAGATTGTAGCATCATGGGGGTAATTTATGTAAAATCAAATTGTGTAGATAATCTGTGATATCATAAGTGACTTATAAGTTCATTCTCTCTATCTCTCAGGGCTTTCCTGGTGATTTTGGAGAAAGAGGGCCACCAGGACTGGATGGGGAACCAGTGAGTTGAACTTTTTAGTTTTCATATGTATTCTTTCATCTTCTCATAAAGCAGATAAAACACTTACAACAGAGATGATGAGAAATGCACATGTACATGGTGTCTGCAGCTCAAACAGCCTCCAAACAAGCAGTGGAAGTGTGTGTGTGTGTGTTTGTGCGTGTTTTTGTGACATATCAGGACACAAATTTGTATAATGACATAAGTATGACATATGTATTACAAGGAGAGGGTGACTTATGAGGACATTACCCCATTTTTCAAAAGGCTTATAAATCATACAGAATGAGTTTTTTTTTTTTTTTTTTTTTTGAGAAAGTAAAAATGTGCACAATTTTCTGTGATGGGTAGGTTTAGGTGTAGGGTTGGTGTAGGGCAATAGAAAATACGGTTTGTACAGAATGAAAACCATTACACCTATGGAATGCCCCCACAATTCACAAAAACAATCCTGTGTGTGTGTGTGTGTGTGTGTGGTCCTGGTAAACCCTACATCATGGGGACATTGTCCTTGTGGGACATTTTTTTTGGTCCCCATGAAGAAAACAACAGCTTATAAATTTATCTAAATTATGTTTTTTGAAAATGTTAAAATGCAGAAAGTTTTCTGTGATGGGTAAGTTTAGGGTTAGAGGATAGAATATGCAGTTTGTACAGTATAAAAATGATTATGTCAATGGAAACCCCCCATAAAGTTGTGTGTGTGTGCTTTCAGGGTGAATGCACTCAGTATGTGTGTTTGTGTGTGTGAGATAACTGTGTACGGGTGTAAACCTCATCCTTTACTTTCGGTATCTTGGCTGAACACAATTTTCCACTCACTACTTATGTACACACACACACACACACACACACACACACACACACACACTGTATTTTCTGTACTGTCCTGTATTTCTTTCTGGTATGGAAGCCAAATTTAATTTGTTGAATGCAAACAAGGCTGTGCAGAGTAGATGCTGAATAAAAAGAACTTAAAGCAGCCTAAGCTGGTTTGCTGGTCATAAATAGTCTCCCAGTCTGATCATGCTGGCCTGGTTGGTTGGATTTTCGGCACTTGTAAATTAGTCAGACTTGGAGACTAGCTCAAACCAGCTAAGACCAGCAAACCATTTTAGGCTTATTTATTTATGTATAGGGAAGGTGTTAGATCATGTCTTTCTATCCACTAAATTTATTTATTTATTGATTTCAGTCAGGAAGGTGTTAGGTCATGTCTTTTTTGTCCAGTGGATTGATTGATTGATTGATTGATTGATTGATTGATTGATTGATTTCAGCCAGGAAGGTGTTAGGTCATGTCTTTTTTGTCCAGTGGATGGATTGATTGATTGATTGATTGATTTAAGTCAGGAAGGTGTTAGGTCATGTCTTTTTTGTCCAGTGGATGGATGGATTGATTGATTGATTGATTGATTGATTTAAGTCAGGAAGGTGTTAGGTCATGTCTTTTTTGTCCAATGGATGGATGGATGGATGGATTGATTGATTGATTGATTGATTGATTGATTGATTGATTTCAGTCGGGAAGATGTTAGGTCATGTCTTTTTGTCAAGTGGATGGATGGATGGATGGATTGATTTGATTGATTGATTGATTGATTGATTTCAGTCGGGAAGGTGTTAGGTCATGTCTTTGATGGATGGATGGATGGATGGATGATTTTATTTATTTATTTCAGTCGGGAAGGTATTAGAGTATGTCTTTTTGTCCAATGGATTCATTTATTTATTTATTTCAGTCAGGAAGGTGTTAGATCATGCCTTTTTGTCCAATGGATGGATGGATGGATGGATTGATTGATTGATTTTAGCTGGGAATTAATTTTTTTGAGGAAAAACTTTCATTCACATTAAATGAAATATGGGATCTGTGCTTACTATGGTCAGTATCATAATATATTTGATACATGTAATAAATTTTTTGGGTTGATTAGTTGAAAAATTATCATTCCCAAAAATGTCTCTGATTGGATGTAGTATGTGACATCATAACAGGAAGTGTTCGAGTCAAATCCCACCTCTTTTTCACCTGTAAATGTGGGGAGTGTAAGAACAGGAACTTGAAAGCCCTCTCATTTCCTGTTCTCCTTTTCCTGAAAAGAGGAGTGAAGTGCTCCTTTCATCCTTTCATCACACCAGGGGAACGAGAGGAAATGGCTCCAGCATGCTGCTGCCGAGCCAACAACAAACCATCTCTGTTTCTACAAAAACACTCACACGCACGCTCTCTACAGCACCCACTCGTTTGTATAACCATATTAATTTCTCTAAATATGAAGAGAATGCATATACACAGCACATGTTATAAAGGACACACATGCATGAACTAACCCATGAAGCACTAGAAATCTGTACCTGTTTAAGAAGGAAAGGATAACGCTCTGTCCCTGTTTCTGTGTTTATCTTAGGGTGTTATAGGAGCTCCTGGTCCTCCTGGTGTCCTTGGATTGATTGTAAGTGAAAAAGTTTACTCAAAGTCCCCCTATTATGCTTTTTCGGATGTTATCTTTTTTGTAGTGTGTAATATAGCTGTTGTAAAAGGCCTTCAAAGTTTCAAAGATCAAAATCTGTGAATCAAGTGCTGAGGAAGATCAGGAGCTGAAATTCAGATATGGTAATGGGCGTTTAGTTTCTGACACAGACTATAAGCGGTCGACCAATCACAACAGGCTAGGCCATCTGACCAATCAGAGCAGAGTAGGCTCTCAGGAAGGAAGGGGTTTAGAGAGACTGAATCCTTTATCAAACCGTTTCAGACGCTGTGAGAAAAGAGGTGATGCTGCAATGTATATTATGAAAAAAATTAAAGTGTTTTTTGTCCTTGGATGCATGTAAACCTGTTGTAGGAGACCTCCAAAACAAAATTAGAAGCCTTTAAAATAGCAAGATGACCTTGATAACAAAAACTGAGCTACAGAGATGTGGAGCTCCATTATCCTGAGCTTACATGCAGGTGAAATATAATAATACTAATTTTTTTTTTTTTTTACAATTTATGGAGATTATGCAGACCCTAGACTTTAACTATTGATATTGAAATCCTACACGTAGCAAATCTTTATTTTAAATGTTCTAATATTTTTTTTCTTTATTTTAAAAAAATAATTTTAGATGACTGGCATTGGAAATGGTTTGGCAGATTTACAAGTGCAATGTTAATTATTTAGATACAAATACAAAATTTGATTTAAATACAGGCAGAAAAAAAACCTTGTCATCTGAGCAATTACACAAATGTGCATGCTGGAAAAAGAAGTATAAATCAAAGTGATGTCAGTTTAAAATGCTTATATACTATATATATATATATATATATATATATATATATATACTATATTTCAAAAGTTTGGGTCACTAAGATTGTTTTTTAGGTTGATAATACTTTTATTCAGCAAGAATGCATTAAATTAATCAAAAGAGACAGTAAAGACATTTATAATGTTACAAAAGATTTGTATTTCAATAAATGTTGTTCTTTTGAACATTCATCAAAGAATCCTAAAAAAATGCATCACAAAAATATGAAGCAGCACAACTGCTGTCAACATTGATAATAATCAGAAATGTTTCTTGATCACAGGAATAAATTACATTTTAAAATATATTCACAGAGAAAACAACTGACCCTTTGCCAGGAGTTTGACAGGCAATCTAACCAATCATAACGCAGAATCTGCCATTTTGTCTGACAAAGCAGTCAGGGGAGTTAGTAAATTAATGTCGGTGGACTTGAACTTGAAAAATGGTGTGTATTGACGAGCATACCTTCTGATGTTCATTCATGTGCATTTGATGTTATAAATGAACTAGTAGGAAGAGATGATCGGTTCACGAGCTGCTTGAACTGAGGCACTACAGCGATCTGTAACGACACATTAAAGAGCCACAAATCGATATTTATTGTAGGCTTGTCGCGATAGTCTGACTTATCGCACGATATACGGACATGACCTCGATAATTTTTGGTGACGCGATATATTGTCCTTTATGTTTACACAAAAATAAATGTCAATTTGCCGACATTTTGCTGCCTCTGCCATCTCGTCAGCTCTCCGAGGCGAAAGCGGGGCTCAGCTCTTTCATACACAGAGCTGACATCGACAGGCGGAAAAATGCGCCATTCGAGTGTTTTCCTGATAACTACAGACAGTTTGGAAGAATAAGTGCAAATGCACTCAGTTTCCACAATCTACTGGTGCAAATATAAACATGAAATGGTGCACGCTCACAGCTAGTTTCACACAGGATGCGGCAGTTGCATGTGTCTAGTTTGTTTTCATAGGGAACGTGTTTTTGCATTCCACTGCGCCATTTTTCCATGAAAACTTGTTTGTTTGACTGTTGCACTTGCGTCTTTCGCAGCATCCAAAGTTAAAAGAAGTTTTTCAAACACGCCTCTAGAAAAACATACCTCAACAGGTCATATCTGACTGCTAAATCTGTCTTTGTTCATACGGACATCTGACAATAGCGTGCACCCTTACTTTACTGAGAAAATAAGGTCAGGGAAAAACCTGTAGATGGAAAATCTCCATATAAGTGCCTTTTGTGCATTTGCAAGTGTTTTTTTCTACTTGTTATTTTGCAGTTTTTGTTAGCAAAGGTTTATTTATTATTTATTCAACATTATTATTTTTTTGACGCTTCAATTCCAGTATCTAAATATTCTTAAGAGTTAAGTTCATTGTCATTTAAAAGTGTGTAGGCCTACTTGCATTTTTATGCTGTTATATTATGATTATATATTCAGTGGCATAAAATGGTCTTAATATGACAATAATATCGCATATCGCAATTATTTCTGGGGCAATATATCGCACAACAATAAGTAGTTATCGTGACAGGCCTAATGTATTGTTTAAATTAATTTAAAAATGACAACATTTGAAATTTGAGACTGTTTCATATCAAAAGTAACTTGCTCTGTCTTGTCTGTCGACACATTGTCAGTGTCCTCTTTGCTCTGCGATGTATTTTTCACTGCGTGAGAACATGATGTCATGTGTGGCATGAGAGCGGCATGGCTTGTCAGGCGTAACAGTAACTAAAGGGGTGGGTCTTTGCAAACAGTCAGTTGTAATAATATTTTGCAATATTACTATTTTATTGTATTTTTGATCAAATAAATACAGTCTGGGTGAGACTTTCTTCATAAACAATAAAAAAAATCTTATCAACCCCAAACTTTAGAACGGGAATATAGTAATCAAATTAAAGTTATAACTAATCATTGATACAAATCACATCCCACCTGTAAGTTTATCAGGCTTTTATCAGGATGTCTGCTCACTCTCTGTTCACACATATACTCTCTATACACACATAGTGTGTCTGTTGTTGTTGTTGTTGTAGTACAACTGAAATCAGTTTCACCTAAACAGCATGATGTTCATATTAAATCCATATTTGCTTTTACAAGTTGATGGCATATTTTCTGTTGGTTTGTACTTGAGTGAGTAAAGTGAGATCATGTGCCCTCTTAGCATGATGTTTTACTTCAATAAAACACTAAAACCCACAATATTCTTTTAAACTGCTAATATTAACCAGATGAAGCTTTATAAGTTAGATCCTTCACAAACTGGAGATCAAAAACATGTACAATGCTCATTCCCGTCTTTTCTCCAGGGTGATATGGGCCCTGTCGGCATAATCGGTTTACCAGGACCAAACGGACTGAAAGTAAGTCATGCACATATGTAGCCCACACATATCTCTATCACTCACCAGCCATTTCAGTGTTTGTGTGTTTGTGTGTTTGTGTTTGTTCCAGGGCGTCCCAGGGAACGTGGGCGAGTCTGGACTGAAAGGTGATAAGGTGATCTGAATACTCTGTTATTGGCCTGTTTTGCAGCATGTGATGGAAATTCTCTCTCCCTATTGGCCACCCTATGTTACGCATGTTTTAAAAGTTCTCTATAATTATTTTTGAGGTATATCAAACACAAACAGATTTTTGTGAGAGAGTTGCTTCCAGGTTCAGTACACATTAAGCACTGTCGGCAGTTTTATGGCATAATGTTGATTATCATGATCATGATCAATAATGTAGTTTTTAATGTAGTTTTTAATAAATAAATATTTTTTAAATAAATAAGCAATTATTTATTTATTAATGCACATACATTGGAAGTCAGATTTCTGGAAGCATTAAAAGTAGAAATTTAAAGCTTGCATTTTTTCCCAACTTAAATTAATTGAGTAAAGTTGTCTGTAATATTGTATAAATTGTCCATTTAGCAGTTTAATAAGTGGATGCATAACCAACTTAATTTGTGTGAACAGAGTTTTGTTGATATAAACAGCCCCTTTCTGGTGTCCTTGTGCATGTTGTGCAAAAGTTAAAAATTTTATTTTACACAGAAAAGGTCAGTAAGTGATTCTAGTCTCCTGCCATGTAATATTTAAAGAGACAGTTCACCTAAAAATAAAAATAGTGTAATCATGTACTCACCTTCAAGTTCTTCCAAACCTGTATGAATTTCTTTCTTCTGTTGAACACAAAAGAAGACATTTTGAAGAATGTCGGAAACCAAATAGTTGATAGACCCCATTGACTTCCATAGTATTTTTTTCCACATACTTTGGAAGTCAAAGGGGCCCATCAAATGTTTGGTTACCCATATTCTTCAAAATATCTTCTTTTTGAAAGAAATGAATACAGGTTTGGAACAACTTGAGGGTAAATGATGACAGAAGTTTTATTTTTGGGTGAACTATTCCTTTAAGTCTTATACTGGATATACTTTGATGTACCATCTACTACAATTGTTCTAAAACCTGAGAAGAAATTATTTCCTGTAACAATTAACGTTATGCAACAAATGCTGTCTATAGAGCTTAACTTGCTTTAAATCTGGAGCTTTGCTTTAACAGTTTATGATTATGTTCTTAATGTTCTTATGATTACTTCTTCTCAAACTGCTTTTTGAGAGCGAAAACAACATAGATCTTGCCCTAACCATCTTCTTCCGTCACTTTCTCTGGTCTTTTTTCTGACTTTGACTTACTTCACGACTTATTTCTTACTTTTTCCTTCTCTTTCACTTTTTCTCTCTCAGGGTGACGTTGGGCTTCCTGGAGAGCAAGGGGAGATTGGGTTTCAAGGAGACAAGGTATACCTTCCAGAGTGACCCCTCATTTCCCCCTGTCAAACACACATTTGCACACTGTCAGCGCAGAGCAGTGGACGTCCAGATGTCTGGTGTTTTAATTAAACATGACCTTCTAATTGCCCCAATTTTAGAGCTTTCATAGACAGTTACACATGCACTCTCTCACATGCATGCTCTTGAACTTGTGTTTGTGCTAAAATGATGAATATATAACTGTGTGCATTTTATTTTCTGTTTGTTTCAGGGTGTGCAGGGTTTGCCGGGATTACCAGGACTTCGTGGAAAACCAGGACCACAGGTATGTTTGTTTCTTTCCTAAAAAAATCGGTCAGGATTAACTTACACTCATGTCTTCCAATTTTGACTTAAAAGTAGAAACTTATTGGTTTTTTCTATGTAATTAGTCTCCATGAGAACCAAAGCTTTCGAGCTTCAAAAAAAGTCCCAAAAGCACTATAGAAATTTCTAAACAATGGTTCATGTGACTTTTGCACAATATTCAAAGTCTTCTGAATCCATACAGAACATCCATTTTGAACCTTGAAAGCCATTAATTGTAATTGCATGTAAAAGAGCATTTCATTCAAAACTTCTTCAAAACTCAATACAAAGAAATACAAATGGATAAATGATGGATAAATTAACCTTTTCCTTTAAAGAGGACCTATAATGCTTTTTTACATGTTCAGCTTTCTTTAGTGTGTTTCTTTAATGTTGCTGTTTGAGCATGAAAAAGCTCTGCAAAGTTACAAAGTCCCTCCAGTGGGAGTTATTCCTCTATATCAGTGTCACAGTTTCTGAACTCCCTGAAACTCCTTCATTGTAGTCTTGAATTTTCTTCCGGGAACGAACATGTCACAGTATTCCTCATTTAAATAATTCCCGCCCAAGGCATACGCAGAATAAAGGGGCGGGGCCTGATTGAGTTAGTTAGTAGTGTGTCGAAACTCGAGGTTATGGTAAGGGGCGAGACATTTCCAAAACATGTTTGAAGCGCTTGACTAATCACAACACAATGGTTCAGTCAACCAATCAGAGCACACAGAGACAGGAAGTAAACAGAGCGTTAGTGACAGAGTGGGAAGAGAGGAGCTGCAACAATGGAGAATATGAGAAAAATAATGTGCTTTTTGAACATTCAAGCATGAAAACCTGTTCTAATAGAGCCCAAGAACAAAATCAAGACTTTGTAAAAAGGCATAATATGGCCACTTTAACAGAATATAATATATGCCATAATCAGGTATTAAAAACCTACATAGTGTAACTGAACTTCAATTTCTTTTCTTTCTTTTTTTAATAAATCTGTTTATTGAACTTTTACAATAATGGGATACAAATACAGGAGAATCGTGAAACTGAACTTAAATTTCTGCTTGAGTATTTTGCCCATTTTTTTTGTTCTAGTGTGCACATTTGTTTTTGTTTTGTTTGTTTTTATTTAAAAAATGTACCTGAGAACCCGTGTGAGTTTAACCTAAAAGCTCATGGTCTGAATGTTCAGTTTATTTCATTGTGTACATGTCCGAATCAGCATCTGGGTGAATTTGTGTGTTTTGAAGGGCAAGACAGGAGAGAGAGGGCCTAGTGGATTACCAGGTCCACCAGGACCTGAGGTATGAATCAACATCTCATAACCTTTTTAATTTGATGTCTGATGTCAACAGATATACAAAATATGTGATGCTGATCGATGTACTCATTTAGGATTTGCGGTTAATTCTTCACAGGGTTTCCCTGGTGACATCGGAAAACCTGGACAAAATGGACCCGAGGGACCAAAGGTGTGTTATATATAAAGAAAATCTTGGAAAAACAGGTGTCTTGAATATTTGCACAAATATATTTGTATCTTCATGCTGTTGATGTTTTCTTCATAGGGTAAGCCTGGAGCCAGAGGTTTACCAGGACCTCGTGGAGCGGCTGGACGAGAGGTGTGTTTGTTATTTGAAAGGTCTAAATGTCTTTAAAATAGACCTGTGAGACAAAAATGAGTTTATTTTCATTTTAATTTGTAGGGTGATGAGGGTCCTATAGGACCACCAGGGCCAGTAGGACTCGAGGTGAGTTGTGATTTACACGTATGGGGAATCTGCATATGAAAACTACACGGTTTTTTTCTGGTTGGTTGTTTGTTGGTAAACAGTGATCTTGTTTATAGTTGTTTTTTTGTTTGCAATTTTGAAAATATTTTCCAAGAAATGTGTGGTTTTTGTTAGAGTTTTAGACAGGGTTATTATAGTTGACTAAAACTAAAACCCATAAAAAACATTTATAAACAAATAATTACTACAAAATAAATGTTAACTAAAAAATTAAATAAAATGTATAAAACTTAACAGCTAGTTGTCAAGGCAACATTTCTAATTTATTTAACTTGTACTAAAATAACTAAACTAAAAATATATATATATATAGACATGTTAAAACAACTATTAAAAATGACAACACAACAAAATTACTAAAACTTTAATTAAAATGAAACTGATAAAAACTGATGTGTATATATATATATATATATATAAACTATAATAGTATCTCGATACTAAAATAACGCTTTTTGGGGTCTGAGTTTTTAGAGGCAGGTGGTTTTGGAGGCTTTAAAGTTGAATAGATGCATTTGTTAATTTTAGATTTCTGTTATAGTTTCTTTAGCTAGTCAGTTAGTTAGTTAGTTAGTTAAACTGGTAGACTAATTAAGTCTTTTGATAGATAGATTCTTCTGTAGTCTTCTATAGACTAGTTAGTCATCCAAGCCAGATTCTTAGTCAGTCAGTTAGTTAGTTAATCTGATAGGCTAGTTAGTTATCTGATAGATAAATAGACAGATAGATAGTTAATTGGTTGGTTAGTTAAACTGGTAGGCTAGTTAAATTGTTAGTTGGTTAGTTAGTTGGTTGGCTGGTTAGATAGTGAGTTAAAATGGTAAGCTTAGTCATCTAATTGATAGATTCTTAGTCAGTTCATTTGTTAAACTGATAGGCTAGTTAGTAATCAGATAGATAGATATCGATTGATTGATTGATTGATTGATCACGACCTGTCAAAATATTTTCATTTTTTAGTCAAAATAGATTCCCTTTGTAATTTTCTGTGTGAGCGCAGCGATGTACATTCCCTCAATGGACCACAAGGTGGAGCAATGGGTATCTAAATTTCAAATAACAATAATTTAAAATGTCAATGAATCATCAAGGCAAGTAATTCTGGGAATGTTTTTCTCTAAAAACAGAAGAAAATAATAAATCCAGCCTCATAAGACAGAACGTTTAGGATCCGCTGCGAACATCCTCTGTGTTACATAACATTCCCGCTCTGTCTCTGTTTTTCCTCTTTTCCCTTCTTTCGTTCCTCTTTTTCATGTTTAACCTAACTCAGCGCTTCTCTGGCACGAACTCAGAACATTTCTGGATGTTGTCCATCCTTCTGTCCTCAGACAGGTATCTGTTTTCCTCATCTTTCTCTGTCCCTGTTGTGTACTCAGTAATTGGATATGTCTTGGTGAGACTTTCAGTATGTTCTCTTTGTGTTCTGACCGCAGCTTTTCTGCATTAGTATGCATACTCATGTCTTCCTCCAACATAATCAAACATGTCAGTGACTTATTTTATGGGTGAATTTCATGAAGAAATGTCATATTTCATCCAGAATCAAAGAAAAATGGGAATTATATTTTGCATAAAAAAATAATGTTCATTTATAACCATTAAGATTTTTTGGCATTATGACATTATTTTAATTTATTTGGGAATCAATTAGACATCCTGATTATGACTTAATTTAATGTCTTAGCTAATGCATATTAATTGGATGTGATTGCTTACTATTTTAATGAATAATAAAAGATTTCAAGTCAGAACTGAATTGTAAACTGCAAAATTATGATTAGAAATGTCCAAAAGTAATTTGAACAATAATGAAATTAACTTACTTCACTTGAGTCTAATGTATTATAAAGATATTCATAATGTACGTTGTAATACATTATATATTTTCATAAATGTTTGTAACTAAAGTTAAAATGCATTCTATTTGCAGATTCCTTGCTACATCTGAAATTGGTTGTTTGTCGTGTGTTTTAATGTATTATATTTTTGTGTAACAATCAATAGATTATTATAATGAGCTTCATTCTCTTTATGCAAAATACAATTTCTTATTTTTTTTATTTTTATTTTTTGTCTAGTCTTTCATTATTATTATGTCTCATAACAAATCTTCTCTTTTCTGTCTCTGTTGTTTTTCCAGGGTCAGATGGGCAGTAAGGGTTTCCCTGGGGCTATTGGACCTGAAGGGGTCAAAGTGAGAACATGAGCAGTATAAACACACACAAATCTCCTAAAACACACACGGTCACTCAAACACTCTCTGATGTCTTTCAGGGCGAGCAGGGTGTCACAGGGAAGGCTGGATCCATGGGTGAGAGGGTGAGTATATAGACAGAGTTATCATCTCTAAACACACATGTGACCCTCACACTGATGATGTTGTGTTTGTAGGGTCTTGTTGGCTTCATCGGTCCTGCAGGGGAGGCTGGACTAGCTGGAGAGAAGGTAAGACACACCTGAGAGTGTGCAGCATACATACAACTCCTTCAGTAGTATATAGAAACATCCCAGGATGCATGTTGTGAAGTAGGTGGAGAGCCTGGTCAGAGCTGCGGTTTCCACAAAAATATGAAGCAGTACAACTGTTTTCAACATTGATAATAATAAGAAATTTTTCTTGAGCAGCAAATCAGCATATTAGAATGGTTTCTGAAGGATCATGTGACACTGAAGAGTGGAGTAATGATGCTGAAAATTCAGCTTTGATCACAGGAATAAATTACATCTCAAAATGTATTCAAATAGAAAACAGTTATTTGAAATTGTAGTAATATTTCACAATATTACTCTATTTTTGATCAAATAAATGCAGCCTTAGTGAGCATTAGATTCTTCTTTCAAAAATACTAGAAAATCTTACAGACCCCAAACTTTTGAATGCTAGTGTTAATATTCTGTCATGTGATTTATTTAGGGTGATCGTGGAGAGATGGGTTTGCCCGGACCTTCAGGAGAGAAAGGATCTATGGTACGGCACTCGTACACACAAATACTGCACTTAAATTCTCAGCGTGCACTTCCTCCCTCATTCTGTCTCCCTCAAATTATGAATGTTGTTTAAAACAGGAAGTTCAACTGTCCATCATAGTTACATGGCCCACTTCCTCCCAGTCATCAGCTCATGTGTGTGTCTGGTGTATTTGTGTGTGACTAGAATAATAATATAATTTGTGGGTTACAAATATACAAAACATACCATGAAATTACCATGTATTATTGTAATATTTTGTAATAAAGTGCCATCACTTACAGGGGCACCCAGGAACCCCTGGAGAGAGCGGCCCAACAGGACCACCAGGCAGTCCAGTAAGTCTACATCAGATACTACAGATGGTTTGGATGTCAAAAGGAAACTGATGGTAGTAGGCCATCATGACCCTCTGTCATTAGATCAGTGTGCTGTCCATCAGCTGTCAAACACCTCTGTGTAATGTTCTGTGCTTTTAGTCTGGTCAGACAAAATGAATATACAGCTGTAGTAGCAGTGATGGAGACAGGAGCCAGTCTGCCTGACACTCAATCCATAGCATGTGTGAGTAGAAAGAGAAAAGAAGGACAAGTATGCGTCTTTAAGTACAAGTACAATGTCTTTTTTCATAGGGTCCACCAGGATCACGAGGACCAATCGGCATGAGAGGACCTAAAGGAAGACGGGTAAGACATTTGGGCATCAAAAGTGTGCAAGTGTGTGCAAGTCAGTCTTTTATCTAAAGTAAAACAGTACAGGTACAGTACAGGCCTTTTGGTTACCAGTCTTGAGCTTTAACCACCACACTTTTTCTGTTATAGTTACTTTAACTGGTTAGTTAGTTAGTTAGTTAGTTAGTTAGTTAGTTAGTTAGTTAGTTAGTTAGTTAGTTAAAATGATAGGCTAGTCATCTAATTAGATAGATCCCTAGTCAGCCAGTCAGTTAGTTAGTTAGTTAGTTAAACTGGTAGGCTAGTTAAGTTGTTGGTTATTTAGTTAGTTAAAATGGTAGGCTAGTTAAGTTGTTAGTTGGTTAGTTAGTTAGTTAGTTAAAATGATAGGCTTGTCATCTAATAGATTCCTAGACAGTAAGTCAGTCAGTCTAGTTATTTAGTTAAACTGGTAGGCTAGTTAAGTCATTAGTTAGTTGGTTGGTTGGTTGGTTAGTTAAACTGGTAGGCTAGTTAAGTTGTTAGTTGGTTATTTAGTTAGTTAAACTGGTAAGCTGGTTAAGTCGTTAGTTGGTTGTTTAGTTAAACTGGTAGGCTAGTTAAGTCGTTGCTTGGTTGGTTGGTTGGTTAGTTATTTGGTTAGTTAGTCAAAATGATAGGCTAGTCATCTAATGGATAGATAGATTCTTAGTCAGTCAGTTAGTTTGTTAAACTGGTGGGCTAGTTAAGTCGTTAGTTAATTGGTTGGTTAATTAGTTAAGCTGGTAGGATAGTTAAGTCGTTAGATGGTTAGTTAGTTAAACTGGTTGGCTAGTTAAGTCGTTAGTTGGTTGGTTGGTTTGTTAGTGAGTTAGTTAGTTAAAATGATAGGCTAGTTAGTCATCTAATAGATAGATTCTTAGTTAGTTAGTCAATTTGTTAGTTAAACTGGTAGCCTAGTTAGCCATCTTGTTAGTTAATCTGATAGGCTATTTAGGCTATTCTTAGCTAGTTAGTTAGTTAAACTGATAGATAGATAGATATAGATTGATTGATTGATTTGTGTAAATTCATGTATATTTGTTAATTGTCAGGTGTCAATCACAGAAACAGACTGTGTGTTCGCTCACACCCATGCAAACACAAATTGTAAATGTTTTTCATTAACCGACAGAATCAACATGAATTACTGGAGAGAAAACTGAGCACAGGGGTGCAATGGAAACAAACTTAGGAGAGTTCAGTTTCTCCGTGCCGCTGTCTGGTCTTAGTTAGAGCCCCGTGCTGAGTCTGTAAATCACAACTTGTTGTCTTGATGATTCATTGATTCACTCATTTAACCCCATTTTCTTGCCTTCACCGCCTCCGTCACTGAGAAGCAAAAAAGGCCAAAACAATTACTTGAGAGATTTGAACAAAATTCTATCTCTTTTATTTAAAAAGACTTTAAAAGTCCTACCGACTTACTGAAAGGAGGGACCTGAGCTGTATAAAGAGGGCAAAATATCATAGACTTGAGGGTGGACTCTTTGAACTTGAGTCAGTAACCAACTAGAACAACCCAGCAACTGCATAGCAACATACTAAAACCCCTCAGATAACATTTGCAATTGCGTAGTATCACCTTGGTAAGCAATCCAGATCCAAACTTACTAAACGCTAGGCCGTGATTCTGATCTATTTTGTTGTATGTGCAAGTTCTGTTTGTCCTAATTTCCTTGGCAATAAGGGCTTTTCTGTGGCAAGGTCATTGTGGTATCAGTGCAATAGAAAGACACTCCCAAACGCTTAGTTATCACTTCATGTTTCTATGTATATGAGGCCTACAAATGAAGACCAGATAACAACACGAGGAACCTGCAGAATGTCTTGCTGACATCTTTTGCAGCATTAATAGGTGTTGAGAAGATAATGAGCCACTTTATTTTCTCTGTTTTATGGATGTCTATCAGGTTTGTCAGCATATTAATAACAGCAGTAATCCATATGTGGTATTCCAGCATACCATACAAAGTTCCTTCAGCTCCTTCATTGTGTGTGTGTGTGTGTGTGTGTGTGTGTGTGTGTGAGAGAGAGAGAGAGAGAGAGAGAGAGAGAAACAGACAAAGAGAGTGTGTGCCAGCTGGCAGAAACTGTGTGATGATATTGTTTCAACAGTCTGATGTTTTTTGGCTGGGTGCACACACCATAAGTTAGTGTAATTATCAATGCACACACACACAGCATTCTTCGAGTGGGAGCTAATGTGTGTCTGGTCTCTTGATGAAGTCCTTGTGTTCAGATCTCATTCGTAACTGTTTTATAGGCAAGCCAAACCGCTGTTTGTGAAAGTAAGGAGGATTCACTTGTTTAGGATTGTGTAGCATAACTGTGTGTGAAACATTTATGTTCTGTGTTTATCCAGACAGATGCAACATAGTTCTTCGTCATGGGTAGACCCCAAGAGCCTCTTAAACATTGACCTACATGCACGACCCAATATACTGCTGCAACATATCCCATATATATGAATCCTACAGTACAGCTCCCCCTAGTGTTTGAGTATATACTTCAGGATTTAAACTGTTTGCAATCATATTCTGTTACACTACTTATAACTTGATGTTTAGGATTACACAATATGGCTTAGCCCATGAATATTAATTAGATTATGCTCAAATATTTTAAAGAGTAAATAATATAATGATTAAGAGAGTATTTTCTGTAGTAGTTACAAATTTTTACAAACTTTTCAGTGTTATTTTTGCATTATTTAGTATTATTTATATGCTATTATAGTTTTTATTAATATTTTGGATTAGCTTTTATTTTTATATTTTCAGTTTTCATTTTATTTTTATTTTAAGTTTTAATAATTATACAATAATAATAATAATAGTTTAATAATTATTTTTGTTTGTTAAATATTTCTTTTGAGCTTTAATTAATTCTTATTTCAGCTTTAGTAATTTTAGTACTTCAGTTTCAACTTTATTTCTTATTTTTGTCTAATATTTATATATTTTTTATTTCTGCTTTATTTTAATTAACAAATACATACACACACACACACACACACACATATATATATAGTGTTGTCAAACAATTAATAATACATAATATGTGTGTGCTGTGTATATTTATTAAGTATATATATATATATATATATTCAAACACATGCATGCATGTACTTATTTAAGGAATATTTATGTATACATGTATATTTATATCTAAATATAATTAATATATAAATATATAAATAACATAATATATATTACTAAATATAAATATTTTATATATAAATATAATATATTTTTGTTAAATATATACATGCATGTGTGTGTATTTCTATATAGATAATAAACACAGTAAACACACATATAATATGTAAACACAAACTTTTATTTTGGATGTGATTAATCGCGATTAATAATTTGACAGCACTATATACAGTCCAACCAAAAATTATTCAGACATTTTTGATATTTTTGATATATTTTTACTTGTGGGTGCAGGACACTGTAGTTCATTTATGTAAGTGAGGATAGCAAAATAAAGTAAACTGTGACATATTATACCCAATAATTCTTCATACAGTGGACCACCAGTGAAATTGATAAAAAATTGGAACCAAACATTATTCAGACACTTTGACCTGACCATGTTTTGCTTAAGTGTTATCTGACATAATTTTTTTCTGACACAGTTTAACTCTGAGATCTTGTCATATTTTATTACCATTTTTTTATGAATAAACTGTATTAATGAATGAGATGTTCAAGGTCTCTGAATACATTTTGGTTTGACTGTGTATATATATATATATATGTATATGTATACATTTAATACACGTTAGTTTTAGATACTAATTAGAACTCAAAAGAAAAATATATTAAATAATTTTAAAAATGTCTCATTCACGTTACACTGTGATTTGTGGGAGCAATCATTCTTGTCAATTTAATACAATTTAAATTAACTGATTAATGCAACTTGACTTTCCATTTCAAGTGTGGCTGAAATCAACTCTTAACTCATTATTTAATCAGACTGCCATAAGTTCACAAAATGAAAAACAGCAAACATTTGTTAGATAACTGTATTGTTACAGTACTGCACACTGCTTCCCAAAATATTCTTTAAAAAAAAAAAAAAATACTACATGCTAGTGTACTGGACATAGCTGAGGAGATCAGTGTATGAAATATCTCAGCAGAGCTTATGTTTTTTGCACCTGTTTTAGGGTCCTAGAGGTCCAGATGGTGTGCCAGGTGAGCTCGGCACAGAAGGCAAAAAGGTAAAGGCCACTATCCTCCAGAGGTCATCTATAGTGACCAAAGATAAATGCTGTACACTCTTGAATCTAACATTAAGTTATGTCTTCTCACAGGGTCCTGATGGTCCTCCTGGAAAAATTGGCTTTCCAGGACACGCGGTAAAAACCCCTTACTACAAACATCTCTGATTGTTTTTCTACTGTAACTGATGCCATGTCTCTCTAACCTGTGATTGATGGTAACAGTCACTGTGTCTGTCCAACCTCTCTGCAGGGGAAGATCGGGGAGTCTGGGGAGGCGGGGCCAAAGGGATTTCTGGTTTGTTTCTTATTGAAATTTATAAACTGTGTTATTGTTATCTAATGCATGTTTTTAGGACTGTTCCTCTAAAATGTAATATGTTTATGTAATAATAATATGTTATTTGTATAGCACATTATAGAATGCAGCTACTTTTGTCACAGGTCAAAAGATAATAACATTAGGGGAAATAAAATGAACAATAAAATGTAAAAAATAATAATCAGTATAATATTGCATTGTAAACAATTAATTTTAATAATATGTTAACTTACTGTTTATTTATGAATTGTTATATTAATAATTGATTAGAGTTGTTGCTATTATAATCATTTAATTAATTCAACAATACATTTAGTTTTGAATGATCTGTTTTTGTAGGGGATTCAAGGGCCATCTGGGGCTACAGGAGACAAAGGAATCGCAGGGGAGCCAGTGAGTGATGCTTTATTGCAGTTCAACACACAGAAACATATTTTCCAGTGTCTTATTATGTAAACTGAGAGCTGGAAATCTACTTTACATCCTCTGGGTGTTGAGCAACTCTAGAAGATGAGTTTTGAACGCTGTGTATTTTTGTCTGATTCAGCCCTGAAATATATAGAATAATCTTTTGTCTTTCTTTTGATCAGTTGCTTAATAAATAATATTAATAATAAATAACTGTATTATTTAGTAACCTAAATCACATGACCAAGTTCATGACCTAATTTGCCTTTCTTGGCATTCAACCCTCATTTGTAGCGTAAATGTTTGTGATTATGTAGCTGTAAAATGTAAATATGATTTGCAGTAGATTTGTCAGGGTGTTGATGTGAGATTGTACACACACACACACACACACACACACACATCTGCTTCACAGTTTAACATTTTGGCTTCAGATAATGGAAGATTGCAATATTGAAGTGTGTGTGCCTGTGTTGTGTTTGTATGTATGTATTACTGATAAATGACTTTGTTTGTTTGGGACAAGGGACCTCCAGGGCCCCCAGGAACACTCGGGCCTCCCGGAAATCCAGGGCCAAAGGTAATTCACTCCACACATACACAAACACAGTTTTCTGTGGCTTCTGTCTGTTTTGATTACCCTCGATTGTGATTTATACTGAGATCAAAATGTTTACTTTGATTAATCATATTTATGCACACAGTCATACTTTAATTGATTAATGAAAGTAGTTTCATTTAATTAATCCATCTGTATTGTCAGCAAAAAAGAAAGAGAAATAGAAAAATCTCTTTTTCTTTCTCTCAGGGCCCTGCCGGAAAAGTTGGCGATCCCGGACTTCCAGGAGAACCTGGGGAAAAGGTGGGATAAATTGTAGGCGCACTTCATGAAAAGACAAAACTTAACAAAACTATAGCATGATAAGCATACCCATACAACATGTGTTATGTATATATATATATATATATATATATACTGTATCTCACAGAAGTGAGTACACCCCTCACATTTTTGTAAATATTTTATTATATCTTTTCATGTGACAACACTGAAGAAATGACACTTTGTTACAATGTAAAGTAGTGAGTGTAGAGCTTGTATAACAGTGTAAATTTGCTGTCCCCTCAAAATAACTCAACACACAGCCATTAATGTCTAAACCGCTGGCCACAAAAGTGAGTACACCCCTAAGTGAAAATGTCCAAATTGGGCCCAAAGTGTCAATATTTTGTGTGGCACCATTATTTTCCAGCACTGCCTTAACCCTCTTGGGCATGGAGTTCACTTAAGCTTCACAGGTTGCCACTGGAGTCCTCTTCCACTCCTCCATGACGACATCACGAAGCTGGTGGATGTTAGAGACCTTGCGCTCCTCCACCTTGCGTTTGAGGATGCTACAGATGCTCAGTAAGGTTTAGGTTTGGAGACATTCTTAAGCAAGGCAGTGGTCGTCTTGGAGGTGTGTTTGGGGTCGTTATCATGTTGGAATACTGCCCTGCGGCCCAGTCTCCGAAGGAAGGGGATCATGCTCTGTTGGCATTCATGGTTCCCTCAATGAACTGTAGCTTCCCAGTGCCGGCAGCACTCACGCAGCCCCAGACCTTGACACTCCCACCACCATGCTTGACTGTAGGCAAGACACACTTGTCTTTGTACTCCTCACCTGGTTGCCGCCACACACGTTTGACACCATCTGAACCAAATAAGTTTATCTTGGTCTCATCAGACCACAGGACATGGTTCCTTAGTCTGCTTGTCTTCAGCAAACTGTTTGCAGGCTTTTTTGTGCATCATCTTTAGAAGAGGCTTCCTTCTGGGACGACAGCCATGCAGGCCAATTTGATGCAGCGTGCGGCGTATGGTCTGAGCACTGACAGGCTGACCCCCCACCCCTTCAACCTCTGCAGCAATGCAGGCAGCACTCATACGTCTGTTTCCCAAACACAACCTCTGGATATGACGCTGAGCACGTGCACTCAACTTCTTTGGTCGACCATGGCGAGGCCTGTTCTGAGTGGAACCTGTCCTGTTAAACCGCTGTACGGTCTTGGCCACCTTGCTGCAGCTCAGTTTCAGGGTCTTGGCAATCTTCTTATAGCCTACGCCATCTTTATGTAGAGCACAATTCTTTTTTTCAGGTCCTCAGAGAGTTCTTTGCCATGAGGTGCCATGTTGAACTTCCAGTGACCAGTATGAGAGAGTGAGAGCGATAACTACAAATTTAACACACCTGCTCCCCATTCACACCTGAGACCTTGTAACACTAACGAGTCACATGACAGCGGGGAGAGGAAATGGCTAATTGGGCCCAATTTGGACATTTTCACTTAGGGGTGTACTCACTTTTGTGGCCAGCGGTTTAGACATTAATGGCTGTGTGTTGAGTTATTTTGAGGGGACAGCAAATTTACACTGTTATAAAAGCTGTACACTCACTACTTTACATTGTGGCAAAGTGTCATTTCTTCAGTGTTGTCACATGAAAAGATATAATAAAATATTTACAAAAATGTGAGGGGTGTACTCACTTCTGTGAGATGTGTGTATATATATATATATATATATATATATATATATGTATATAAAGCATCCAAAATAAAAGTTTGTTTACATAATATATGTGTGTGTACTTTGTATATTTATTATGTATATATAAATACACACACATACATACATATATTTATTTAAAGTCCCTCTGTAGTCAATAATTGTATCCCTTAAAACTCATCTTTAATCACCAAAATTACATATTTAAAAATTTTTTTCCTTGAAAAAAAAAAAATCTTCATGCCTAAAAATAGCTTGAATGTAACTCTACACCCTTGCCTCATTTAGTATACACGGTTCTATGAATATGCAAATTAGCCCTGCCTCCATTCACTCACACCAGTTCAGAGATCCACTAGTTGACAATCACACTAGACGTGATTGGTTACAAGGTAGTTTGTGACGTCGGAAACACCAGCGATTTCAAACCGCATTTTTGAGACTGTCTTTAGATCACTGCAGATTTAAGGAGAAAATACTTAGCAATGGTGTTGACTTATGAATTTGCACATGGTTTGTCTTAAAGCATATTAAAAATGCCACATAGACAAATAAACTATATAAAAAGTTTAATTTTCACCACAGGGGGACTTTAAGAAATATTTACATGTACACATGTATATTTATATATTTATATAATTTATATAATATTTAAATATAAATATTTTATATATAAATATAATATATTTTTGTTAAATATATACATGCATGTGTGTGT
The DNA here is from genome assembly GCA_037950665.1 of Hypophthalmichthys nobilis. Lineage (NCBI taxonomy): Eukaryota > Metazoa > Chordata > Actinopteri > Cypriniformes > Xenocyprididae > Hypophthalmichthys > Hypophthalmichthys nobilis. Next base: position 3,801,417 of record CM075490.1, read on the forward strand.
ATTTATATATACATAATAAATATACACAGTACACACATATTATGTAAACAAGCTTTTATTTTGGATGCGATTAATCACGATTAATCATTTGCATATATATATATATGCTTAGTTCAGCAACCTTGTAGTCATTTTTTTTTATCCATTTTTATGTTTATTGAGATAAAGTAAATAGAAAAAAAATGTTTTTTTTAAATTGCATTCAAGCATGTCCTACATTTTAGTAACAGGTTTGTAAAAGTTCCGCTCAACACTATAAAATAAATTGAAAATAACAGCTCATATAACATTCAGTTTGACTTCTGGAGATTGCTAATCAACCATTTCCTCCTTTTACTGACCATTTGTTGGGGAAAAAAGCCTGCATTTTTAAGAGCTGTTGGCCCTATTTTGTATCCTATTCCTGAAAAGAGCCTGAAATTAGTGTTAACCCATTTCCCATAATTTTCTTGCTTGAGGTGCTGTTATGCAGCGCTAAATAGCTGTTGCTAAATCTGCTTTTCTTTGGCATTTCAAGGCCCTATTGAGCTGCTGTAATGAGTAGCGCAGCATGTGTCACAATCACAGTCTGAAGAGGAACCGTATGACTATATTTGAATTGTTAAAGTTAGATAATGTCAGTCTGAGCTTGGCAGCGCTGCCCGCGCAGTCACACGTCACTGGGCATAATTGCTGTTTGGCTGACTGGACTCGTGTAATTAAATAAAAAAGAACATAAACTTGCTGGAAAGAATAAAACAGCCTGTGTTTTTGGACTCTTATTATATCTTTTCATTGTTTGCATAGGGGTCACTCGGGCCTGCGGGGAACGCTGGGGCAGCTGGACTTATCGGAACAAGGGTGTGTGTTCAGTCGGTGAAACATTGGTTTGATGTTTATAAATGTGCAAAAACAATATTCAAGTTGTCAAGGATGAGTTTTTGTTTGTTTGATACAGGGAGAACCAGGTTTAGAAGGAGAGGCTGGTCCAGCCGGCCCTGATGGCACGAAGGTAAATAAAATTACAGTTATGTTTCAGATATACATGATTTAAAGCTGAAGAAAGACACTTTCAATTTTATTCTTGTTTTTTTTTTTTTTTTTTTTTTTTGAACAGGGTGAAAAAGGTGACATGGGCGGAGAGGGCGAGCAGGGTGTCAGAGGTGACCCTGGAATCAAGGGGAAAGAAGGGCCACCGGGCGACCCTGGGCTTACTGGCGTCAGAGTGAGTGATGCAGTTGTGCACACACAATATCACATTCATATTTTGCTGTATCGCATATTGTGTTCTCAGTTTGTGAGCAACACGAGAGTGTGAATTAAGGGGCGACTGGTGTTGTCTGCCCCCCATCATAATGGCCTAAACTTAGTCAAAACAAAAAAATTTAGCAAACCAGTTTTAATACATTCTTAAAAATAAAGGTTCTTTATTGGCATTGATGGTTCTATGAAGAATCTTTAACACCAGTGGAACCCTTCCGTTGTACAAAAGATTCTTTATAGCGGAAAAGGTTCTTTGGATTATTAAAATGTCCTTCACACTAAGAAAAAATGTTTTTTCTAAGAACTGTTCACTGAAAGGTTTATTGGGGAACCAAAAATGGCTCTTCTATTGCATTGCTGTGAAACCACCCACCTTTTTGGAACCTTTATTTAGTATATTTAGGAATAATATATATTTTTAAAATCTGGTAGTGACACATAGCAACAGTGAACCAGTTGAGTGCTTGCAGTATGATTAGGGATGCATGATATATCGGCCACCATATTAGTATCAGCCAATATATGTTCATTTTTAATGTTATTATCGGCCATTATCATTATAAGAAAATTTGGCCGATATATTAAAGCCGATAAATAATGGATTATTCCCTTCAGCTGAGACACTTCAGATGCGCACTGTTCACCATGATGGTTTTGAATTGCTTGAAATATGATTGAAATCACTTCATAAAGGAAAATACAGTAAAGTGCAACATGTGCGGCACAAGTCTGTCATATAAGCTACATAATATTATACTGAGAACATTATAATTGTGTGTTTGGGACATGACTTTTAATGGTGAGGCTTTTGTTTTTTGTGTAATCAGGCTCTCAAAAATTAAAAAAAAAAATTTGATTTAGATTTATCTGCCAATATATCGGTTATCAGCTTTCAAATATAAAGAATTATCGGTTATCGGTATCAGCCAAAATTTTCATATCGGTGCATCCCTAATTATGATCAGTGATGCAGAGCACATCGACAAAACAAGTTTTTACATATTACAGATAAAGTTATCACAAAAAATTGTGTTTTCTATTCTATTAATTACTCTTTAAAATGAGATGAATCTCAACAGTTGAGCCTGAAAATTACCAACAGAACTTAAACCATTCAGAAAGTTTGTATGGAAAAAAGCGGTGTTGTTTCAGTATTAATTATATACAATTATAATATTTATTAATATTTTGAATTTATTAATATTTTGAAGTTTTCATTTTCATTTTTTTCATGTGCTTTTGTCATTTTCTCTTTAACTTTATTTTAGTTTAGTTTTAGTCATTTTATTACTTCAATTTAAAACTTGCTTAATTTCAGTTAGCATTTCAAATTTTTCAAGTTTTTCATTTTAATATATATATATATATATATATATATTTTTTTCAGCTTTATTTATGTTAATAGTTTTTAGTTAACAATAACAACACTGTCATCTTTACTGAAATGACAGTGGAGTTGTTTTTGTTTTTTCCTTACTTTTTTTTTTGCATGTGTGTTTTAGGGTCCTGAAGGAAAATCTGGTAAAAATGGCGAGAGAGGGAAACCAGGGTTTAAGGTAAGACATTAGAGTTCAAGATACCATTTGTTTGGTTGATGTTATTTATCTTTAATTTATCGAACACAGTAGCCATATTGACTGCAATTTCACGTTACCTACAGGGTGCCAAAGGTAACATCGGTCACCTGGGAGAGACAGGAACCATGGGAAAGATTGGACCAATCGGAACCACCGGACCAAAGGGCTCACGAGGAACCATCGGACATGTGGTAAACAGTTACATCTGTTATTATTACGTTTAAGTTTAGCAATACGTCCAACTCACTTACCATTTAACCTGCACAAGAAAACTGTCTCATCTTGTTTGTCCCTGTGTCTCAGGGCGCTCCCGGGCGTATGGGGCTGCAGGGTGATCCGGGCATATCCGGATATGAAGTGAGTACAGGAAACAAGCACAAATATCATCACATGATCTTATTAGCATATTACAAATTATTTATTTCCATATCAGCGCACAGATTGATCAACTCAATTCTGCTAGTGGAATGGTGCTTAAAAGCTTTTTCTTCCTCTACAGGGTCACAAGGGACCTCAAGGTCCAATAGGACCCCCGGGACCAAAGGGTGAAAAGGTAAAATGTATTAATCACTCATTTTGTTCAAAATTTTTCATACTTGTGACCTGAATGTTATGACACCCTGAATGGATGTGAATAGTTAAATCTTACAATGATATTACCTTTAATATCATTGTAAGATTTAATAGATAGTGCCTTTTAAGTACCATGTAATATGAATTTGATAATAAAACAGTATCATAATATTATCATATTAAAGGGATAGTTCACCCAAAAATGAAAATTCTCTCATTTACTCACCCTCAAGTTGTACCAAACCTGTATGAATTTCTAACTTCTGCTGAACACAGTAGAAGATATTTTGAAGAATGTCAGTAATCAAACAGTTGATGGACACCATTGACTTCCATATTTTTTTTCATACAATGGAAGTCAATGGGGTACTGTTTGGTTACCCATTTTCTTCAAAATATCTTCTTCTGTGTTCAGCAGAAGAAAGAAATTCATACAGGTTTGGTACAACTTGAGGGTGAGTAAATGATGACAGATGACTTTAATTGTAAAAATGTATTAGTAAATGTTGAAATTAACATTAACTAACACTAATAAATGCAGTAGAATTCATTGCGAGTTCATGTTAGCTAAAGTTAACAAATTAAACCTTATTCTAAAGTGTTACCATATTTTGTAGTATTGACCATTAATATAAACACTTACACTTCTTTGAATCATTCATCTGATGTTTTGCATTATGTAATGTTCTAGGGCGAACAGGGGGATGATGGGAAGGTTGAGGGTCCTACAGGTCCACCAGGACTCGGAGTGAGTCTCTCTTATTTTCAATTTTATATCTGTCTGTGATTTCATCTCATTCCATTAGCGATATTTACAACGTAATGCATGTGTTTGTGTATTTTTAGGGTCCAACTGGAAAGCGAGGAGACAGGGGCGAACCAGGAGATCCAGGATACGTGGTGAGATAAACACAGCTACCCAGAAAGCATACTATTGTCCTACTGCATACGAGGCACATCAGCTAATGATATAACAACGTGACCATTTTCTACGATACATTAATAACTGCCAACTGAGATTAAAAGCTGTTTTTATGATAATTGGCTAAACATAAAAACATGTTATAGATTACATTACGATGAAAACCATTTCAAGACGGTTTTGATTTAGATTCACATTAGAAGATAATATCCCCCAGCAAAAATATGGTTTGAGTAGAGATGTATGCGTTTTAATAGATAAATTGCAGAACTTTGGACAGAGAATATATACAGTATATATGTATATATGTATATATATATATATATATATATATATATACACTGTAACAATTGCTAAGGAAAGCATCATTATTATTATAAATATTGCTCATACTTTAGGATTTTGTTCAGGCTGGACAGCAATATTTGCATGAGCAAGCACCACTCCATATTTTTTTCAGAAAAAATTAGTTGTTTTTAATTTTATGTATTATTAATAAATAAAATAAATAATTAATTTAATAAATTTCCTAATTTAAGTAATGTTCCATATATAATTTATTTTTATTATGTATTATTTTTTGGTTTATTGTAATTAAGAATAATTTTGTTTGTATGCGCAGGGTCAGCAGGGTGTTGATGGTTTTCGAGGCAAACCTGGTGCTCCTGGACTGCCTGTGTGTATAATATGACATCAGATCATGATTACAGATGTGCCCACTCTTAAACATACACACAAACACCTTTTCTTTTGTTTCTTTTAATCCATTTTTAGGGTAATCCTGGACCACGTGGAATACAAGGCCCCAAAGGATCCAAAGGAGAACAGGTAACGCTATGCTTGCAGCTTGTATGTGTGTGCGTATGTTTTGTAGAAAATTGAGATTTCATTACTTATGGTTTGGAATAGCAGCCGTAAACAACATGTGGTAGAAATCAGAGCCTTGTCACATACTTCAGTAATATGGGTTAGATGTGTGTGTGTACGTTCATGCTGTATATGATTAATTCTGTGTCTGTGGTTTTCTCCTTGCCATTACTTCTTTTTCTCACATGCTTTGTTATTCTCTATCACTTTCAGGGTCAGAAGGGTAAACAGGGTCTTCAGGGGGAGCGTGGCAGCAGAGGGTCACCAGTAAGAGGAACTCTTTCATGCTTGAATCACAATTTTATTAAGGCGAATGATGTATGCTTAAAATTGTACTTTAAAATTTTAATATTTAATCTAGTAATCTTTATATTACAGTTATCAGAATGGAAACATTTTAATGGTCCTAAAAAGACTTAATTTTCTTTATGCAATATGTAATAATATTAATTAATTAATTTATTTATTTAATTTCCATAATTGTAACTCTGATATATAATTTAGTTTATTAATTATATTATTTATTAAAATACATATATTATTTATATATTAATTATATAATTATTGATGTATTGTATATTGTATTATTTATAGCATTCATAATTTTTATATAATTAATTCTTATAATTATTTTTAAATTGATTTATCTGCCAAATTAATAAATATACAAAAATAAATGTATTCTCATTATTAATATTTTTATCATGCAATATATAATATTTATTAATTTATTTGATTTGCATAATTTTAATTACTTATGAGAACACACACACACATATATATATAAAATTTTATGAATTAATTATTATATTATATTATTAATTAAAATGTATTTATATGTTAATTAGATCATTATTTATATATTATTTTTTATATAATTCATTCTTATAATTATTTTTAAAGTGATTTGTGTATCTTCTTAATGAATAAATATAAATGTGTATAACAATTTAACATTAAAATTAAGCAACGCACAAATGTCATTACTGTAATACAAAGAGAAATGTATTCTCATTACCAATATTTTTGTTTTATTAAAATCAGCTCTAAAAAGTCATACAACATGCAAAAAATACTATGATGTATAATTGCAGTTGTACTTTTAATATTTAATATTTACTCCTGAAATATTCATTTTACAGTAATCAGAATGGAAAAATCTTAATGATCCAGAACAGAGTTAATTTTCCTCATGCTGTATATATAATAATTGATTTGCATAATTTTAATTACTTATGAGAATATATATATATATAATGTTTTATTGAATTATGATATTATTAATTAAAATGTATTTATATATTAATTAGATCATTATTTATATATATTTTTTAATATAGCTAATTCTTATAATTATTTTTTATTTGATTTAGGGTTGAAATATGACCCTAAAATGTTTGTACTGTTTTTGTGAGATTCTCACAGTAATACACTTCATCACAAGTACATTTGCTTAAACCTCTTTCCTTTTTAACTTAATGACAGCCTAAATGCCCAGCTTTCTCTCTCTTCTCATCAGGGTGTTGTTGGGTTGCCCGGCCCAAGAGGGACTGTGGGTCGAGAAGGACAGGAGGGCGTTCCTGGCATGGATGGGCTGCCAGGGAAAGATGGAAGCAGAGGAATACCAGTAAGAATTCATCATGAGACCTGTGATTCCTGATCTCTGATCTGTCTGAACAGGGTTATTACATGCATCTTTCTCTTTCGTTTAGGGTGATCAGGGAGATGATGGCGAGTTTGGTTTGCCTGGTAAACCCGGTGCACCTGGGAAGGTTGGCGTTATCGGTTTACCAGGCCCACAGGGATCATTTGGTCCAAAGGTCAGAGAATAACATTTTATTATATTTTATTTTTTTATTTATATATCTCGACTGGGTCGTTTTATTAATGCATTTGTTATGTGTGCATGAATAGGGTGAGAGGGGCCTTCCTGGTCACCCTGGCCCTTCAGGAAAGAGAGGTTTTAAGGGAGGAATGGGCCTTCCTGGACCTCAGGGAGACCGGGGTCCTAAGGGCCAACCAGTGAGTATTACACCCATAAACTTCACTGTGAACTTCCCAACTAACTACATCCTGTCTACAAAAGACCCAGAGTTCATTTTGGAACAAAACATTAAAAGTAATCTTTGATTTAGGGTGACATCGGGGAACCCGGCTTTCCAGGTATACTGGGAATGTTTGGACCGAAGGTGAGTTTTTTCACCCATTGCCAGGTATCTGATTTAAACTGTTCTTCTTGGTGAAAAACAGAAATGTGATCGTCCATGTGTGTCTGCCCAAGAGAAACAAACAGAGATGAGATTTATCATTTCTGAAAGAGTTCCTTCCTTTGGGAAACATGTTTTCATCTACACGCTCAAAGAGGTCCATAATTCACATAAACACTGAGGTGTATTTTTGTTAAGGAGCGGTTTTCTCACAAACCCACAGCCGTGAGCTCATAAAACAGGACAAGCATGTGTAGTTGTGGTGTTACTGTGGCAGTCTAATTCATTCAGATTCATTCATGCTTCTGGTTTAACTAGATGAACTAGAGTTATGAAAAATATGAGGACCACCAATGGTAGCCACACAAACACTTGTCAGTGATAAATAGCCACATGTTTTCATGGTGTTTGTGGCCACTGAATTTTCCACTTCATAAATGCTCTAGTGCTCTTCAAAATATACAACACACACATTAGCATTAATGTTGGGTTAGCCACAGCTGTGTATTTGTATGTTTGTTTATGTGGGCTTGATTTTTGGGTCATTTATTCAGGGGCCTCCAGGAGACTTTGGACCGAAGGGCATTCAGGGGCCTAAAGGGCCCCAGGGCAGCATGGTGAGCACACACACAACCTCTATATATACATACACATATTATAGTGTTTGTGTTGTAATATTTACATGTTGGTTTCAGGGTAGAGGGGGTTTAGCTGGACCTGTCGGTGTGATTGGCCCTAACGGTAGTCCAGTGAGTATATGTCACTTCTACACACTACTGTAGTGAACAGTGTGGTCATATCTGCTCTCTGACCCTCTGTTCTCACATTGACGTCTCTCTGTAGGGCACCAGAGGAGATACTGGCAGCAAAGGAGAAATGGTGAGAAGAGATGAATTCACTCTTTCTCTTCAGATCTTGATATGACAGTACATCTTACAGGTTTCTTATAAACACTCTCTTTTTTTACCCTCACAGGGTGTTCAGGGACCTCGAGTGAGTCTTTACGATCACAGACACAGCATTTCTTATTGTTCACAGCTTGTGTTTATTTCAAAGCCGCTTGTCTGTTTCTAACGTAGTTATTTGTGTTTTTCCAGGGTGCTCCTGGACCGCGTGGACCTCCTGGACTTCCGGTAAAACACTCACTTCTTTCTTTAACACTTCTAATAGATGCTTTCAGAATATTTAATTAAGCTTTTTAGGACCTACCAGAGATATCTATTTTTATGCCTAATTATAATGACTCCAGACTAACCCAGAAAACTTTTTTAAAATTCTAATATTGTTTTTAAATTGAGGGTGTCCACAAATATCTCCAACCAGAAGTTTATACAGATTATACTAACAATTTTGATCTCCCATACACACATACATGCCAATCTCTGCTATATTTTAATATTATCAGTATAATTCATATACGGTTATGATTATTATTATAGTTTTATTATTCGATTCTCTACAGGGTCCACCAAGAATCCCACTGGCTTTGGTAAGAATTTTCACTAACTTTTTATTTTGTTTGTTCGTTTATTCATTCATTCAGTGCTATGTTCTGTACAACTGCGTTATTAAGTTTGCTTGTGTTCATGTATGTTGTAGAAACAAGATTTCGGTCTTGGAGCGGCCCAGCCAGTTTTTAGGGAGACAAACACACAGAAAATAGAGGTAAGATCATTCAAACACACACACACACACACAAAATACATGGCCTGTTTATTTTGCATATCACAATGGTTTATGATGATTGGGTGTTTATATGATGTTTTAAAGACTGTCTCGTTGTTCTCTCAGGGTCGGGGTCTGATGGACATGCCTATGTTGGATCAGGCTCCAGAGATCCTGCGGACGCTCCATTATCTGAGCTCTCTGGTCCACAGTTTGAAGAACCCGCTGGGCACACAAGATCATCCTGCTCGACTCTGCAAGGACCTGCACAACTGCCGGGAAACGCTTTACGATGGTGTGTGTGTGTGTGTGTGTGTTGAACCTGAAAACACAGTTTCACTGAAGGATAGCATCTGTTAAAAGTAGGGGTGTGACGAGACAGCTCACGAGAACGAGACAAGACGAGACTTTTACACAGTATATTTAAGAAATCCTCAATGACGAAATATTTGAATAGTCTGCAGGTGTTTCAACTAATCATCTTGTAATGAATGTCATTTCAGTTCTACTTTCTGAATATCTGAGTATTATAACATGCAGTAAAAGACAACAATACTCAAGCACTGTAAAAGTTTTTGCCACAAACTCGACTGACTGGCTTCTTTCCTGTATGATTTCACATGAGTCTCGACCTTAGAACTGTACATGATTTATGAGCTTCTACAACTTTTGACCTCCTAACTGAACTCCTTTCCACAAATTGATCATAGAAATAAAAACAGTATAAATAAAAATGAATAACAGTTTTCTCTTATTAAGTGCAAACAATAAGTGCAACCATAATCAAAGTACTCTCTCAATAAACAAAGTGCAAATAGAGACCAAATTTTTTTTCAAGCATGATACAGAGCTAAGAGATGGTTACAATTACACAGCCCAGCCTAAGATAGCTTTCACATTGATAGATATTTGCATGCATTAGGGAGCCGCTTTCAAAATGCAGGGAAATTAAATCGCATTTGAATGCACACTCGCATTTTACTTTCGATTTCGCCATCGCGCGTACTCTGTGAACAGGGAACGGCGGTGCTGAGCGCGAATTGTCCGCCATGGTCTTGTCAGTCATCTTGTCACATGATCAGTGAACTCTTGATTCCTGCTGCACTACGTACGACTCTGCTGCTCATGTTTGATGAGCTGGATGGGATTGAAGCGATCGTTATCCAACTGAATTAAATGGTTTTTATTTTTATAAAAAGCAAAATGACAGTGGAGGCGTAATGTAAATGTAGCGGTGGCTGATTCTATCCAAATTTCACCCTCACGCTCCATCATGGCAATATCATGAGTCTGCTTTTCACGTCACATTTTAATCTCGTCACACCCCTAGTAAATAGCTGTAATAATTAAACATTTACTATTGTCAAATTTCAATGTTTCAGTTTTGCTGAAATATTTGTGCTCTGGTTTCTTCAGGCACTTATTGGATCGACCCAAACCTGGGCTGCTCCTCAGATTCTATAGAAGTGATGTGCAATTTCACCGGTGGTGGACGCACCTGCCTCAGGCCCATCACCACAGCTAAGGTCTGACACATTCAGCTTCCAGATCATTGGCATTACTTTAACTGTTTTGTATTTGATTAATGCTTATCCTTGTATCTAGGGAGGATATGTTTAGAAAAGAAACATAATAATCTCATTTTACAAATGTTAATGTTGCTGTGTTGTTGGCTGGTTGCAGCTGGAGTTCAGTGTTGGACGCGTCCAGATGAATTTCCTGCACCTGTTGAGTGCCGGAGCGGAGCAACGAATCACTATCCACTGCCTGAACGTGACAATCTGGAGCCACACCCCCGCCCAGCCCCCTTCCCAGAATGCTGTTCGGTTCCATGCGTGGAACGGAGAGACGCTGGAGCCGGACGTGTTAGCAGACTCCTGCTGGGTGAGTGTGCCCTTCTAAAATCCCTCTCTAATTGACGCTTCGCCAGGAGTTTGATTGACAAGCGATCTAACCAATCATAACGCCGAATCCGCCATTTTGTCCGACAAAGCAGTCAGGAGTTAGAAGATTAACCTTGGTGGACTTGAACTTGAAAAATGGTGTACTGATGTGTTGTTTAAAACAACATTCCTTCTGATGTTCATTCATGTTTATTTGATGCTATAAATTAACTAGTAGGAAGAGATGATCGGTTCACGAGCCTCTTGAGCTGAGGCGCTACAGCGATCTGCCATGACACATTAAAGAGCCACAAAACGGTTTTTATTGTTTGAATTTCTTAAAAATTACACAGTTTGAAACCTGGGACTTTGTTTAATATCATAAATAACCTGCTCTGTCATGTCTGTCGACATGTTGTCAGTGTCCTCTTTGCTCCGCAGTGTATTTTTCACTCTGTGTGGCGTGACAGCGCCATGGCTTGTAGGACAAAGCAACAGTAACTAAGGGGGGCGGGTCTTTGCGAAGGGTCAATTAATGAGTGCTGTAAGCAACCGTGCAGATCACCTTAGCAACCGCATCCACAGCATCCTTTGCATCATATGCATCATATGCAAGGAAAATTACCAAAGTATCACAAAAAAAACATACGTAATTAAAAAAAAAAACAAATGCAAATGTACAGAATTAATATTGTACATATAACTAAAAGCTCCAATTTTTAAATAAATAAATAAATATGAATAGTCAAATCTTTTGATCTGCATCCAACAAGATCAAAATAAAAACTAATGAAATTATATGAAGTGGTTTTCATTTAAGCATTTAATTTGCCTGATTATCCAAAATAATAAACATTTAAATTTTAAATTGGCATAAATTTTAATAATGCATTTACTGTATTGCAAAAAATGCAAACAAAAATAGAAAAAAGATAAAAAAGAAAAATGGTTTGTTACACACAATGTGACATGCAGGTCATTTTGAGGGTTCTTGATATAATAATAATTATCATTATAATATTTTTTATAAATAAATAATAATAAAAATAATAAAATATTATAAAAATGATCTCAACAAAAAATATATAATTTGTTTTTTACAAAATAAATTTAAATGGCAGCAAAGGTTTAGTCTAGTTTTATTTTAGTATTATTTATATACTATTTATTAATATTTCGAATTAGCTTTTAATTTGCTTTTATTTCATTTTAAAAAGTTTTATTAATTTTGTTGTGATTGTCATTATTATTAGTTTTTTTCCTTCAATTTATTTTTATTTCAGTTTTAGTTTTATTAATTTTAATACTTAAATTTAAACGTCTTTTTTTTTTTTCATTTTTTTCCCCATAGATTTATTTTCATTATTGAAAACCATTTTAATACTCTGTGTTGCAGTTAAACACTGAACTTTAGTCATGAATTTATTTCTGATTGATTTTTGTCACTTTTGTATGCATGATGCATCACTGATTGAGTTTTTTATTGATAGCAACTGAACGGGCGCTGGCAACATGCTGACTTCCTGTTCCGGGTGTCGGACCCCACCTTACTTCCTGTCGTACGCATAAGCAACCTACCGAAGACAACGTCCTCGTCGCGCTTTCACCTAGAAGTCGGACCTGTGTGCTTCCTATAGTGTGTGTGAGAGATTGTGAGAGTGTGCGCTCCTTAAACACACACCGACCCGCCTACAGCCCGCCCCCTTCAGTATTCAGCCACTGATTGGACTGCAGAAACAGAAAGAGGTGGTGTGGGCGGGGCTTTGAGGGACATAGCATTGAAACTCCTACAGTCTAAAGGAAATCCCGCCCCTACCAGCCATGGATGTCCAATCAGATTTGATTCCTCTAGAAAACAAGCCAATCATGTCACAGGGACGAACACTCAGGACATCCGGGGGCGGAGAAACTGTCTAGCCCTCTGTCTTTCTCTCTTCTTCTCTTTCTGCCTCAGCCTGTTTCTTTGGTGCTCATTTTCTTTTGCTTGCTCTTTCAAATTAATAATAATAATAAGTTATTATAATACTTGTACTTTTATAATAAAAAATCAACAGTTTATTGAAGAGATGAATTAAGATCAATGAGAGGTATTATATGTACATATACACTTATTGTTTATCTGATCTTTTATATGATAATTTTGTCACATGTAAAAAAAAGAAATGCTAAAGTGCAATAGGAAAACGAAGAATTGATTATATATTACGTGTGCGTCTCAATAAGGAAAGTTTTTCAGGGGTGTTGTCATTCATTCGTGTCATTTTAACACTCCATCAAACAGGGAAGTGTGTGTGTTTGTGTGAATGAGTTTTGGAAGTGGCCGTCAATGCGTGTGTGTGTGTGTTTATGTGACGGATCAGTAAACAAGTGAAGGTGCATGTTTCTTTCAAACTTACAGACACACCTGTGAATATCAACACACGCGCCTGAGGTGCGCCTGTCACTTTAAGTGGGCGTTTTTCAATGAAATAGGTGTGTCTATTTCAAAGGAGTTTATAAGGGTGAATCCCTGATGCAAACGCCTGGGTCATATTTCACCCAAAAAGAAAAAGAAAGCATGTTTTAATATTTGCATTGTGACATTTTTGTGACAAGCACATTTTTATGGAAATTTTCTTTACCGTAATGCATACGAACATAATGCACCTCTTTGTAGTTACTTTTGTATTATCATAATATTATAATATTTTTGTATTATTTGCTTTGATTATCATTACAGAAATGTTGAATTGCTGAAAGTTTACAGCAATGAGTATTTCTGTATTAAAGGGTTAATTTGCCCAAAAATTAATTACTCGCCCTCATGTCGTTCTACAAATCCGATGGCTCAGTGGCTCAATGCCCAGAAAGCTACTAAAAACATATTTAAAACAGTTCATGTGACTACAGTGGTTCAACCTTAATGTTATGAAGCAACAACAATACTTTTCATGCGCCAAAAAAACGAAATAGCGACTTTATTCAACAATATCTAGTGATGGGTGATTTCAAAACACTGCTTCATGAAGCTTCAAAGCTTTACGAATCTTTTGTTTCGAATTAGTGATTCGGAGCGTGTATCAAACTGCCAAAGTCACGTGATTTCAGTTAACGAAGCTTCATTACATCTTAAGTGTTTCAAAATTTCAATAGTTCACCACTGAGGGGATTGGCTTTGGCAGTTTGATACACGCTCCGAACCACTGATTTGAAACAAAAGATTCGTAAAGCTTTGAAGCTTCATGAAGCAGTGTTTTGAAATCAACCATAACTAGATATTGTTGAATAAAGTCATTATTTTGTTTTTGCGCACAAAAAGTAATCTTGTCGCTTTATAATATTAAGGTTGAACCACTGTAGTCACATTAACTGTTTTAAATATGTCTTTAGTAGCTTTCTGGACATTGAAAGTGTTAATTATCTTGCTGTTAATGCAGGCCTCACTGAGCCATCGGATTTCATCAAAAATATCTTCATTTGTGTTCTGAAAATGAATGAAGGTCTTACAGGTGTGGAACGACATGATGGTGAGTAATTAATGACAGAACTTTAAATTTTGGGTGAAATAACCCTTTAAATTAAAAAATTCAACTTTAAAACTTTTTGACAAAGGCATACTCTCAAGCTCAAAATGTCAGCAGTTTATTGCTTTCTTTTGATTTCTGGGTAAAATATGACTTGGACAAAATGTTCTCGACAGGTTTCGTGAAATTCACTCATGAAAGGCCCGTTCACACCAACGACGACAACAACACATCGTTTTAAATATAAAAGAATAGCGGAGTCCACACCACAACTATGACGCACTATAATGGCACAGAGAAACGATATCGTTCAAATCACTTTTTCAGCTGATGAACGACAAAAACATCGACAGCCAATCAGAATCCATTCTGCTTTAAGAGCGCGAACAGCAACGCGCGCTTATTATAAACAATGATGTCGTCCGCTGGTGTGAACGCTAACAGTTATCGATATAGTTAACTTTATAGTTATTGTTCTTGGTGTGAACGGGCCTTAAAAGTTTGTCTAGCTAACAGTGGTGCTAATTTGAAGCCGTTTTAGAAGTGGATCTTAATGATGTTGATGCTTTTGTTTCGTGCCCGCGTTATTCTGAATTATGATGTTAGTGTGAATTTTGTGTACTTTAAAGGTGCTCAGAAAAGGCAAAATACATTTGCATTATGCGATAAGCTTGTGCTTTCCTCTGTGGTACACAACAGTTTTGTACTTACACCTCACTTGCTCAAACATCAACTAATGGCTTTTGTAAGGGAACACATTTCCATAGCTTTACGTTATTAATTGTCATCAGGAAGTGTATTATCATATGCAAATAATGGTCGCAATCTCGTGAACGATATGTTTGTGTTCCCTACAACAAGGAAACAGCAGTGATGTTCTGTTCGAAGCTTTTTGTTTCTTTATTCTTCATGACCGTGTGTATAATTCTGCAGGCTTTGATGTATACAGTGAGTCCCTTTTGCTTAATTTAATGTTATTTAAATTTTACAAACGCGCTTTTTAACCAAATTCTCTGTTGTGACAGAGTTTCTCTCCAGATAACTTAATTATGCCAACTGCTCTTACAGTTGATAGATTTATTTTATGTGTAAATTTGGGGTTCCAGAGAACAATATATTGCTTTTTTCGATCTGTTTTTATTTTTCTATCCTGTTTATTTTTGTCTATAATAATAATAATAATCTAAAGTCGTACTGTACCAGGACTGTGTTCTATATTATTTCTAAGGTTCTAAGATGAATTTTAAAACATGTGAACGTTCCATGTCAGAAGGTTGGGATTCTGATTACCTCATTGCTCTGCCATTTCTGTTTGTGAAAAATCAACTGTCAAATTCAAGGCTCAGTAAACTCGTCTCTGTCGGCGTCATCATAATCAGGTTGTTTTTTTCTCTGAACACGTCCTCCGTTTCGTTGTTCTCTTGTGTCAGTTTTCCGTACTTGGTTACATATGTGGATTCTGAATTGGAATTAAAGCTTACATACCCAATAAAGATGTTCTTACACCAAAGTCTGCATTTTGGTCTGGTTATTTTATTAATAAAAACCAATACAAACATTATAACTTGAATCTTTGCACTTTAAAATGTAGGCTAAAAAAAAAAAAATGGACTATATGCATGGAGCGTTCTTTAGAACTTCCACAATAATATAAGCCAGCTCGAAAACTTCCGGTGAGATGTCATTTGCTGGTGTGTTGAGCATCCGTAGTGTAATACTTAGTTTATAATCAGAATATAGTCACTTAAATAGTCAGGCATAGCATTAATTTAGTTATTCAAACGTAAGACAAAATAAAAAAATAAAGACGTACCTCATTGTTCCTCCTCTGCTAAATTCAATTCGACCATCAGTTTTCACATTTTTATGTGAAAAAAACACGTCAAAAATTAAATATTTATTGTGCACTTTAGTTAGATTAATGGAATAAAATGTGTGTTTTTACAAGTGTGCTGAAATCATTGATCTTGCGCTGCACTGACTGACAGCTGCTGTGATTACAAAGGGAAAGCGCGGTGCTCGCTTTCTGTCATTCATTCACAAGAAAAGTTATTGTTTTCCTTAAGATTTTGTGAGTACTTCATACTTCACATTGACAAAATGTATTTTTAAACATAGTTATTTTATAATGTTTAATATTTAGTCAAAAACAAAGTGAAAAACGATTAGAGGAAATGGCTGATATATGCACAAATAAATGCTATTTTGCTGCCACCTGCTGGTTAAAGTGGTAATTATTGTCTTTTTTATTTTTAAATAAGTGTTTTCTATCAAATGTTGAATTTCCTACATTTTTGAACGTTTGGTTTTACAATGGGGACAATCTCGGATGAACAAATAATGTTTTTGGTCATCACATTAAAAATAACATTTGAAGTGCTGGGGGAAAAAATGCGTGTGCGTGTCTAACACGGCGTTTTTAAACAGTCCCGATAGCTTCGTCTTTATTGCAATCAATAAAACTGGTTTATTGGCAAGTTAGGTAAATGTGATAACTGCATTAAAATATAAATACAACATTAAAAAGTCAACCATTGATGGTTTTGTGTCGATGTACAGCGACTACAGAATGAACAGCTAACAGTTCACCGGAAATGCCCGAGCTGGCTTAACGACAACCAGGAAGTAACCGTGCATATAGCCTATTCAAATGGGTCTGATATGTTTTGTGGTCTGCGCCGATTCGAGCATATGATCCACTCTGTGCTCTCGTGTCTTTGGACCGGAGCAGACTGTGCGCTGCAGCGTTTCGCGTGACACTAATGTGAAACCAGACTTCATTCGTGTCAATGGAAAGCATATTTACACTGTCTGAATCGTTCCCTGTTGTCTATGTAGTGCACTATGTGCCATTCACCATGTAGAAAATAGTAAATGTGTGAATAAGTGACCAATTTCAGTCACAACTTTAGCATCTGTAAGAGTGTAGGAGGGGGCGGGACTTCAGATTCTAGAGAGCATTTGATTGGACAGAAGATTTGATGAGAATCTGGTCCGCAGTGATGTCATAAAATTCCGTGATCCATTTTATCGGAAGTGAGAGACTGTATATTTTGAATAATTATATCTTCTAAATGCGAATTTTCGTGATTGTTTTGGAACACACCAGCATATTTATAACATTTAAGGCTAACATATTCATACTAATTTCAGGGGGACTTTAAGATCTTTTTTTGCTTGAACAATAAACGTCAACTGAAATAAAATATTTAAAAAACTAAACTTATTTTACCAGAAAATAAACTAAACCTGAAATAATAATTAATGAAAAAATATATATAGACATAAAAAAAAGTCAAAAACTATATATATATATATATATATATATTCTAATTATAATCTATAATTATAATTGAATACAAGCACATAAACTCACACTGTAGCTCTGTTTGTGCTTCATAAGAGAAAGTGTGCAAGAATTAGCATTACAAAGGTAAATAGGTACTAATATGCACTTTTAAGGTACTAATATGCACCATATAGGGGTAAGATACAAAGATGTACCTTTTCACTTTTGTACCTCAGGGTACTGCCCCAGTGACAAGCACCGTACAGTGTATAATTCAATATAAAAACTCTGTGTAAATCTCAATGATAATCAAATAAAACTTGATCATGGAACTTGAAAGGAAAAAGGTTTGAATCTATAATTTCACAAAACGTGTTCATTTCTGTCCATTCATTAAAAACAGGCAACATCACCAAAAGGTTATTTATTACAAACCTTTATTTAATATTTTAACCTTGGTTTACAGTCATTTCTTACTGTGCATTGTTCAGGTTTATGAATATAGATGCAGTAGGAACACTTGAAAAAACACAAATTTCAGTGCTTCAACTCATCGAGTAACAACTGCAGAAATCTAATATTTTGTTGCATTAAAACCAGCTCTTCTGACCTTGTCCTTCATACAGCTAGATCATTATTATTCGTTTTTAACCTGACCTGATGGCATTCACACACTTTACTGGCACATTTAAGTTCTAACAAATACAGTACAATAAGCACATCACGATTTTCAAGTTTATTGTTTTCATTTTTCGAAATACATTATTTGGCAAAAAAAAGTAGAATGTTCTATGAAAAAAACAGAAAGGTTCAGTTTTGCTTTAAAGAGTCTTCACATGTGTAATTGTTTTTGTGCTGTTCTGAATGATCTTGGATATCAACTTAAACACAATAAACCACACCTGATAAACTATGTTGCTTTACTCGTAATAGTTCCTGAATACTGGCGTCAATCAGTCAAGGAGCCGCTGCTTAATTCAGATTGACCTGCTCTGAATGATGTCAGATGTAGTTGAATACACAAACATATGCACCATAAAACACACTGTAGTTCTGTATGTGTTCATAAGAGAAAGTGTGCAAGAATTATGAAAGTGATAAAGATAAAGGGGGTGTGTCCTGAACTGGAGGGGGCGGAGCCATGGAGGTCATGTCCACAGAGAGCGTGCTCCAACAGCAGGTGTGTTTCAGGTGTGATGCCTGCAACACACAAACACACACGTTTAGATCAAATACAACTGACAGTGCTGTTATTACCCTGATTCACTATGGTAAACATTAAGAGATTTAATATTTTAGACCTGATGGTATGGCGGATGATTTCAAAACACTGCCTTTACAAATCTTTTGTTTCGAATCAGTGGTTCGAACGTGTATCAAACTGCCAAAGTCACGTGATTTCAGTAGACGAGGGTTCGTTACGTCATAATTGTTTCGAAATTTCAATGGTTCACCGCTGGGTGGCGATTTCTGTGAACCCATGAATCATGCGGATTCAATGAGATCGCCCCCAGCGGCGAAACACTGAACAAGCGTTTATGGGTCTCTGATCACGTTTGTGGACGTTTTAGTATAATTAAAATGAATAATAGTACTTAATAGTCTCTTATTGGCCTGTTAAACAGAACTTTTACAAAACTATACAAAACTTATACAAAACTATATTTTACTTTCAATAAAACATATGAAATTGGTTTGTAAAAGGTGTTTTTAAGCATGTTTGGTCTGAGTTTTTGTTGCATTTACACTGTTCTGACCAGCAGGGGACACCAGCGAGTGGCGTGTCGAACGCTTCGAAACAATGAATCATTTTGCGAATCAATTGGTTCAACTGATTCGAAGCTTTGAAAAGCTTCGTGTCTCCCATCATTACCTGACGGGATGGTATTCATTCACATTTTTAGTAAAATTAAAATTAAAACTGAAGGTAATTCGAAATATTAATGGTATATATAAATAATGCGAAAAATAACACAGATTATTGATAGACCTCATCACATTATTTAAGTTATTATGTGACAACAATGTAGCGTATTAACGGAGTTTCTGTATCCCGGAGCACTAGACTGTGACTGCTTCATGTCGACTCTGAAAGCATTAGATCTCTTAAACTGCAGCTTTGAAACTCTGACTTTAAACACTCCGTTACAGGAATTCCTTAATCTTCTCTATTACACCTGTTTTTAAAACTTGATCACAGCACAGATATTTATTATGTAATATTTTATGTAATAAAATATTACATAATGAATTCCAATTGCTTGAAAAATATAATCTGCAACAGCTGAAACAGCAGCACCTGAATCTAAAAATAATACAACGTACTGGCATCAACAGGAGAGTCTGTTCTAAACCTCATACTACCACACTACTCTTACTACTGAGGAAAAATATAGTATTTATAAGCTACTGTGGAACATGTGAACCTTTTCTGTAAGAAAAGAAGACCAGAATAACTATAAAGTCCTAAAAGTCTACAAAAGAGCCCTGCACTGAACACTAGCTCATAATGTAATGCGCTTTCCACTGGGGGCGCTGCAGGTTCACTGACAATTTGAGAGAAAATATTTTCCAGTTATGAATTTGTTCTAGTTTTAGTACAATGACAAATATGTCAATTATTTAATTTTGGAATCAGTATATATTTTTAATAACATAAAGCTTATTTTTCACAGTATAAAAACACGTTCAAAAGTTTGTGGCCGTACAAAGAATCATTTCTGCTCACCAAGGCTGCATTTATTTGATCAAAAATACACTAAAAACAGTAATATTGTGAAAAATTATTACAATTTAAAATAACTGTTTTCTGTTTGAATATATTTTACAAAGTAATTTACTCCTGTGATCAAAGCTGAATTTTCAGCATCATTACTCCAGTCTTCAGTGTCACATGATCCTTCAGAAATCATTCTAATATGATGATCTGCTGCTCAAAAATCAATGTTGAAAATAGTTGTGCAGCTTAATACTTTTGTGTAAATAGTGCTATTTTAAATAGAAAGAAATTAAATAGAAAGTTCAAAAGAACAGCATTTAATTAACAGAAATCTTTTGTAACATTGTCTTTTCTGTAACTTTTTATTCATTTAAAGGTGCAATGTGTACAATTTGGGAGGATCTATTGACAGAAATGGAATATAATATACATAACTATGTTTTCAGTAGTGCTTAAAGACCTTACATAATGAACCGTTACATTTTTATAACCTTAGAATGAGCCATTTCTATGTCATACACCACAGGTCCCCCCCCTCCATGTCAAGTCGCCGTTATGTGCCGACATGTTTCTACAGTAGCCCTAAACAGGGCTCTACAAAGCACGTTTCGCCACTATGTTGTTGTTCTTCTAAATCATTCATGTTTTTAGAGGCAGCTTGCATCGTCACTACGTTAAATACACACAAAAAAGAAGAGCCCAACTAAAACAAACCCTGACCACCATGATGGTGGCATAATTTTTTGACCAATAAAACACCAACATCTAAACCTCTGTTAATTCTCAATAAGAACTTCTTTAGACGTCTGGCAGAAATAAAGTCAATCTGGTTAGTAATAAGTGAATCAGATCTTTTAATCAGATCTTGAGAGATTTAATGTCTTTTATCTTCAGTTGATTTAATCTAAGGCTGTGGCTGAAGTCAGTTGTAGTTGTTGTGTTTCTTCAGTGATTCTGCTTGTTAAGAGCAGGTGTTCATCATTAATGTCAATCATCACTTAAGTAATTGCTTGATTATCTGATTAACTCTGCTTCAGTGTTACTTTAACACTATTTAGAGAGAGAGACCATATGCACTCTGAGCAGAGTTGATTTAACTCTAGGGATTTTACTGTGTAGTAGTAGTAGTAGTAGAAGTCGTCTGGTTTATTAGAAGCAGAGACCGTTCTTTGTTAGAAGAAGAAACCTCATTGCTTCACACAAACTACTCTCTGCTCTCTCAGACGATGACATATCAGCCAGACGGCCACCGTAGCTTCTCCGAAAACAGCTCGCAACCTCACCGCTAGATGCCGCTAAAATTTACACACTGCACCTTTAATGCATCCTTGCTGAAAAAAGTATATATAAAAATTTTGTAACCCCAAACTTTTGTATGGTAGTCTCTCTGTATACATGATATCTCTTGCTCTTCATCTCTAGCTATGATCATTTAGAGGTCTTTAGCATTAAAAGTTTGAAAACCACTGTCCTTTGTGATCCGTCAATCAATAATTCCTGCCCTTATATGGTCATATGAAGTACACGTGCCATTATTGATGAGCAGTGTCCTGTTTCCATCATTACACAATGAGTCGATATGGGCCTGGTTAGTGCAGAGCAAAAAAGAGGGCCAAAAACACTTTTTTGTAATCTTATTTAAATGCAGGTTATTAAAAGTATTTCATGAAAGAGTGAGAAACTCACTGTGTTGTGACCATTCGTCCCAGAGATGCTGAAGTTCCTCATGTTCATGAGTGTGATCTGAGGTAAAACACATCGTCATCCAGCAAAAAACTTTAATGTCATTACACTTTACTTAAAGGGATAGTTTACCCAAAAATGGAAATTCTGTCATCGTTCCAAACCTGTATGAATTTCTTCCTTTTGCTGAACACACACACACACACACACACACACACAGTTGATGGTCCATACTATGACCAAGTTAATGGGGTCCATCAACTGTTTGGTTACCCATATTCTTCAAAATATCTTCTTTTGTGTTCAGCAGAAGAAATAAATTCATACAGGTTTTAGGGTGAGTACATGATGACAGAATTTTCATTTTTGTGTGAACTATCCTTTTAACACTTACACTTAAATCTAACAGACAGAACCCAAGAGTTTCAATGTGATAAATGAAGGGTTAAGTGTAAACCGTACCGTCGCTGTGCTGGAACAGAAGCTGCCGCAGCTCTCTGAGGGCTCTCGTCAGGTTCTCCAGCTGGTCGTGGAGGTGGATGTTCTCCTCGATCAGAGCGTGGATGGTGTCCTGCAGCTCAAACGCTCGACAACACACGCCCAGCAGCACACAAACACACACACAGCGCAGAGCCCGCGAGCGATGCATCCTCAACACACGCTCACACACCTGCTGTACTCAACATTACAATGACATCTCCAACCAAACACACTCACACTCGCTGTAGACCTTCTGCTGGCTGAGGGACACGCTGCTCTCACACACTCATCTGACAATCTAATACAGTGAAACCAACAGACAGACAGACAGAGAGAGAGAGAGAGAGAGAGAGAGACAGAGAGAGAGAGAGAGAGAGAGAGACAGCTGTTCTCTACTTTATCCTGATCAATTCAATCATTAGGTGAACTCATGAATCAGAGCACTCATAGATTATCCTGATGCAACATGATAAAACTCTCCAGCTGCACTGCAGTATTCACCACATTAAACCAGCGATGACCACATACTGTGGGTTAAAGCAGGAGTTTAATCAAAAACCATTCAGTCATTTTCACTGACCAAGAGATGGACCATAAAGGCAGTCCAAACAGCTCAACAGTATTGTTATTTTTTGCTAAAACTATTACAAATGGTTTTCAGTAGGCCTAAATGAAATAAAGATAATAAAATGTAAACACTTGATGAAAAACAAACAGGGAAAAAAAAAACCCAAACAAACAAAAAAAAAACAACAACAACAGAAATATTGGCTTGGCAACTAACTGAAAAAACAATTTAAGTACTAAAATAAAAAATAAACATAAAACTGAAATAAAAAAAGCAATATAGATGTATGTCACCCTGGACCACAAAACCAGTCATAAGGGTCAATTTGATACATCATCTGAAAGCTGAATAAATAAGCTTTCCATTGATGTATGGTTTGTTAGGATAGGACAATATTTGAAAATCTGGAATCTGAGGGTGCAAAAAAATCAAAATATTGAAAAAAAATCACCTTTAAAGTTGTCCAAATGAAGTCCTTAGCAATGCATATCCACTCACAAAAATACATTTTTTATATATTTACAGTAGGAAACGTACAAAATATTTTCATGGAACATGATCTATACTTAATATCCTAATGATTTTTGGCAAAAAAAAAAAAAATCAATAATTTTAAACAAATACAGTGTATTGTTGGCTATTGCTACAAATATACCATGCAACTTATGATTGGTTTTGTGGTCCAGGGTCACATATCTAAAAATAAATAAAATGACAAAAGCACAAAATAAACTAAAAATTAAAATGAAAATCTAAAAATAAAAGCTAAATCAATATTAATAAATACTGTATTAGTATGTAAATAACACTATATACACTAATTTGCTATATTCTAAGTGAGATCTGAGAGCTGCAGCAGGGGAAGACTTTCAGTTAATAAATAAGAATCACACAAGTACAGTGACACAGGTTTAGAATGATATATTCATTTCTGTGTGAACCGAGTTTTCTGTTGACCGGCCTGGAGAGCCAAATGGATTTCTTTCTTATATTTAAATTTTGAGTGAACTAAATTTGGCCATGCAAGATTCTTAACATTCATTTAGGAAAAAACAAGGGGGAAAAGTGGCACTGCAATTCATAGAAAAACTTTTTTTTTTTTTTTAAATAAACCATCATGTTCAATTCAATGCAACAATTGTCGTAACAGTTGCATGAACGGATGAACATGAATGTTAGCGGATGGCACCATTATTCTCCACCAAAAGGAATTAAAGATTGTCAGAAAAAGTAATTTAATGCTTCATTAAAGCTTGACATTTTAAGTATGACCTTAACACCCAAAAATGAACATTGTCATCATTTACTCACCCTCAAGTTGTTCCAAACCTGTATGACTTTTTCTGTTGAACCTAAAAATAAATAAATAAAATTGCCAGCCCCCATTGATTTCCATAGTATGAAAAAAATATGGAAGTCAAAGGGCCATCAACTGTCTGGTTACCAACATTCTTCAAAATATCTTTTGTGTTCAACAGAAGAAAGAAATTCATACAGGTTTGGAAGAACTTAAGGAGGAGTAAATGACATTTTTGGGCGAACTATACCTTTAAGTGTTGATTAAATGTGAAAAATCCTGAAATCTATTAAACATTAATCTGCATTAATCCAATCCTGTTTAGATGCATAAAATGCATTAACAAGAAAACTTTAAGCCACATTTTGTCTTGGAGTACACTGATCATAAAATAACTGTAGAATATCCAAACTTGCCTCTCAAGTAAGCTCAGTGAGTTTAATGTTTAGCATACAGACCAATTAAAAATGAGACCTGAAGATAAAGAAAGTTTGACCAAAAGCATTTTATTAAGTCAAAAGCTGTATATGCAACTATTTATGAACTCTTGGGAGCCCTGGTGCGCTTCTTCTTCACCACCACAGGCTTCTGACTCCTCAGGATGGCGCTCACACGTCTCAGAGCAGCCTGGAAGACAGAGACAGAGCATCAGTCAGCAGCTGGACAGATATAAAGCTCATTCATTCAAAACACACTGCATCAACTTGAGCTGTAAAGCTCTTGTGTACTACATATACCCCTGGTTTTACAGACGAGGCTTAAGCTAATCCTAGACTAAAATGCATGTTTGAGCTGCTTTAACTGAAAGTAACTTGCACTGACATATCTTAAAATATGTCAGTGTCACTTGTTTTGTCTCAAGATGCACACCAGTAATGTTTTTTTTTCTAGTGTACGTTTATAAAAGCTACTTAAACATCCTAATTGAACTAAGAGCTAATCCTGGCTAAGCCCCGTCTGTGAAACCGGCCCATAAATACTTAACTAAAAGCTTAATCATTTCACGGGGGCAAACTACAAATGAATGAAGTGAACAATTTTTGATAAATCCTTCATGCTGTTGTTTGCTTTTGTGCGTGTGTAAACTCACCGTGCGCAGGTCCCTCCTGTATTTATTTTTGCGGATGATGTTCCTCACGCTGGCGAGGGTGGCGCGAGAATTCTTGTTGATGGTGATCTTCTCGTATGAGGTGGCAGGTTTACGCTGACCTGAAACACATGAAATCTTTTAACTTGGTAAAAGAACGCCAGCAAATGTTTAAAGCAGAGACGTATAGATGAACGGTTTATTCCAGAGATAAATCACACACTGACTTGAGACCTACAGAATCTCATTCCAAAACAAACTTCTCAACGCAACTGGCAGAGTTTGCATCATCATACAGACAACTGGCACCGGAACGATTATAATAAGTGACCTCATATTGCTAAAATGAACTGGCTATGTAAAAGTTGGATCCCTGAAAAAAAATGTGTCACTGCTGTCCATCAGCTAGAAAAACTAGCAGAGCTTCACTCACCTGCACGTTTCTTCAGGATGACGACCACACCTTTGCCATCAGCGGCCGGCTCAACGCCAACAGTCTTCTGATGAATGAGACCATTGAAGCGGAAAGCATTCCTGGACTTCAGGTTATTTGGCTCCTGAAAATGAGAAAGAAAATGCAAGATCAGAAAGAGTTATAAATGTATAACAAAAACAAAAAACACTGGAAATGTTCAGCGATACAGCAGGGCAACTATAGCAGTGTTCTCAAGTCTGTTCTGACAGGGTCGCATACAGCAGCAAAGACAAAATGTCAATAGTTAGACTTATTTATTTTGGTGCAAAATGTCACTTGGTATAAGCTAGTAAAATTAAACCAATTCCAAGACAGACAGGTTAGGACACCCCTCATCCCTAAACAAAATCATGTGGCAGGCTAATAAATCACACTTCAGTTCATGATAGTCAAAACTGTCCGTTTTCCTACTCATGTTCATTTTGTATGCTGCACCACAGCAGCACAAGGCGATATTTAGAGATGGAAAGCCCTGAAGCAAAACCAGATAAACTAGATTACAACTACATATGAAAAGACGGGCAAAAACTAATGCTCTGAACTCAGCTAAATCTCTAATCCTGCATCATTCTCTCGAATCAGTATTTCTTTTTAGTTATTAGTGTGAATAAAACAAAACCCACATAAAGGCCGTCACATCAGCAGTGTGTAGATGAACTGCAGTGACTTACAGTGCTGTAGGTCTGTTTGTTCCTCTTGATAAGGAAACTGGAGGCATTCCTGATGACCATCCACTGCAGGTGGGCTGATGCCATTTTGACTCCTGAATGAATGAAACAAGGCAAGAAATAAGAAACAGTTCACAACCTTGAAACCATATAACAACCTTCCATCCTATTATAAAACAGAATATCATTTAGAATAGAAATTATACATATTATATATACACACACACATTTTATACACATATATAATATACACATACATATATGAACACTTAAGATGCAAATGCCTCCAAGTGCCATCTGAAATTTTCTTCTAAAACTAGCATTTTTATCAAGCTCATATGTTTATGTTCAGTTATTTCACTTTAATAACAATGAAAAGAACCTAATAATTGCCAGAGTGCATGTTATCAAATCAACTCAACCCTAGTATTAAACCAGAGCTGCAAAACCGCAATGGCACATTAACAGCCACCATACGCTACTTAACACAGGTAAAGTTCAATTCGTGAGGAAAAACATTTCTCAGTCGAGACTGATTTTGAACATATTCAGCGGTGTGGTGCTTGTCTCACTCACTGAAGGCCTCGCTAAGCAACACCGGTGGCGTTTAGAATGAAATATCTTCCTTTTTATTCTCCCTACACCGAATATTATAGCTCATAAACAGCTTATAACATATTCGATGCACTTATATTCGCATTTAATGCTGAAATGTGCGTTATAAAGCGTTAAATCGAGCTTTGAAAAGTAACACACGACGACCACGTTACCTTTTCAGCAGAGGAAGAGAGAAGGAAAGGAACGAGTTCCAGTTCCGGTCGATCTTACGTAGTTTCTTACGCCTCTACGAGGGATTAGTAACCTAGTAATTTACATTCATTTAAGAGTGTAGAAAATGACGAAAATGTATTGTCTTTTCAAAAAAAAAAAATTTAGAAACGTTTTCAAAAACCTTTAATTAAATATGTATTTTTTTTTAAACAGGACTATATGTTTGCTGGACAGTGCGGATGAACATTAAGCGCGCACCCGCCGGTGATGCAGTTTGTGTACGTCACGCGCTCTCTGTGCTCTTCGTCAGTTTTATGCGTTCTCTCTCTAACCACAACAACCTAGCTCTGATGTCTACTGTAAATATATTATTATGATTCTTATTTACACTCATTGAGGACAGTTTGATAATGTAAATGATAGCGGAGATGATATAAATATTCGTATGATTATATAATCAGTGAAATCTTCATGATCCAATGCTGCAGTGATGGAGAATGATGAAGATCAGGAGACTCTGGGAGAGAAACTGTATGATCTGATATATCCTAAATACACTGAGATGACACCTAAACTTACAGGTGGTACAGAATCTATCTATCTATCTATCTATCTATCTATCTATCTATCTATCTATCTATCTATCTGTCTGTCTGATATAGTGGTTTAACTTTAGTCATGTCATGCAGGTATGCTGCTGGAGTTGCCTGCGTCTGTTGTGGCTCAGATGTTGTATGATGAAGCTCTGCTGAATAAAGCATTAGAAAGAGCACTGACCGCTCTCACATCATGTGACCACAGGTATCACACAGTACTGCCACTTGACAATAAAACAGGCAGATTTCTTACAAAACTGAACTTAAAATACACAATAATGTACACAAATCTAAATTAATATTACATACTGTTTCACATATTAAGTATAGTATGTACTAAGTACATAACCTCTGTCGTATTCTCTTCCTAGTGAGCCTGCGTCTCACACTGATGATGCAGCGTCTGCGTCCTCCGACTCTTTGGGTGAACAGCTGTATGACCTCATTGACCTCTACAACACTGGACATACACAGAAAATAACTGGTACATTTATTGACACACTGCAAAATGGAGGAATTTAAAGTCTGTTACAGTAGTAACGTTGCCATGGCAACTGTGCAGGCATGCTATTGGAGCAGAAGAAGGAGGCGGTGCTTCAGCTGCTGTCGCATCACACGCTCCTCGAGGAACGGGTCAAGATTGCCTTGAAAACGCTGCAGGAGTAGGTGCCTTTGGATTTTTTTATTATCAGTGTTGAGCAAATTTCAGAATTCAGTTCATGAGACCAAAAAACAGCATAATTTTGACTGATTATTCTCAATTCAATTCTTATTATTAGTGTTTGACAAACTCATATTAGCAAGAATTAGAAAGATTATAAGAATGTGCAAGAAGCAGAATGTGCTGTTTATCTGCGGCGTAGGCAGGGTGACGAGGCGACAGATGTGAGTGACAGCTCTGACAGAGAGGAAGTGGAATCCATTGGCGAGACGCTTTTCAGTTTTGTGCATCAGTTAGACCCCACCCACTGTGCTGACATCACAGGTGAGTTACTAAGCTCATTTGAATACAGGGTTCTTGATTGAGAGATGCTGCGTCCGAAATCAAATACTTCCCTACTATATAGTATGCAAAAAACAGTGCTCCATGTGTGAATTCATAGTATTTGAAAAAGAGTAGGCGAAAAATGACCTACTATGTCCGGTGAGATTCTGAAGTGTGCATTTGATGGTTTTACTATCCCATGAGGCCAAGGGAGAGGAGTTGATGCGACACAACTGACGCCGTAGGTCACATGACAATGACATCATGCCCGATGTAGTACATCCAAATTTCATTCCTACTACACACATTCATACTATATAGAACGCACTCTTATAACGGTAAGTTTTTCAAATAAAATGTAGTACCTACTATATACAGTATGCAATTTCGGATGATTTTTGTACACACTGTGTGATATGTATTCATGTGTAAATGTGTGTAGGGATGCTACTGGAAATGGATTCTGGAACTCTGCAACAGATTCTGTCCGACCGGAGCATGTTGGAAGTTGCAGTTCAGAAAGCAAAAAGTGCACTGGTACTTCAACCAAATATACACACACACACACACATTCAGGGATGTGATTCACATACTCTCTGTCTAATTATGTATTTGTGCATGCTTTTAAGCTAATTATGCTCACAACCACACCTTTGAGCTACAGAAAGGGAGTTAACTTTTTAAGTTTTAAGCTGGTGAATAATGAACAAGGAACACTTACAACTTAAAGGTTCAGTGTGTAAATTTTAGCAGCATCTAGTGGTGAGGTTGCGAATTGCATCCAACGGCTCGGTCCACCGCTCACCCCTCTCTTTCAAAGCATGTAGTGAAGCTACGGTGGCCGACACAGGACAAAGATGTTGTCTGAGACAGCAGAGAGTAGCCAGTTAAGCAATGAGGTTTCTTCTTACGTCTAACAAAGAACGGTCTCTGCTTCTAATAAACCAGACGACTGCTACTACTACTACTATTACTACTTATTTGTGTGTAGTGACGATGCAAACTGCCTCTAAAAACACCAACGAAGAAGAACAACAACAACATAGTGACAAAACATGCTCTGTAGAGAGCAATTTGTCTGTTTAGGTCTACTGTAGAAACACACAAAATGGCGACTCCAATGTAAGGCAACCCGCGGTGTATGAGATAGAAATGGCTCATTCTAAGGTAATAAAAACATAATGGCTTATTATGTAAGGTCTTTATACACCACTGATAAACATAGTTATGTATATTATATTTCATTTCTGTCAATAGTTCCTCCTAAATGTTACACACTGGACCTTTAAGAGCTCTTGAGGAGTTTCCTGGACTGTTTGAAAAAGAAAAAAAAATAGTATTTTTCTCTTTGTCCACAGGAGGGCGCTGTGAGCCCAACACACACACAAACGTCAGAATGAGGCAGACACTGCGACCTAGAGGAACTTTGTTTGGGACTTTTAGGCCCAAATGGCTGTACATTTTACTTGTATATTTCAAAACATTGTTTACATGGACTTCTTTTTTTCATGGATTTTTGCAGCTTTTTATTGATATGAATAGGGGAGATGAAATGATTGTAAAGGAAAAAAGGGGGGAAATTGCATAACGGGCTGGATTTGAACCTGCATGAGAAACTCAGCTAAATGTGTCTGGACTGTAGAGCTTCTGCACTAAACACCAGTTCATGGCTTTGACGTTCCAGGGGCGTCTGCACATTATGTGCACATTTACATTTTTTTGCTGATTTGTGTCATATAATCCGCTATAAATTAATATATGACTGTAAATGAAGAATGCAGAGTTTCATACTGTAGTTTTGTATGAGATGCATGTAAATTCTACAAATATTTCAGCCATGCAGATGTTAAAGACATGATGAAATGCTTTTAAGAACAGTTTCTTTCCTGTTTTGATGCATTGTCAATTTACAATGCTTGGTTAGTCAGTGTGTCGTTTTTTTTAAATGAAAAAATAAAAACAAAACTTTTAACAAATTTGTTATCTGCTTTTGCTAGTCGTGGTAGATCTATTGGTGAGAAAAACATTCTCATGCTAGACTGCACAAAAATACACTACTGATTAAAAGTTTGGGGTCAGTATGATTAAAAAAAGAACAATAAATTGATACTTTGATTCAGCAAGGATGCATTAAATTGATTAAAAGTGACACAAAAGACATTCTATCAAAAAAATGCAGTTTCCACAAAAATATGAAGCAGCACAACTGTTTTCAACATTGCTAATAATCAGAAATGTTTCTTGAGCAGCAAATCAGCATATTAGAATGATTTCTGAAGGATCATGTGACACTGAAGACTGGAGTAATGATGCTGAAAATTCAGCTTTGATCACAAGAATGAATTACATTTTAAATAAATTGTAATAATAGCTCACAATATTACTATTTTAACTGTATTTTGATCAAATATATGCAGCTTTGGTGAGCAGAAGAAAACATTTAAAAACAAACAAAAAAAAAAAAAGAGTAAAAATCTTTTCAACCCCAAACTTTTCAATGGCAGTGTAGATCCATTGGTAGTAAACATGCATCTACAACTGTTTAACATTATTAAAAATTAGCTAAATTGTATTTAAAGGGTTAGTTCACCCAAAAATGAAAATTGTCATTTACTCTCATGTCGTTCCACACCCCTAACACCTTCGTTCATCTTCTGAACACAAATTAAGATATTTTTGTAACTGTTAATATGTTTGTAGTACCTTTCTGAAAGTGTTAATTATCTTGCTGGCAATAGAGGCCTCACTGAGACATCGTATTTTATCAAAAATATCTTAATTTGTGTTCTGAAGATGAGCGGAGGTCTTACGGGTGTGGAACGACATGAGGGTGAGCAATTAATGACAGAAATTTCATTTTTGGGTGAACTAACTCTTTAAGCATGCATATATAAGCAGGTCATATTAAAAGAGAATACTTTTTTTGTAAAAGAAAAAAAGAAAAACATTCTGTAGTATTAAAGAGCTCAAAAATATCTTTATTATCACTTTATCAAGAATTGTACAGTCAATTTCTAAACACATTGGAAAAGTCCAAGCTTCCTTCAAACAGAGCTGACCTTTGGAATTACAAAACCCCGCTGTTACCATGGGAACAAGAACCCCGGAACAAGCAAAGGAATAGCGGTGTGTGATTAAGAGACATGAAGACGATCGATCGGAGAGCGAGATGAAAATAATAATAGATATCTTATGAGCAAAACACACGAATGATCACAGGGATTTTGGTAAATCATATAAATGTATGATTCTTCGCTACTGGCAAAATTAAGGATTTGATCAGGATCATTTGTTTAGCACATTGTGATTCTGCATACTACACAAAGTCGCTCTGATATACAGATCCTGTCCGGTTTCATTTTGACAGGAGGCTTAATAAATATCTAAAACATTCTGGTATGCTGCACTGTTCCCATGACAACAGGCCAGACCGCCCTCTAACACATGCATCAGCAAGACACGCCCACATTTCCTCCCCACACACACACGCGCGTTCATACGCACTCGCATACACCCTGCTGAAATGAGCAGACTACACTAAAGGAAATCAAACTACACAGGGCTAAAAATCGCAATATTGCACTTGTATTCACACTGCTCATGTTGAGGAAGCGCTGCTGGTCCGTACAAACTCGCAACAAGAGGGTAGAGTTAGACCGCAACGGGTTTGAAGGAGAAACAGACAAGGACCGGAGTCTGATCCATTCGTTCCAACTTCAGCACAGATGGGAAACGATGATTATGACGGCGAGACAATGTTATCTGGGAGGCTGAGGGCCGCATGCCACCGCTGCTAGGAGTCCAGGCAGAAACCAAACTTCAGTCCGATCCGGTCTAGAACCACAGTTTGATCTAGAACTACAGCGATACTGTTACTTCAGTGTGGGGTATCCTCTCTGTCCCAAACGACCAGGTCGAGCACGGCTGGTGGGAACAGACTGGAGAAGACAGAGAAAGCATGTCAGTTTCTTTCTGTGACAACATCCACAACATTTACTTTAAAGCAAAACCATTGTTTTTTTCATGCACTGGTCAATTTTGAGATTTTGGGCCGTTTTGCTTTCGGACTAGTGGAAAGAAAACATCCAAAATACACATTTTAGTGTTTATTACACTTTATCTATTTGAACTGTACATTTCAATTGTCATTATCTTTAGATACTGTTTTCTCAAAATGAGTTTTTTTCTCCTGCACTGAGCCAGAAATCTCCCATTTCAGCAGCTTTACATAAACCAGACTTCACAGATCCTATCTATATTCTTAAGATTGTTACAAAAGGAGTTTGTTCATAAATCATTTGCCTGATTTATATCACATTTTATTCCTAAACCATGGTGAAAATGTATTCTTTTTCTGGCTTTTTTTATGGAGTGATAAAAAGAGATATACAAAATCCCCTCTGTAAAAACCTTTAACTCTAATATGCAAGGAAAATGAAGGAGAATGAATTTTGAACCTGGCTTTATCCATGTTCAGATTTCTTTTCTTTCAGATTTATGCAAAGTAGTGCATATTTAATTAGAGAATACGTCATTTGCATTTTTAAACATAACATTTCAGAAAACTTGTAATAAAAAACAATAGTCTTAATGTACTGTGCTTAATTAGCATTTTAAGGAAATATGGTGATTTTTATTAGTTAAATTTTTTTTTCACCTGTGGTAACTATTGCTGTTGATTCCTGTTTTGATACAAATTTTCATTCTTCTTCATTTTACTCTTTAAGTTTTATTTGAATTTTTTTTTAAATTCCTAACATCTAAGTGTTATTTTGTATTATTTATATACTAGTATTCATTAATATTTCAAATGAGCTTCTCAGTTTTCATTTTAAATTTGCTTAAAATTTAGCTCAAAATTATTTTAAGTTGTAGTAATTGTTATAGGTTTTTGTATTTTTTTCAATATTTCTATATAGCTTTATTTCAGTTTTAATTTGAGTAATTTTAGTACTTAAATATTTTATTTCAGCTAGTTGCAAAAGCAACATTTTGTAGTTTTCATATAGGTTTTTTAAAGGATTAGTTCACTTTAAAATGAAAATTAGCCCAAGCTTTACTCAACATCAAACCATCCCTAGGTGTATATGACTTTCTTCTTTCTGATGAACACAATCAGAGTTATATTAATAAATATCCTGACGCATCCAAGCTTTATAATGGCAGTGAGCGGGATCAACGAGTATGAGCTGAAGAAAAAGCTTCAATCCACAGCCATCCATCATAAACGTACTGGAGCAGTGTGGAGTACACGTTTATGATGGATGGCTGTGGATGGAAGCACTTTCTTGAGGTTCATACTCGTTGTTTCCCATTCACTGCCATTATAAAGCTTGGATGCATCAGGATATTCATTAATATAACTCTGATTGTGTTCATCAGAAAGAAGAAAGTCATACACACCTAGGATGGCTTGAGGGTGAGTAAAGCTTGGGGTAATTTCCATTTTATAGTGAACTAATCCTTTAATCTTTTATTTAGATTGTATTTCAATGAACAAAAATGATTTTTTATCATTTTAGCTAAAAATAGAAACAGTGATTTGGCCTTTTGCCTTAAAAATATCCCCTGTCGATCCTACCTGTGCAAACTGGGAGGGGTTATAAAATGTCACGCCTCCTGCAGGTGGAGCTCCTTGCGCTGGCGGCTGAGCGGGAACCTATGAGAACACACTTGCGGTTACTATGGGATCAGAAGAGCAACATCACCACCATCCATCTCCATGGATGCAGACGGCCATGCCCACTGAAAGTCATGATTAGCATGCAGCACGTGATTGGTTAATATGTGCATGCACCAAAAGGGGGCGGAGCCTCAATCTTCAGCACGCCTCTGAGATCCAAGAGCCCTTCCTATTGGCCATGTACTCGGTCAGGGCTGCTGGTGACACATAAAGGTGTCGTGCTGGAGGTGTGGCTGAAGTGTGTGATGTTAGAAGCGTGCAGAGAGAATGTGTGCTCATGTTATATTATGCAGCATTAGAAAGAACTGCATAGCATTGTTGTTTTATCATTGCAGTGTCTGGAAAAGCTGTGTGTGTTTCAGATAAGAACCAGCTGAAAGTACCTGATTTAAATGCTGACTCACTTCTCGAGATAGAGAACTCATTGAGCTAGAACGTGACAGCTAGAACAGCAGGAATAAATGAAACAAACAAACAAAAACACCACAAACCCAAATTAATCTCATGCAGCGCCATCTTAAATCACACATCTCTTGTCAATCATTACAATATGATTACATCACAATCAGTGGTCTCCATGGCAACACCTCAGTAGCGTGTAGTCCTTTAGCATGCGTTCTCACTCTCAAGCACGCTCGCACACACTCATGCACTTTGTGTCATCAGATCTGAGATTATAATCAAAGCCCATTATCATGGAATACAGGTAGAGATGCAAGTTCAAATGTGTGTGTGTGTGTGTTTCAGAAGCAGTAAGTGTACATGTGAGCATGTGTTGTTAAAATGGTGTTAATCTGCATTAATGAGTGAAGGAGCAGTGCATGACAGAATGAAGTGGCTTTAAATGAGAAGAGATGAAGTATTAAAAGATGATCTGACCTCTCCAGACTGGGTTCCCTCCGGGCCGGGAGGCAAAGCATTCGGATTAAACATCTAGATAGAAAACACACACTCATTATAGCGGATGTGTATTACAAGCAAATTTAGGTGTGAATGCAGTTCTTGCGGGATGGTAGTGCTGATCAGTTATCTGAAATTAGATATAACATTAGAATCCAATAAATAAATAAATAAAAATCAATTAATAAATTGTCAAGAGCCAACTTCTAGAAAAGAAAAAATAAAATAAAATAAAATAAAATAGAAATGTCAAGAGCAACAATGCAATAAAAAAAATAAACTAGCTCTGGTGATAAACCAAACAAAAACAAACAAACAAAAAAAAAACCCAAACCAAACCAAAGTTGAAATGTCAAGAGCAAAAAATAAATAAATAAATAGATAAACAAAACTCTATTGATAAACAAAACAACAACAACAAAAAGAGTTTAAATGTCAACAGCAAAAATACAAAAAAAACAACAAAACAAAACAAAACCCCATACATATATATAATATAAATAAATAAATAAACTGCCTCTGGTGATAAAACAAAACAAAATTAAATAAAAAAGCTGAAATGCCAAGAGCAAAAATGCAATAAAACTAAACTGGCTGTGGTGATAAACGAAACAAAACAAAACAAAATCCAAAGGAAAGTTGAAATGTCAAGGGGACAATAAATAAATAAATAAAAACAAACAAACAAACAAACAAACAAACTGGCTCTGGTGATGAAACAAAACAAAAATAAAATTAAAAAAGCTGAAATGTCAAGAGCAAAAATGCAATAAAAATAAACTGGCTCTGGTGATACACAAAACAAAATCGAACAAAAAAAACAAACAAAACCAAAAACAAAACAAAACAAAAGTTGAAAAATGCAAAAAAAAAAAAAAAAAAAAAAAAACCTGTCTCTGGACTGGAAAAACAAAATAAAATAAAATAAAATGCCAAGAGCCAAATGCAAGAATAAACTGGTGAGTAAATAAAATATGAAAAAAATAAATAAATAAATAAAAAATAAATAAATAAGTAAAATGGTAAATGTGCAAAGTAATATGAACAAATCAAATTAAAGAGATGCACAATGTCAACTGCACAAAAGCTCAAAGAATGTCATTGTGGGAGACTCAAAATGCTGTGTGGGTCAAATGTGCAAGAAAAAGTTGACTATACAAGTCCAGTTGTGATAGGAACCAAAGTTGATTCCGTCTGTGTGTTTACATGCGGCGGTTTTGTGTAGCAGGGCAGGTGTGTGTACCTGTGGCACTGTGGCACTAGTCTGCTGTGTGTTTTCACCACTGGCGTCTGGAACGCTTCCCTCCATCGGCTGCTGCTCATCTGGGGCTGAAAAGAGCAGTGTTAGACTTCACACAGACATACACTGATGCACATAAACACACCAACAAACACACACACACCTGCAGCTGGTGTAAACAGGTTGGCTGGCATGGCCATGGGTGCGAGAGGAGCAAACAGGTCAGCAGGGGGTGGTACAGCAGCGGCGGGTTTAGATCCTCCACGACCAGGATTCAACACATCCACATAACGGCTCTTAGTGCCTGAAACACAAACACACTTACTAAACATTCAAAAGAGCGTTACTTGTGGGTGCGACAGATCTAAGACAAAGAGACTTTAATAGTGTCTTTAGTTTATGAAGAGATTGATCATGAATCAGCTCTTAAGAACTGTCCATTCAAAGAATCAGTTGATTGATTTGTTTGGCTCATCAAAGTCCCTGTGAGCCATTTTACATTTTTAATTTTTAAATAAAATATTCATAGATAAATACTGCTGTTTATTATTGTTTTTGTATCGGTTCATATAAACAAATATCATTCTTCTTGGTGTTCATTTAGAGTAAAAACAGCCCTTGATTATTTTCAACTAGGTTTTTACTGTTTTAGTTTCATTTGAAAATGTATTAAATATTTTATTTTATTTGACACAGTGTTATTTTAATATTTTATACTATGATAGTATGATAGATTTAATATATGAATTTATGTATTTAAAATCTACATACCCACACACATACACACATTTACTAAAAGATGATTAATAATGGACAGATTTCTCTCCAAGAATAATTAGGAAGAGAAAAGTGGTGTATGACAACGTGACTGGTGACATACCTGCTCTCCTGGAGAACATATTCACAGGTGGCCCTGCTGCTGGACCCCCTGCTCCTGGTGGACCCATCCCTGGCCCGCCCATTGGAGCTTTGGGGAAGCTTGTAGGTGGAGGAGGAGGGGGTTTGCTCTGAAACACATACAAATGCCATCATTCACAATGAAACATGCATTATAGCACACAGCATTAGAAATGCATGAACTTATTCATGTGCTGTACCTCTTCCTCTGGCTCATCCAGATTCACCCATTTCTGCTTCTTTTCATCCCAAACAATCTAAAAAAAATCAATTAATCAATGCTATGAAACAAGACAAGACGAGCAGAAAGTTGCTGGAAGTATGTGCCTACAGTTTTGTTCTTGTCATCTGGGAGATGAGCTTCATTCTTCCGCTTTGGATACAGCCAATTCAGCCAGCCGCTGCCACTCGCTCCCTGATGAAGAACCAAAGCGTTTTAAGACTACGCAACATTCATTAGAATCGTGAAAGTTTTCCTAGTGTGTATCCAGTAGGTCTCTGTATAGGTTTATATGCAAGTATGTACTTTTTTGGGAGAGTCTTTCTTGGTCTTCTTGGGTTCGTCCTGTGGTGGAGCCTCCGGGATAGATGGGGGAGGTGGAGAACCCTGATTGGCTAGCGAACTGCTGCGCTCCCGCCCAGAATGAGTGGACGATTCTGACGTTGTGCGAGACCGACGACCTGATGTCTGCAAATAAGGACAGAATTAGAGATGAAACAAGCCATGCAAGGTTTAAACACTACGTACACTACTGTTCAAAAGTTTGGAGGCGGTAAGATTTTAAAAATGGTTTGGAAAGTCTCTTCTTCAGTGTCACATGATCCTTCAGAAAGCATTCTAATATGCTGATTTGCTGCTCAAGAAACATTTATTATTATTATCAATATTGAAAACAGTTGTGCTGCTTACATAGCTGCGGGAACATTTTATCAGGGCTGGGCTTGATATTGTATAATAAGTGTATAATAATTTTTTCTTAATATAATTTTTTTTTTTTTTTTTTACTTAATCCTACTTAACTTTTGAGCAGTAGTGTGTTTGTATATATATTTATGTGATATAGACTGACTGTACCATGTGTATTGATGATGACTGTGAAGTGGTTCTTGATCTTCTGCCTGGACCCTTAAATGAACAACAACAGGAACCCGTTTAAAACATTATAAAAACATTATAAATGGTAAATTCCATAAAAATTGAATATGTAACATACAGTAATCAGCTCCTTTATGTAGGAGTAATGTAACAAATGGAAAGCAATTAAAAGCAATATTACCCAACACTGGTGGTGAAAGTAAATACGGAGTAACGTGTTACATTTCAGTGTGTCATGTTATGATAAATACAACTGAAAACCCAAGTAAAACGTAAAACAAAAGTAACCAATATTTTACATTCCATAAAAAGTAATGATGTGAACTGGCTAGATTTTTATGCAACAATGTAACATTACTTTAAAAATAATAATAGCCAGAGTTAGTTCCGGGTTTCTAGGTTATTATAACTCACCATGTTCGCCATTTCATCATAAAAGTCCTTCCTTTGTGGAGGGGGACCACTGAACAGAGACGAAGGAGGGAACTGCTGAGGAGAGGAAGGGGTGGAGCCACGTTCAGCCCCAGGCATTGGTGGAGGCATCTGATGTTGCATTGGATGTTGTGTCTGTGGAGGCATTTCTGTAGGGTTGTACGTTGGCATTTGTGGGGGCATTTGCTGGGACATTTGTGGGGGCATTTGCGGGGGCATTTGCTGGGACATTTGTGGGGGCATTTGCTGGGGCATGGGTGTGTACTGCTCATGCGTTTCAGGTTGGTACGCTGCCGCAAAGTTTTGCTGTGGCGGCCCTGGGTAGAATGGAACACTTTCACCTGGAGGCGGGGCCTGCTGCAGAGGGACCGCCCCTTCCTGAAGAATAGTGGAAGGGGCTAAAGGAGAATAAAGGAGATGGTGAATGATAAAGGTATCAAAACAGATTCTTCTCAGGTCCACATTACACAATGGATCGTACCTGGTGGCATGAGTTGAACACCAGCGGGAGGCACAAGGGAGGTCATGAGAGGATTGTGGGGATCAGGGGTCATAGTTGAGGGGTCAGGTGGGCTGCATTGGTCTTCTGAACTGGGCGTGCTGCAGTGATAAAGCTGTGGGGTGCTGCGATCCGCACGGAAAGCGATCACACCATCCTGAATGGGACAAGGACATGCATGTGATCAGAGCACTTTGTAATGTGAAAGTACACAAAATATACGTGCATTACTTCAATGAACAAATAACTCTGGTATTAGGGCTTCATGATTTGGGAAAAGTTGTAATTGCCTTTTTTTTCTGATGAAAATTGTGATTGCAATTCATAATGCTCCAGGTTTGCTGTGCTTTCTTGTAGGACTGCACAATTCAGCCAAAAATGTTATTATTAATTTTGATTATATTGATATATAATTATAATAATTATTATTCAAATGATTATTATTGTTAAATGAAATATTAAACAAAAGTAATTATTATTGTTATAATAACATTTCACTGAAAAATAAAAAATTAAGAAAAATAACATGACAATAATACCAATCGTAATACAACTTTAAAATGACAGTACTAATATTTATGTCTTAATTTCTTCATTAAGCAGTCCTTCCAGGATTTCGCGGGAATTTTTTCTGATTTTGTGGCCTGAAATATCTGAATTTGCTGTGGCTTTTCTCAAAAAATGCTGCAATATTTGCGGCATTTTTTTTTTTTTTTTTGCAATGAAAACCCACCAATAATCATGATGTAAATATAATTAGTGACAGTAAGAGTGTAATTACCTGTAAATACTTTTTGCATATTTACTGAAATTGTGGTTTTGGTCCCCCATGCACAAGGCAATGGTGACACCAGCATAGAAATACTTTGCTGAAAATACAGAATTGTGTTAGACACAAAACCTTGCACATTGTCACTGAATCAGTATGTAATCAGTGACACTAATTATAGGGCCTACTATACATTTTAAATGTTATAAATTTGTATATCATGTTTTTACAATTTAACAATTATATCATTGTCTATTGTTTTTTGTTGTTGCTGTTTTTCAATTTATAGTACTGTTATTGATTGCATTCACTAGAAACGTTTAAAAAGTGCATATCCAGTAAAATAATTTTTCAAATCTACTGGTGAAATCGGGCATTATGGGGAGTAGCAAATATTCACCACAATACATTATTTTTAGTATTAAATATAGTTTAATTGTATCATTAACCTCTAGAAACTTGAATTTCGTCCCATGCACTTGACATGTTAATATAAACAAGGCGTTGGATCAATTGCACAATTGTGTCTCTGGAAGTGAACAGGTTGAAAAGATAATAGACAAGAGAAAGTCGTGAATTAATGATTTGGAAATATTTAACATTACCATTGTCGGTTGCCCAAATCTGGGCTCATGTCGGAAATTTTCTTTCCTTTTAAAACACTTTTGTATAACCAGATGTCTCGGTGCTCCGTATTACTTTACAACAGAATTCACTGCAATGTAGCAGCTGGACACTCAAATACATATTGGTCAATTAGTTTGGACTCTTAATTATGTGTTTTTATTATCTAATATTGCATCACCCCCCTGAAGTTAATAGTTTTTGGGGAAAAAATTGCGGAAAGAAGACAAAAATGCGAGCTGCCACAAATTATGCAGAGTTCCTTTGATTTCACATTTGATTCTGCGATCGCAAAAGTGCGAAATCCTGGAGGGACTGATTAAGCTTTAGTTTTAATAGAAAACCACAGGGGGGCCTTAAAGCTTCTTCTTTGTTGTTTTCTTATTAAAAATCTGGTGAAATGATTGGTGCATGTTGTGTTCCCAAATACATGTTATAAGTGACTCAAACTCAGAGCAGATGCAGAGATGGAGTTCATGTGAAGCAGCATTTACTGCGAACGGAGCCACTCCGAGACACTAAAAACCCTTGGATCGTGAGCTGCTCATGTAAAAAACACAGTGATGCATTTTGCTCTGAAACGCGCTGCACATACACTATATTGCCAAAAGTTTTGGGACACCTGCCTTTACGTGCACATGAACTTTAATGACATCCCATTCTTAATCCGTAGGGTTTAATATGGAGTTGGCCCACCCTTTGCAGCTATAACAGCTTCAACTCTTCTGGGAAGGCTTTCCACTAGGGCTGCAACTAACGATTATTTTGATAATCGATTAGTTGGCCAATTATTTTTTCGATTAATCGGATAAAAATCCTAATTTTATTTATTTTTATTTTATTGATTAAAAAACACACACTATCGCACATCCTGCCCAATGTACTTCAAACAAATGTGCCAATTGAATGCTATGAAAACATACAGTGCTTAATTTATTAGACTACCTGTCATAATAAAGAGAGAACACAAATATTTTACGATTCTATCGAAAACTTGTTTAAAGCTAAAAATGGTATTGCCATTTATTAGGAAAATAACAAACTGAAACAACTAAATAGTTTCTAAATAATATTCACACATAATATCCAAAAAAATCCTTAACAGTCTCTGTTCGTATTGACTGTAACTGGGCATCTGAAAAAAAAACAACAACTATGAAGTGTTTTACTTTTTCCTGCCTTTCTTGTAAAACAGTAAAATCAAAAATTCATGGATAACAATAAATATATTGTAGCTTTAGAAATACTGCTGTAACTAAAGAGCTCACACATACTGGTGGATTAACCATTACAGAAACATGAAAAATGACCTGTGGCACAAACCATAGTATCAGGTGTCTAATAACTTTAGCACTGTATATAGTGAATATAGTTTAAATCTCTACTCTACATTACAAATGAAGATAGTAATAAAGATAATAAAGAAAAACATAAACTCAGTGTTAACCAGCAAGATAAATGTTTCATATGTCATATTCACTCTTGACACAATCACTCTTACTGTCATTTCTTTATCCTGTAAGTAAAAAACATCTTACATTCAATTGCATGTTGTTATCCCTTTACAGTTACTACTCTCATAAAATACTTGAATGACATGTTGATTTTTAAATCTAAATTTAACTTTAAACAACATATTTCAGCAAAATGAATATTTTTGCGCTGAATATTAATAGTCTCCCTCTCTACCGTGTTCCGTCTGACGCGGGTGCGCGCACCAGCGCTCATTCAGTAAAGTTTGAAGTTTAACACAGACTGTCAGGACGAGCCTTTATGCAAAATGGAAATGTCTGCATGAATCTGTAACATTTACAGATAAGGATATAGCCGTAGAATGAACGTTTTGCACTGAGGACGCATATGCATCTGTCAAAGTGCCTGACAGGGCAAGCCATTACGCTAATGCATTAGCTTGAAGCTTAAAATAAATAATTCTCATGTTTTGATAATCGCACCAAGCCATTTCACGATTTGGATTTTATTTAGATTAATCAGCCCTATCTGGAATTATGCCATAAATTCAAAAAAGAAAATAATTAATTTACTGGTACTATGCAGGAATAAAGTTATGCATTTACATGCGTCACACTGGCATGGTGACTTTACTTTTGGATAAAAGAAAAGACACACACCTTGATCTGTCCATCCAGTTGTCTGAGATGCAGTAACCAATCAGGCTCTATAAACAACTCCTGCTCTGGCCTCTCCTTCAACTGAGGGTCAAAAAACCTCAACCTCAGAGACATCTGTAATGAAACACAGGAAGAAAGATTAGACACCAAAGAAATGTAAACTCAGAGATAGGCAGAATCAACTGATGAGTGTGGATTTGTGTACCTGTATGAGCTGACTGATGAACACAGGCGAGTAGTACTCAGGGAGGTTCAACAGAGTGCGTGAAATGACCTCACAGTAATGGAAGGCTTGAGCACAGAGTCCCGACTCCGCCAGTCGACATGCGTAGACGAATTTGAACACCTGGGCAGGTCAAAGGGTAAAGGTCATGACCTTCCTGGATTTGTTCAAATGGTACAGACAGGTCTAGCAAATCTACTGGATATTACTTCCACGAATCTCTGTCACAATTTGAAATATAAGCAGAAGCCATTCACAGACATTGGCTATCTGTTGAGCGCGTTTCAGACAGACTGGGAGTGAGGTACTGCAATAATGTACAGTATGTGAATAATAATGTGTTTTTTAACATTAAAGCGTTAACCTATTCTAGTGCACTCAATAAACATAATAATGGCCTTTTAAAATAGCATCTTTTGGCCTCTTCAAACAGAGTTTCTATGTGACTAATTAGTCGACTAATCTTTCAGAAAAGTGTTATCCTTAACTAAAACTACTAAAGGACATTTACATTACTTAAAATAAAAAAACATTATCTGAAATAAAATATATTTAAATGAACTTAAACTGAAAAAAAAAAAACATGAAAAAATTAATAAGAAAATTTAAAATGGAAATGAAAACAGAAGATATATTAAAAAAACCTAACGCACCAACTAGTTAGTTGTGAAAACATCCCTAGTCGAGTGACTGCATGTGTATGTGTTCAGCTCACCTGGAAGTTGGGCAGAGAGAGAGGCTGAGAGCCAAGAGACTGAGCGTACTCATACGATTCTGTCCGCTGAATCGCCTCTGAAGAGCAGAACTTCAAAAATGGCATGCTGGGAGAAAGAGAGAGTGAATTGGTATTAATGCAAATAAACGATATGTCCAATTACGCATTTTGTGTCCATTTTTGTATGCATATCTGATCACTCTATGTGCCATTACACACCTGTGATTGGAGCCGATGAGGACCATCTTGGTGCTTTTCTTGGTATAAACACCAAAGCCCACCTGAGCCATCAGGTAACAGAAATGAGCTGCATCCACTAGACCTTTAGATGCTGTAACACACAGAGCATTCTTGACTACAGATCCAGTGCGGCATCCACAGTATGCGTGTAAGTTCACCTTCATGACAGTATGTTTATGTACCTAATGTGTCCCCCATGGTTGAAATGGTGCGGGTGTCAAGATCCAAAGTGTGTGTGAGG
This sequence comes from Hypophthalmichthys nobilis, assembly GCA_037950665.1. Classification (NCBI taxonomy): domain Eukaryota; kingdom Metazoa; phylum Chordata; class Actinopteri; order Cypriniformes; family Xenocyprididae; genus Hypophthalmichthys; species Hypophthalmichthys nobilis. The sequence goes on from CM075490.1 coordinate 3,846,165, forward strand.
TTGGACAACACCATGGCCAGATGAGGGCGCCAATCGCCCCATTTCTCATCTCCGCAACACTGCCAGAAAAAAAAAGAAAAGATGATGCACATAAAGAAAAGAATTGCATAAATGACAACATTAACATACACAAACTGTCTCGTACAGTAGCAGCAGCTGGCATTCGTCCGGACATGAGCTGGTACACCGTCTGAAGAGGGTCATTGATAGGCAGGCTGTTGGCAAACCTGACAACGACAAACATAACCACAATTTAAGCACTGTTTGTTGCTTTAAAGTTATGCAGACATAGGTTGGTGCAAGTAGATGTGGTTTACCTGGTCATGACACGGGCGTGTGTTCTGTTGTCCATCTTACTAGCCAGTAACAGGGCGTGACCCCACAGGCCATTCTTCATAGCAGACTCCAGAGCATCCTAACAAACATACACAAACTTCTCAATTGTCTTTTCCACTGTTTCAACACACAGTTTTGTCAGTCTGGAAAACGATATCATCTTTATCTATTTAAAACAAAAAAGGAAAAAAAAACATTTTCCCACATTCATCATGACTATACAACAACAACATTATTTGATTATTATTGTTAAAAATATTTTTAATTTTTTAATTGATAAAAATTCAACAAACCAATAAAGAATTATATTACTTGAAATAATATTATTGTACTGTTAAATAAATTGTATTTAATAATAATAATACTAATAACTTTTTTTATTGTTTTATAATTATTCAAAATTAATATTTGTATGTGTTATTACTTAAATGTTGAAAACTAAACAAATCAATATAGAAATATTAATATTGCAAAAAAAGAAAAACTTAATAAAAATAGCATTTAACAGTAATAATAATTTTAGGTATAGTTTAGGGTCCAATTCTCACTATCAACTCGTTGCTTATTAGCATGTATATTACTAGGATATTGGCTGTTATTGCATTTTATTGATTGTTATTGTTATTGGCTAACTAATAATAAGCAGTAATTAGGAGTTTATTGAGGCTAAAGTGTCTAAAGTGTGACCTAATTTTATTTTACATAACAACAGTTAAAATACTAATACACAGAAAAATCACAAGCATGTGCAACCGTAATAGGCCATAACCACAAACTTCCATAATTTGAAGTCAAACAGGATATTCAACAAGAAACAATGTGGGCCAGGACTTTATTTTATCCAATGAGAACTGATTGGATCATAAAAACTGGTCTCTAAATGGCTGGGGGGCATCATCAGAAAAGGAAAGACGTTTTGTCTTGCCTTCTTGCGACCGAACAGTAGCAGTTCTCTGAAGCGCTCCGTCTCCTTGCCGATATTCTCAGGCACGCCCATGAAAGTGTCTGATAGGAGGGAGATTGGCCCCGCCTCTTCCGTCTCGGCATGCTCAATTGCCTCGTTAGTGAAGTCGATGAGATTAGCCTCATTGGGTGATTTTCCCGGCAGCCAAACAGAGCGATGTTCCTTTAGCAACAGGTCAGCAATGTCTGTTCCCACTACCGTCTAAAACCAAGCCAAAAACAAACAAACAAAGCAACATACTTAATACTAACAATTCTTAATGGTTTCTATTACACTTATCACATGATTACATACCAAATAAATCAACAAATGAACATTTAATATTGATTTAATTGGTATCGAACTTGGGTTCGGACAACAGTAACCGAACACGGTTCACACTCTTAGTTAAAGGGATAGTTCACCCAAAAATGAAAATTCTGTCAATTCTGTCATCAGATCTCGCCTCCTTTTTCCCTGCTATGGCAGTCAATGGGGGGCGAGATCTTCTTGGTTACAAACATGCTTCCAAAGATCTTCCTTTGTGTACAGCAGAACAAAGACACATATACAGGTTTAGAACAACTTGAGGGGGAGTAAATGATGACAGAACTTTCATTTTTGGGGGAACTATCCCTTTAATGTAAGGGTTACACAAACACTCACCCCATTCTGGCGACACAGCAGCACAATGAATTCCCAGATGAGGTAGGCGGAGTCTTTGTCGATGAGGTCATCGTTTCGCAAACACTCTTGGGCTTTGTTCTGAGCAAACTTTATGACATCCACCTTATGAGTCTCCTCTCTGTGGACACACAAATACACACAAGATGTTGCCTGGATTGTTTGACCATGTACGTGGCTCTGACAGTGTCAGACTATACACGTGTACACCTTTATTCAGTAAATAAAGCATGATTCTTACTTGACAAGCGGGCCAGGGAATGAACGCAATTCTGCCTGCTCTGGAGAGTCCTGCAGAATCGTCTGGAATAACATCACAGCCAAGATATCAGATGCAAATAATTTAATTGAGCAATTATTATGGAGCTATTTATAACCAATCACAGATGCTGAACATGACTACACTGTTGAGGATCGCTGGAAAATACGATCCAAAGTTAACCAAACACAACATCTGATCACAAGGCAACTTAATAGGTTGCAAAGTTTTACTTTTTTAAGAGAAAATACTTTTTTTTAAAAAAAAGTAGGTAATTAACTAGATAAACAAGTTGTTTTTAGAACTTATGAACTAGAAAAATGCTTAAGTTTACTTGCAATTGATGATTTATATGTCTGCGTATTCACACTCTGTTCCATTTGTTACCTCCATGTTGTGAATTTCCACAAGTGTGGGCTGACCAGCAGAGGGCAGGTTGGGTTGGACAAGGATCAGCTGACCAGCCGGACCAAACCGAGCACAACGATGAGGAACAGAATACTTCTCTGGGGTCAATGGCCTGGGAGGAGCTGAGAAAAGAAAAAAGAGTGAAGAAGACAGGAAGCTTTTATTAGCATGTACCTTAGGAGTGAAATTCATGATTTTTGTATTTTTATGCCACAGAGAATGCTGGGAAACACTGGTCAAGCCAAGGTTATGATGGTTAACTAAAAACATAAAAACATTTTTCTCACTTGAAATAAGGCAACATTTCTCATTTTCATTTAGTTTAAGCTGAAGTATTAAAATATACTAAAAAAAAAAACGAATAAAAAGAACAAAAACACAAAACAAAATTACTAAAACTTTACCCTCAATTAAAGAAAAAATTAAAATGTACTTAAAATGTAACAAAAACTATAATAGTATATGAATGATACTAAAATACAACTGTCAAGCAAATAACCTCTAAACTAGATAAACTAATATTATTTTATAACAAGTTTTGTACCTAAAACACGCAAATTAAAAAAAATTCCAATATTAATTTCAATGTTATGGTGGATATACAAGCATGATGACTGCTTTGTGTTTGTGTATAATACTTACGCTGTTCTGGGGCAGTCCAGGTGTTGTCAGCAGAGTTGTAAGGAAATTGACTGTAATTTGCAGTATCTGAAGGGTTGGGATACTGGCTGTAGGTGTAATCCGCTGGAAGAGTGGTCCCAGTGGTATCATAGGCGGCACTGACCAAGTCTGGTTGACTCCTGTACACCTGACTCTGCAGAAAGGTATTTGTTACACACATTATGCAGATACATACACATATAAACCACCTAAAAACACACAAACACAGACCTGCTGTGACCGTGAACTGAAGCTACTGCGTCGACTGTGTGATGAATGTACACTGTGCGCTGATTGTTCACTGTGAACCGAACGGCGGTCAAATTCATCAGCGTACGGTTCGCGCCGGCGGCAGTCATCATCAAAGCTGGAGTCATAACCAGGGTAATACCGCCATGGATCATCATACCCCTCTCGTCCCCTGGTAAGGATTACAATGAAAACTCAGTTGAGATGTGTTAGCATGTAAAAAACAGATTTATCTGAAGGGTGTATGAGTGTACCTGTTTTGATATTGTTGGTTGTAGTAACTTCTGTAACCATCAATGTCATAGTACCAGCCATATGTCTGATCATAGTAGGCTTTGTAGCGTGGATCATAAGCAGCATTTGGATCATACCACCTGCTCCTATCTGAATACACAAACACACACCCATAAGAAAAAAAAGCAGAAACACCTCATTCAGCCCTTGGATGTATAGAGAGCCAGTGCCTGTAGTGCTGAACAGTCCTTACCTCCATAGGCATCATACTGCCTCTTATAGTAGTTTGCATAGTATTCATCATAGGCACTACGGCTGGATCTAGAAAAGTCTTCTGGATACCCCTGTCTAAGATCAAAAATTAGAGAGAAAGACAAGGGAATCATGTTATTGTTTGTTAAAAACAAATCATTTAAAACTCAGTCAGAGGATGCTTTGAAACCAGGGCTTTTGGTGCAACCCAAGTTTGTTGTTATCATTGGTTTTCTTAACACAGCTTCACACCACCAAACCACATTAGATCTGATTGAAACATTGGTCTAAGTTTAAAGTGGTGTATTCAAGAGCCTGTGCATGTTAAATTTTTGCAGAAAATCAAAGATGCTACAAGTGGTTAACAGCTGCTTCTAACAAGCTATGCTATATGCAAGCATACCACAGTTACCAAATGTCGAAAGTGAATAGAGACCTGCAAGGTCAGCAGGGTAGAAACAAACTGATTGCAACCAAGCAAATCGAATCATAAAATGGGCTCTAAATGGGTGAATGAAGAACACTCTTTCACCTGGAGTTGGGTCTGTCCGAGTATTGGCTGGTTCTAGAACTCGGCCTCTCTGGTTGACGCTCAGGCTCCCGGTAGCCAGGATTTTGACCATCATACCAGCCATATCGAGGATCTCCTCTTCGGTAGGGATCATCCTACAAAATCAAAACAAATACAAAAAAGTATAGACATTTCATCTTGGTACAAAGTGTACTAGCAATTAGAAGCTTTGTTAGGTGGAAACACATTAGATCATTACACTGCACCTGATAGTAGTTTTGAGATCTGGGATCCACAGGGTACTGGGGTGGGTATGGCAGTCTTCCATCCTGGTACTCAGGGTAGGCTCCTGGGTAGTACCCTGTGTAGCCTGGGCCAGGGGGCATCACAGGAGGAGCCCCATAACCTGGCTGACCACCTAGAGATGAAGGAGGTCTTTGGGGTTCTTGAAGTGGCTGGGGGACAGAGTTCCCATATTGGGGTGGGTAAGAAGAAGGTGGGGCAGATCCAGGTCCAGTAGGAGGGGCACCAGGATGAGTTGGAGGGACCTGTGAAGGAGGCTGGTGTTGAGCTGGTGGTGGATGGGAAGGTTGGGAGGTACGAGTTGGATCATTGTCAGGATGGATGCTTGAGGGTCGTGGGGGGTTAGAGATCTGCTGAAGGGGCAGAGCCTCGCTGTCAGACTGCCCACCCTGCTGTGCATCTTTGGTGACTTGCAGGTAAAAGCCAGGTGTGTTATTCACCATGCCCGCAGGATGGGCTTTTTGAGAGACGGCAGGGACAGATGTGACTTGATTTGTGGACTGTGGTTGATGCATAGAAAAATCAAGCAGCTCATAATTTGAAGGTTGATTGTGATTGGTGGCGGCAGCAGCAGAAGGCGGAGCTTGAGAAACAGAAGGCGGAAGTGATTGGCTATCACCTCTAAGAGACTGGGCCCTTGAGAGAACAGGTCGGGCTGCTTGAACAGAGGGCTGAACATCTTTGGCCTCCCGGGCTAGATTCAATATGCCTTGAGTGGAAGAAGGGCTAAAGTTTACTGGTGTCTGAGAAAAAAGAGGCTGTGGCTGATTTGTTGGAGGAGAAATCTGAGGCATTTGAGTGGTCACAGAAGACTGAAGGGGTGGGTGAACAGGTGTTGCTGTCTCTTGAGGACTTGTCTGATTTAAAGGTTGTGAGAGGTTTGGAGAGGAAACCAAACTGTAATTAGAGGAAGGTGGCGCAATCAACACGGGCTGGTTCAGGGTCTCTACGGGAGGCGAGGTCACTAGCAAGGAGGCATATCCCAGACTTGCCTGAGGCGTGGAGTCTGGCGGAATCTCTAGGTTTTCAGAAGGAGGTTGTGGATCTGGCTTAGCTGGATGTAAATCAAGAGGGCCATCCTCCGGTGGCTGGATGACTTCAGATGGATGTGCTGGAACAAACGTCGCAGCCAAAGAGGGTGCTGCAGGGGCTAACAGTATGTTAACACCTAGACTGGCAGTGTCATTTTGAGCCCAGAGTGTAGTAGCAGGACTCTCAATGGGGTGTCGTGCTCCCTGGGCTCGAGATGAGGGTCGCCGTTCCGATAAGTAAATGGTCTCCAAGTTGTCTGGGGGTTGTTCTAAGTTGCCAGGTTGCACATCACGTCCACCCTTTTCCATTACCATACGTGCACGATCAACCTCAGCAGGTCGAACTCCTACACTATGTGAGCGGACAGGCTCAAAGGAGGAATTCGCACTTGCCTGAAACACACCAACTGGTTTAGGTGGGCTAGGTGTTGGGAAAGTAGGACTTGCCTCTGCAGCTGGATTGGAGTCTATCTGTTCAAAGTATCCACCAGTGGAGGGCAGCAAAGGAGGGTGATCTGGTGGGCGGGGACTCTCCTGTTGGATAAACGTTCCCACTACACCTTGTTGTCGCCGAGGGATGTGGCCACCACTGTGAGGACCGTGTCCACTGCTGTGACTGACGTTACTGTAGCTGGATGAGACACTTGCAGAGCGGGCAAGATGAGGAGCAGAGTCAGGTGTCTCCAAGTTAGGCCCCCCTTCAAAGGCATGGCTTGTCGTTGGCTCACTAGGCAGCACTTCCTGGTTTGGAACACATTCCAGATTCTCCACCGAATCACATGGCCCTGCCCCAGCTCGAATGTTACCGCTGTCATTCAAATATGGACCAGAGAACTCAGTCATCGAATGGAGAGGGTGAAGAATTCCATTTACATGCCCCTCCCCTGACAGTGTTTCTTCATTTTCAACATCATTTCCCCCGAAGAACATTGAGAGAGATCCAGAGTCACTGGGGACTTCAGAATAGGGGACAGGGCAGGCATGCTGAGACTGATCCTGGGGGCTCTGATTGAACCATGGCTCTGAGGCACCACCTGACTGACTGAAATAATTTTGAGCAGGGAAGTGGGAGTTCTGTTGCTGAGTTGCACTGGGCCCAGTCACATTTGGTTGAGCTAAATGACCTTGATTCTGAGATTGTGTCAAAGGCGGGGCTGTGTGGGGAGAGAGCACAGGGGGTGGAACTTGAGCTTGGAAAGGCTGAGATGGGAGATCACTGGTTGGCTGAAAGTAGTTTTGAACGGAAGGTGGACGGCTTCCGTGGTCAGGAACCCAGTGAGAAGGTAGGGGAGGTGTTGGCTGGGATTGAAAAGGAGTCTGGGATTGAACCGGAGGTGTGGGAGCAGTAGAGGGTGGATGTAATGGACTAGAACTGAAAGGAGGAGCAGGGTTAGGCAACTGTGCAATATAGGGCATTGATTCTTGAGAATTAAAGTATCCTGGTTCTGCAGGAGGAGGGTTGGAGCTTGGTGCCTGGCCTGGGGGAACAGGTTGTGGTGTAAAAATTCTTGGCGGTGGGCCAGGAGAGGCTGCCTGTGCTGTTCCTGGTGGTGGCCCTTGTGGTGGAGCCATCGAGTTGAACCCTGGCAGGGGAGGGCCTTGCATAGGAAGTGGGTTGCTGTTTGTGGGTGGAGCTTGGCTGCCCCCTGCCATGGGCAAAAAATTTTGTCTCCCGAAGGCAAAAGGATCATTCACTGGCTGGGTGGGTGGAGCAGCCGGTGTCATAGCAGCTGCAGCCCCATGTTTGTGAGGTCTGTTTCTTCTGAAGGCATTGGGGCCACCAGAGGAAGGCGGAGGTCCACTAGCTCCAGGAGGGGCTGTCCGAGGAGGAGGCTGCATCGTTTCACTCACAAGTCTCCAAAGTGTCTATACTTACTGGAGATCTCACTATAATGGAAAAACACAGATTAAAGTCATATCTTGGTGCAAAGATTGTATGGTATCACCACAGGGTTTCCCCATTCTCAACATGCATCATGAGAACACACATCCAAAGTTCAGTTAATACTGCTAATAGCTGCTCAAATAAAATAACAATGAGCAGTCTGCTTTAAACGTAATGTATGCGGTGAGAGTGTTAGCCAAGGGGCAACATGGCACCTTTATAAAAGTACACACAAAAGTGTCACTAGTGCACACAAACAGAGCACCTCAACCATTCATGAAGAAGACATGCAGCTGTAAATGCACCTGGTCACTTTATGCGTTTTCTCTGATTGGACAGCTATATGAACAGTCAACATGATCAGAAACCCGATATCATGCACACTGCGGGCCAGGTGTTAAAATGAAATGTGCATTAGGTTACATTGAACTTTGAAACCTGTCTGACATTTTTAAAGCAGGGGGCCTCACCTCTACAAGTGCATAGTTTAATCTACAACAGCAGGGAATAGATGCAGTTTCTGTATATGAAAATACACGGTTTATCATTAAACAACAATGTTCACACCATCTTTGACAGTTTTAGTGGTTTAAATAAATTAAACGTACAGCATTAGACAAATGTTTGGAGTCCGAATATAATGTTTTCCATGATCTTTAAAACCGTTTGATTTAAAAGCTGATGCTTAAATGCTTGAAATTAATTTAAATACTAAACTGTTTCCCACGCTGATATTAACAAATGTTTATTGAGTACCAAATCAGCATATTAGAATGATTTCTGAAGGATCATGTGACACTGAAGACCATTCAGCTTGGCAATATAACATTTTTTTTTAAGAGGTTAACTGTATTTCTGAAACTAAATGCCAAAATTTGAATGCTAGTTTTTTTGCATTTACCCATGAATTTGTAAAGCTCTTATGCATGAATCTTGTAAAGCTCTATGCAAAGCTGGAATCTAGACAAAGGGTGGCAACTTTGAAGAAGTTCATAAATATGGTGGTTTTGATTTGTTTTATAACATTATATTGGTCACTTCATTATTAACATATGGAAGTATGCGTGTTGTTTCATAGTTTTGATCTAAAATGTGGGAAATAATAGTAATAATCAGGTATGTGTTTTAACAGATACTGTACAAACCGCTGTATTGTCTCTGCCTACACTTTTGACCATTATGAAACATTATTAACAATACTGCAGCCAGACAAGGAGGACATTGGAATTTCTGGAGCCCAAGGGCTGACAATTTAGATGTTAAGGTGACATATAACTGTGATAGAATCTGTTGACTTTTTGTGCTGCCTGGACTGATTTAGAGATGTAATGACCGCATCATATTATCCAAAATATTTTTAATCAAATGCATGCAAGATCAGAGAATATATAGTGACAGGTATCATGTTCCATAGAGTGAATGACCATTTATCATATATTTAAATTAATGTTTTGCATTAATTTATATACTGCATTATATCCGGCTCTAAGGCGGACACGTACAGCGCTGGATTTACCCACTGATGTCACATCCTGCTCTTTAATTCCTGTCTTTTCAACTACATCAGCAAATGTACATAAGATTGTTTTAAATACATTAGTACAAGACCGAACAAAAATAATGACATTGTGATAATGTGGATCATGGTGCTTAGAACGAGCAGACAAACCTGTCAAAACAAAACATACACACTAGATGAACTTACAGCAGTGTAAAGCAAGCAGGCAAAAGACAAAAAAGCAGTAGCTAAACCACAATATAACTAATCAATAAAGCCTGCAAATTAAATTAAGCCCCTGAAAGAAATCGAATAGACATGTCACGAGGAGAAACACAAAATAATAAGCATAAAAAATGTAAATAGAGGATGCGAGGAATAACAGATGACAGCTGACTGGGCCACTAGCCGTTAGCATGCTAACAATTACAGTTAATCCCTCGAAACACAGAACTCTCTGAACTCAAACATACAGCTCCACACGGAATCTCTTACCTGATATCTTCCAGTCGAGATGCCCAGATACAAACAAAACTCGATATGACCGCGATTGGAGTTGAGATTCTCAAAAAAGTGCAGGACACCGCGGCTGACACTTGTCCGCCATCTTGGCTGAGCGCGTCCTGCTTGGCGACGTGTACATGTGACGTCAAGGATAGTTCCCGTTGGCCCCGCCCCATGCACGACATAAAAAAAAACATAAAATATTACATGATCACCACAATCTGCTCAATATAGGCTGGGATTTTTGTTAAAATACAATAGTAGTAAAATTATGCTGTTGCATGTTTACTGCATTGTTATTATAAAGACAAATAGATGATGGACAGACTGGCCAACAGCTCAATACCGCCCCCTCTTTATCTCAGAGTGTAATTGAATTATTTAATGTTGCACAATGCACATAAAGGTGGACAGGCTTGTTCATGTTTTATTCTCAGAAACAAATCACAAATAATGATATACATATTTCTCTAAAATAAGTTCCATACTGTCAAAACAATCTTTTTAGATTACTAGATTACATCAAAATAAATAAAGACATAACATCTTTAACCAAACTGCTATATAATATACATTGAGTAAATGAGTTGAAATTCTGTGAAATGTTCCTCCTCCATGAAATCTTCTAAATGAAGGTGAATTTATACCAATAAATACCAGTTCTCTGGGAAGCACTGATTGTTAATTTAAGCTAATGTTTATACTTTAAGATTAAAAATGACTCAAAAGTCAAAATGCATTTCTTCATCATTTGTGCAATCTTAGTTTAATTCAGTTTCTAAAACTGAACTGGTATTTAACAGCCATTATCAGGAATATTTTTTTAGATTGGTGTTTTGCTTTTAATGTTATTGTTGTCAATTGTTATTTATATTTTACCATATATTGATAAAACAATTCAGAAATGCTCTTAAGGTTTTACACAACCTGAAATATTTGAAAAACCTTTAGCTTTACGTAACTTTAATTGTCTTTATGTCTTATGATGTTTATCATATGTTTAATGTTATGTAAACAGCTTTACATAACTAGTATAAAATATATGCATTACACAAATTTAAAAAAAAAAAAAAAGGAAAAAAGATTTTATGCAGCAGAAAACATGAGCTTTACATTACACATTGGCAGAAAGAAACCATATATAGAAAATATAAGTGTTTAATCTGTTTTTGAAAAAAAACAAAACAATGACACATGAAAGTAACCACAAGACAAGGTCAGTTCAGAACCATTTGTTTTATTTTTTGCATTTGTCATGATGGATATGTTTACAAAATGTATAAAACTAACAGAGGGTAAAGCAAACTAAGATGTCCAAAAACACACAAATAAACAAACACATAATTCTAAAACTATAATAAATAGTGAAACATAAATGCAGGATTCTCTAATGGGTTTTGCATTTTTGTTTGCATAAAGAAACACTCCCGATTCTGGAAGCGTCTGAAATGACACACACATACATACGTCTAATGATATCCACTGTTTTGGTCCAGTAATGATGATCTGTGAATGAATCTCTCATATCAGGCGTAACGTTTGTAGAGAGATTCTGTGTTTACAGTAGTGTATCTTGAGCTGCAACCGCTGTTTTTGGTCACTATATTGGGCCTGAATCACTATGTGAACGTATACAAGAGTGCATATTCTTCTGGATCTATGTGTTGGTGTGCATGTACGTATACAGACATTTGTATGTACACATTTAGTCTATATCCAGGTCACTGTCTGAATCGTTAGGGTGAGTGACAGCGGCATTTCGAATAGATGAGTGTGTGTTTGCCTGTGTGTATTTCTCTGGAAGAAGGCCATATTCCTGAAGAAGACCTTCGACATCTGTGGCGTAGAAATCATCTCCAAGCTGATCGGACACACGCACCAGATTCCCCACCAGCTCTCCTCCGCGGTACAGCAGCAGCGCCGGCAGAGCCGAGCTGCGGAACAGAGCGCTGGTGCCGACCGCAGAGCCCTGGACCCGGCAGAACTTCACCTGCAGGTCACAGACAGGAACGAAGAAATGAGCAACTTTTCTCACATATACCTCACCGATGCTGATGGAATACATTCATAACATAAAAATGAGGTTTGAGAGATTTGGCAGCAGGGAATATTTTCCAATTTAGTCTGTTCCTCACACAAAGCCATCAAATGACTTGAGAAGAATTTAAATGTAGCCAAGCAGTGCTATTTTACTATCATTGAGATACTACTGGTTTCATAGTTTTATTAATTTATTTATACTGATAATTAATTCATTTTTAGTTATTACTTTTTTGTTGATATTTTGAATGTTTTTATTTTTAATCATTCTATTTTAGTAATTTTATTAGTTTTTTAAAATGTCTAGTTTTTTTTTATTATTATTTAAGTTATTAAAATAATTTCAACATTCTCTTACATTTGGATGGCACCTGAAATCTTAGATAGTAAAGAGGAAATTACATCCATAATAGTAGTAACAAATATTATGAGAAGGAAAAAAAAAAGACAGAAAAGACATCAATTGTGATAATACAATATATTGCAAAATAATATTAGCTATTACAGTAATACAGCCTTAATTTTATTACAGTTTTAGATTTAGTTATTTTAGTACATAAAGTTTAACTAAAAGAAAATAACTAATTTTAGTTGAAGTTTTATTTTTTTATTGTGTTTATCATTTTTATTAGTGTTTGTTATTTCTATAAAATTTATATTATTACTATATTATTTCAGTTTTACTTTATTTTAGTACATCAAGTTTAACTAAACATCAATGAGAAATGTTGCCTTGAAATCTAGCTGACATAAAACAAGTTTTTTCTATATTTTAATTCAGTTAACATTTAAGTAATGAAAATGTCTTTTTTTTTTTATGATTCTAGCTTTAGTTAACCACAATAACCCTGCTGACAACTCATTTTATCTGCTTTTTTTTTTTTTTTGCCAGATTTAAGACAGTCCTAATTGCCAGCCACTTTAATATATATGGAAAAAGAGCAGGTATAGATATTCGATTGAAAATCTCCTTTTGTATTTCACTGAAAAAACAAAGTCTAATGGGTTTGGAAAAACATGAGGGATAGTAAATGATGACAATTTTTTTTCTTTGGTGAATTATCACTTTAGAACTACTACTACTAATGATAATAGTACTAATCAGCACATTTAGCATTATAATAAACATCACAAGACATTAAGACAATTAAAGCCCTAAGATGAAGCAATTTGTTTCTCCGTTACCATTGGGTACTGCAGTGCCAGGCAGAGCAAGCTGCCATCCATGGCCTGGCAGGCGGGCACCTCTGGCTCATAGATGTGGACGAGCACCAGAGTGTTCTTTTCCTCCTCGTCGACAGCGCGCAGGAACTCCTCCCCCGACGAAATGTCAATCACCTTTTCAAAGCGCCGCCCGCCACACAGCTGTCGCCGCATCTCCTCCATCCGCTGCAGACGATACTGCTGGAGGAAGGCCTCATCATCATCCTCCTCCTCCTCTTCTTCATCCACACGGAGGTTCATCTGAAGACAGAAGCAGAATGAAATTTTGATGCTGACATTCGGCACAGATCCTCAGCAAAGACCACAAGAACCAGACAAGTCCTCGACGGCAAGCTTCATCTCTATACCAGCGTGATGAATCTGATCTTCAAGCAAAAGGAACTAAATGAAATATTTAGAGGATAATAAAACTGCATGCTTCTTTCAGAAGAACACTGTAGCCGAAGCAACTTCTCTCTGATGTCTACAATGAGTCACACAGGAAGTGGGATACTCTGCAGCGGTGCCGACACGACCGGTCTAAAATAGTCCGAATATAAACACTTATTATTAGGCGTAACGTAATGATTCATGATAAGACAAAACCATAGATTGGAAGACAGATTCATTATGTACTTGCTCATTATATACATTATGAACACACAAAAAAGCTACATAGATCACCTTTAAACAATAACTGAATAAATATTAATAATATCTAAAAATAACAGTTATTTACCCTTTTTTTCTTAATTAAAAGTGCCATTTTTAACTGAAAACTGCTTTTGCAATCAAAAAAAAAAACATTTTTTTAACTCCAACTTTTGCTATACTGCTGGATGTCAGTGTAAGTCCAAGATGCCCATGCCAATAGGGGTGGGAATCTTTAGGCACCTCACAACCCTATCCGATTCTGGTTCTGGGAGTCACGATCTGATTCCAAAACGATTCTTGATCCACTTTTTTTCTTATAAATTAGATTAAATTAGATAAATTTCTTATAAAGTTTCGTGAACTTTTTTTTATTTTTATTTATTTAATACATTTGTCTATGTATATATATATGTATATTTAATACATATAGTCTATGTAATTATAAGTACTTTTTAAATAATTACTAGTTTAAAAAAATAATAATTGTATGTTAAGATTTTTAAATATAGGCTATAAACAGCTTCAAAACATAAAAGCAAGTAGTCTAATAAATAATAATAAAGAGGAACACCGAAACATTACAAGCAATAAACAAAGGGTGCTTTCAGTATTTAAGAGTATCTGAAAGTTTTCCATTGAAAAGCTGTGAGGGATTTTTCTCTTTCTCAGCTTTACGGTTGTTTGATTATTACTGATGTCATCATAGACAGTGGAAGAATAAGCAGCATTCACAATAATGCACAGATATCTTTTGAAATATAAGATGTTTTTGTCCTGTCTGTTTAATCCCTTAAGACATCTAACTGACTGTGTTTACGTTAATTTCGCATCATAAAAACATTTTGAGATGCAAGTAGGCTACATTTAAACACTTAAACAGAGCTCACGTGGAAATTGAAAGCTGCCTTCTGTCAGTGAGTTTCATATTTATGAAATATAAGCCCATAGCACTCCAAACAACATATATGATGCCTTCGTAGAGTAATTGTAGGGAAAATAGGCCTACCGGCGGGCGAGAACGCAAGCTGCAAGCGCGTTTCTCTCACAGCACATATCCTGTGCAATGATGAACCACGCGAATGTCCGCGCAATGGGCGCGCATGTAATTCCCTCGAGCTTTTCTGAACTGTATGAAAGATTATTTTATAGAAGGTTCGAGTGGCGTGTGTATGAGAGGAAATGGAAACAAGCACAGTACGGTTGTTTCGGTTGTGTCCACTGGCGCGGAGCGAGCGTATTCAGTTCATTCCTATGGAAATTGAGCATCTTCAGGCTGGCGAGAGTTAAGCTCAACATCCATATGAATGAATTGAAAACGCTCGCTCTGTTCCGTGCCGGCGGATACGCACCGTAATCACGCAAAGCGTCAACTCGCAACTGCGGTTAAAAATAAGCTCAAAACCGATTCTGAAATTCTTAGAATCGATCCAGAATCGTTGAAGAGAGAATCGCGATGCATCAATTTTTTCTCCCACCCCTACATGCCAACCAGTATAATATAAAGAAAAATAAATTTAGGGTGAGTAAATCATGAGGTAATTTTCATTTTTGGGTGAACTATTCCTTTAAATTTCCCATGAAAACAACTGTATTGTGATATAAACCATTGCTGTTTTAACCCATCCCATGACAGTCAGTGAGTTGATTTGTGTATAGGGTCTTTCTCACTTTTCCTGCGATCTTATCCTGCAGCTCCTTCTGTTTCTGTTTGTCGGCTTCTTCCTCCAGATGTGACTTGCAGGTCATGCTGAGTTTCTTGATGAGCCGCTCCATCTCTTTCTGCTGCTCCACGCGCTGCTCGTTCTCCAGCTGCTTGTATTTACGCCAGTCATTGATCACACCCTTCGGCCCTGTGGGAGAAAACACACACAGTCAGATGTGTCAACAGTCTACAGGGATGTGTTGTTGATGAACGTAAAGTCAGCATAATTTAATTTGAAGCGAATAAAAATGAGGCTGCTGGGAACAGAAGTACAAATTTGCTTTCAAATTTCACGTCTAACCGTACCGGTGTTGACCGAACTGCCATCTGCATTGTAGTCGAGCTCCACATCCAGCACCTCCTGGTCGCGGATGGTTTTGGATGCGTTCTCCTCTTCCTCGTGATCGCTCTCTTCATCCTCACTGCTGCTGTAGTAATACTGCAGCTTCTCTCCTAGAATCTTATCATCCAGCGTCGTCATGACTCCACACTGAGACAAAGGTGAGAGACACACACAGTTGGAGTCTAAGTACAATACACTGAAAAGTGTCAAAACTACAAGTTTCATACGACATTAAAGGATTAGTTCACTTCAGAATTAATTTCCTGATAATTTACTCACCCCCATGTCATCCAAGATGTTTATGTCTTTCTTTCTTCAGTCGAAAAGAAATAAGGTTTTTGAGGAAAACATTCCAGGATTTTTCTCCATATAGTGGAGTTAAGCAGTTACCAATGGATAGAAGGTCCAAATGTCAGTTTCAGTGCAGCTTCAAAAGGCTCTACATGATCCCAGATGAGGAATAAGGGTCTTATCTAGGTGGAAATACCACGGTAGGGTGAAAAATATTTACCTTTTTTTTTTTTTTGTAAAGGCCATTTGATTTAGTCTTTGCATGTTCACTTTGTAAACACTAGCTCTGTACTTCTGCCTACGTCATGCGTGACCTTTCCAACGTGATTACGTAATGCGTGGTGCGTTGCAGAGCAGTGCAAGACGAGCATTTGTGGTTAAAAAGTATTTTTTTTTTTTTTTTCTTAGAAAATGATCAATCGTTTCGCTAGATAAGACCCTTATTCCTCGACTGGGATCACGTAAAGCCCTTTGAAGCTGCATTGAAACTGCAATTTGGACCTTCAACCCGTTTTACCCCAGTGAAGTTCACTATATGGAGAAAAACATTCTAGGATTTTCCTCAAAAACCTTAATTTCTTTTCGACTGACGAAAGAAAGACAAACATCTTGGATAACGGGGGTGAGTAAATGATCAGGAAATTTTAATTCTGAAGTGAACTAAAGTTATTTTATAAATAAAACAATTGTGTTTATGTTGTAAACATGTATATATTAACTTTAGTTAATGCATTAATTCTGCTTGAAATGTTAAGTGCATTAGTATATGAAGATTAGTATATGAACTTAATACATTCTGTAAAAGTATTGTAAATGGTACTATCATTGCATAATATGTTTTTAATTAAATTTACAATAGAATGCAATTAATACAATATCAGTCCAAAATTATATCTAGGTATATTAGTTTTAAAAATATATATTTTCTAAAAATACATATATAAAAAATTAGTATTAGTATTGGAATGTTTATATTCATGTCATATTTGTTTACAAAGTCTGGGTTCCCTTCTCTCATGCTTATGGATTTCTTTATATTTTCTAGGTATTTAAACAATAAAAAAAAAAAGTTACACAAATCATACACTAACACCATCTTTTTGCTGCCCATCAACTGTTGGTTATTCCTTCAAGAAATGCAAATCTAGTTCAAAATATCCTCATGAGGAAAATACGTTAGACTGGTGGTAAGAAATCCAATTAGCCCTCATCCCCTCTGGAGCTCGTCTCTAGGACTAATGACTTAGTCTTAGAAACATATTTTAAACATATAATACCTTCAATATGAATGTATACAATTATAAACTAAATTTCGTACGAAATATATACACATTTATCCCGTCTAAAAAAGTAAACAGATATTAGCTAATCTGTCAAAGATGATCTGCTACCTGGATACAAACATCACATAATGTTTGAGAAACATTAAACTATCTAAATTAATATTTAATACTATTCACTTACAGGGCGTCTAATTTGCCAATTAAAAATCGACCAAAAACTAAATAAAAATGAGATTCTCGATGAGTGTTTATTAGCATGTTATGTTAACATGCTAGTATACTAGCTAGTTGGTTACCGCAACACAACACGGCATTACTAATAAAATAAAGTATATGTATTAGAAATAAGATGTGTTTTATGATTATTAAAGCATTTATAATCTGGTAACCCGATTGAATCTTACCAAATTCTGGTTTCTTTATCGTAGCTAATCGCTGAAAAAGCCACTTCAGATTCTACACTGGCTCTACAGCGCAAGCACGCGTACTGACCAATCACAGTGCAGAAGAGATGACTGACATGAGTATACGCCAATGAGAGCTTTAAACGATTGACAGAAGGCGTTCCAAATATGTTTTTTAACCTTTTGTTTTCAACATCAACCAGCTGCTCTCTCTCTTCATCAACAAAAAGATTAACGCAAGTTTAAGCATTAATGTATTTGAGTTTTTTTTTTTATAACAATCTTCTTTGAGTTGTTAGAGGAACTTAATAATTTATTTCATAAATATCAATTTTTAAGTTGATTACTCAAAAAATTGTTCAGAGTAATTTCAGCATCACTGAGCTGGAACCAATTAATTTGATCTATTTCAATTCAAATAAACAGCTAGCATAGAATGTGTTAAATGTAGCTTAATTAAATTTCATGAACCGTGCAAGATATTTGTCACAGGCATTGTTAATTTTTATGTGGTTGATATGTTCACCTTTATCTAAACAACCAGCCCACCACCTAACCATGAGCACTACCCAAAACCCAGAAACTGTGTAAAGAGCAAATGGTAGCCTACATTGGATTAAAAGAAAAACCAAATAGGGGATTTTTTTCATATCAGAAGACCACTCAGAATGCCACTGTGTATTTCTCAGAATGTGCATCCTAACCCTAACCCACAATCCAATGTATTAATATATGAAGAGCTCCTATAAATGCATGCATTAAATGCACAAATATAGATATATGCTTCTTTTTAATCTATATAACAATATGGGCCATAAATAAAAACTGTTCACATTTACATGCAGAAGTGACTTGCATCATGTTTGTCCTACTTAGTGATACTCACACAACACTCATTTCACTCACTCGCACTACACACACACACACACACACACACACACACATCCACACCACATTTACATTCACTGGTCTTATTCTGAGCTGTCTTTTATCTAGTAACAATAAGAGTTTAAAAATTGTTCTCTGAAATATAGACTAACTAATATCAAGGGAATAACAGGGATCAGATATGGGCACAAATACATCAAAAAGTATTTAGTTACAAATTACAAATACTTAATCATCAAATGTATTTAAATAAAATACAAAATACTGCTGTGAAAAAATGTATTTAATTAAAATACAAGTAATTTGTAATGTGAAAATACAAAAATACAAACAAAATTTACACACAATCAGAGTGTTAATAGGGAGCGATCTTCACTTCGCTGCAAGGTTTTCAAATAGATGTCAGAGATCCAACATCACTGAGGCTTTAATCCAATGACTTTCTTCTGGTAAAGAGCTACCTGTCAAAATGAAATAATAAATAGGCAGTGGCATCACTTAATTAATAAATAAATATAATTACATTGCACATTTTCTCTGGTTTAACCTATATATTAAGTTATAAAATACATGTATATTGTTTCTGTTGTAAGCATTGATGAAATGTTTATTGCATGTTAAAGATTTACGAGTGGTCTGAGGCTTTCATTTATTTAAGAACACTTTTGCATAATTCTTTTGGCCATTAAGAAGAAGTACCTCCATCAGTTCTGTGTTCAGAAATCAGACCCTTTCTAAATCCGAATCAGTACAGAGTAGACTCTGTGTGAGCTATTATGTAATTTTATGTTTTGTCACAATAATTTATAATGTCTTAACAAATTGGCTTAATCATTCATTCCAAGGTTATTTCACTTTCTCGTGAAGATCCTCCCCTTTCGATAAGCTATAAAATGGGCTCTGAAACAGGCACGTTATTTCATTCACCTCCTGATCAAAGATGGATCTGCAAATCTCAGTTTTTCTTCTCTTCATTCTTTTCACTGCAGGTACAAAGACAAATAGTGTTTGTGATGTTTTTGAGTAATAAATAGATCATTGATGTCTCTCTCTCTTTTTATATTACTAAAAGGGCATTCTCTCAGGTGTTACCAGATCATGGGTCCGATGGATTCTAGTGTACAACAACAGTTATGTCCCAGTGAATATACCACGTGCATGACTGCCACATCTGTGACACAAACTGGTAAGTCCAGTGCGCTTTACTGAAATGCACTGTTATATTTGACAGTAATGCTGGTATTATTTACTGGTGCTGCAACAGTGGAAATGTAACGTGTCACAGAACTGCCACTCTTTTCTTGGCAGAATTTACCATTTCAATCACAGAATATTAAAGATTTGTTTTCTCTCTGATTGTTATGCTAACAATACAATTTGTATTTAAAGTAGTTTGAGGAGAGTTCTCTTTTCTCTTCTGCTTTGCAGCTGTGAAATGATGCTTGTTTAACTCTCACTGCTTCTTTTTACTTTGACATTTATAAATCAATTTCCCATTAAAACAATGTGTAGTAGTTGAATTGATCTTTTTCGAATCATTCTTGTTTTTTAGGTGACAATATTTCTGTGATGAAGGGTAAAGATTGTGCTGCTTCCTGTCACAGTGGGTCTGTAAACTTTGGCAAAATAAGGTCGCTTTCTGTGTGCTGTAACACGGACCTGTGTAACGTCCAAGATGCTCCAGGTATTGTGCTTCAATGATCATGTGCTAACGACATTTTACTTACAAATGACATTCAATCAGGAAATAAAACAAGGGTGTGGCTTGATTGTCATGAATTGTTTGAATGGAGCAGCTAAAGGAGTGTTGTTTCATTAGTTGTTATATTTTGACCAGAAATTAAAATAATACTTTGTCCTCCTGTAGATCCCAGGTCTATTTCCCCCAATGGAAAGAAATGTTACTCTTGTAATGGACAGAACTGCTTAAACATAATGAGCTGTTCAGGGAGTGAAGACCGCTGCATTACAGCAACAGGTGAGAATCTGCTTAAGGAAGAAGAAGATTAAAGTTATTTTTGTCTCTCCATCATTCATAATAAACATTTGATACACTTATTGCTAGCTTAATCAACATTTGTTTTCTTTCTTTTCATCAGGGACTTCTAAAGACGAGTTGAGGGTTGAAAAAGGTTGTGCCTCTAAATCTGTTTGTGATGCCATAACAGGAGTTAGTAGAGTTGAGGTTATCACATGTTGTGAGGGGAACCTGTGTAACGGTGATCAGAGTGTCTCCCAGAGCTCCACATATAACAGTGATCAGAGTGTCACCCAGAGCTCCACATATAACAGTGATCAGAGTGTCACCCAGAGCTCCACATATAACAGTGATCAGAGTGTCACCCAGAGCTTCCTGTTCCTCTGCTGTTCTCTGCTCTCCTACTTCCTGCTGCACTGAATCCAGCAGCAGTTGTGTCGAGAAGGGATACCGCAACGGCCAGAAGTGAGGCAAAATTTCATAATAAAATAACAGTAAATTAATTTGCTACTTATCAGATTGTACTTTATTAACGACTACACCTACCCCCAATTCTAAACCTACCCTTACAATACTGCAAACACAGTTATTAAATTAAATAAATAAATATTAAAATGTCCAGTGGCCGTAGCTGTATCCCTTCTAGTCTTTACCTCCAGCAGCTCTTCACATTCTACAATCAGACACGCTGTACTGAATATATAGCTTGTATTTTCATTTTACTATCTTTGGTGTTCTGATGTGATGAACTGAAAAGTATGTTTTATGAAATAAAATATCACCTTGTTTCTTGTGTGCTTTGAAAGATACTGCAAGAGTACTGCAATAACACAAAATGTGATATTTGATCACATTTTTCATAAATTAAAAACAAAGATATGTTTAGTTTTTAATACAATATTTGCATTCAATGTCAGGATTTTCCTCTTCACAGTTACAGATCATAAAGATGTCTTTGTTTATTTTAACATACACTGATAAGCCAAAACCAATCACATGTGAAGTGAATATCGTTAATCATCTGCTAACAAGGCCTCATATTAAAGGGATAGTTAGAACTTCTTGGGTTTTACAACCACTGCATCAAAATAATTGAAAAATAAATATTGTATGGTAAACAATAGTTCCTATAAAAACAAGTCTGTCCTTGAATTTTTCCTCATCTTTGTGACTTTCCTAACCATGTATTTTAACAATTATATTATATTTTATTATATTAGAGTCACGCAAGTCAGGCAGACACAAGAAAACTCAGATGAATATAAATCCAATACGAAGATTAATAAATTCTGGCAAGATAATCCACAAAACAGGCAGAGTAACACACCTTAACATAATCACGAGTAACACTGAACAGAAAATGAACGTAAAGGCACAACTTAAGTAGTAAATACAAATGAGACTAATTAATCAAACACAGCTGAAACCATATGAACTAATGACAGTTACTATAGAAACAAATGAGAAGCGGGAAATTAAACAAAGAAAAATAGGAACTAATGAAATACATTCTAAAAGTCTGTGCATGACAAAACCAACTAAACATAATTGTGACAACTATATTATATTCCCCATAATGTAGATAGGCTACCTTGTGTCTATGGCAGCATTCGAAAAATTGTTGAAGAAATACGTTAATGCGTGTACAATGGCATGTCTGTATTATGCTTCCACGAAGCGGGAATTCACTTAAAAAGGCACGCATTTATTCTATGTAGCTGTTGTAGTTTGCCCAGCAAAGAAGCTCAAAAAACCATGATGCTGTAAAAAATGTAGTGCTGTTTAAAGTTCTTACCGGTTGCTGCATTTTCTTTCACTTCAGCCCGCTTTGATATTTGATTGATCATGCCGTAGCTAGAAAAACAACGAGAAACGGCTAGCACACTTTGCTAATGTAGAAGTTTTACTCTGGTTGTGTTGTTCTCAATGAAGACAATACGGGTGGAGCAGGTCTCAGGATGTTTTATTCTGAAGAAAGCAGGTCTCGTCAATAGCAAATGTGCTTCTAAAGATGGCGCTGCTCACACATCGCACGAGGTATCGTGCGTCACCAATGTGCCCCATAAAATATTCTGCATGAACAGCTCCTACTAGAATTAATTATGTACGTTATACCTCATTATAACTCTGAACACAAACATTAAAATATAAGAAAATAACATAAGTTTTGATGAAGTTCATTAACATTATGCTTTATATATATTGTAATATTTGAACCAGCTACATTCTCCCCGCTGAACTTCACAAAACTTGTTCAATACGGATAAATAGCTGATCAAGAAGCCACATACAGAATAAACTCAACTGACATTCAATACAATCAACACAGCAACACATGCTTCCCAACCTACAGGGAAAGTGACCTAAGCAGGGTGATCAGGCCTACTAACACTTGTGAATAGGGTGCTCCAAACACCACTACTTTGATTTCAATGTGACAGCTACTTTTAAATGAAGCTGAAAGTTTTCTGAATGTAGGTCTTTTCAACTTGATGTAACATAAGTAATCTCAAAAGAAACACTTGTATGATCTATGTAACAGCTTAATCATCTTATGTCAATAAAGACCTGGTAACCCCATTAACTGAACTGCTCATCTTCATGTTTTGGGTCATGTTCTGAATCAACCTATTCATAGGTTTCACATGCCTGCCAAATCTGGTTCTGACTTGAGTCACCACTTGATTAGGAAGTGAATCCACAGGATAAGAGGTCTGAACATCAACTGAACCTCCCACAGATGCAGATACTGTATCACAAGTCAATCCTCCTTTACTTGAATGATCAGAAACGCTGTCACAGTCCAAGAGTTTCTCCTGCTTTGCTGGAAACACAGATTGTGCAGACTCAGGATCCACTGCTAATGGACGCTCTCTGTCTTAGAGGATATACTGCTCGGGTTATCATCTGGAGCTACAGTCCTTGCTACCCAGCTGGCAGTTCGATCTGCATTGCTGCATTCAGACATGGGCGTTACAGCATCGCTCAAAGCTACTCCGCTACAGTCATCAGCTGGTTCACTTCCGTCACTGAATGAGGGTTCAACTTCCTCAACCTCAATCGGCAGAAAGTTAGCTTGAAGGAGCAAGTTCCTATGAACAGTCTTTTCTTGACCAGTGTGGGTGTTGCGGATACGGTAGGTGTGACATTGAGGATTCAAGGCAACAACTGTGTATGGGGTGGCTTCCCACTTATCCGCCAATTTCTTGCGACCACGTTCGCCTTTGTTAGCCAGTAAGACTTGGTCCCCAACTTCAATACTGCAACCTTTGGTCCTCTTGTTGTATAGGTCTGCCTGGCGTCGCTGACTGGCCTCAGCATTTTTTCTGAGCAAGGGCCAAAGCTTCTTTCAAATCATCCCTCAATCTCCTTACGTATGCATCATAGTCAATGAGGGCATCGTCCCTCTCCACACTGCTGAACATTACAACCACTGGGAGTTTCGGAACCCTGCCAAACATCAAATAAAAAGGCGCAAACCCAGTCGACTCATGGGCTGTACAATTATAAGCAAAGGTTAACGATTGCAACGTCTGTGGCCATTTCTGCTTGGCTCTAGGTGGCAATGCCCTTATCATACCACCCAGAGTTCTGTTGAATCGTTCGACATGACCGTTGCCCAATGGGTGGTACGCGGTTGTTCTTGACTTCCTCACTCCAGCAACTTCCAGCAGGTCATGGATCAGCTGGCTCTCGAAATTGGCACCTTGATCTGAATGGATCCTTTCTGGGAAGCCATATACGCAGAAGTACCTATCCCGCAACAGCCTTGGAACTTGTTTCGCCGATTGGTCTTTACAAGGGAAAGCGTGGGCTATCTTAGTGAAGTGGTCTGTTATGACCAGAACATCCACACTGCGACCACTGGAATTCTGTGCGGACCAAAAATCAATGCAGACCAATTCCAGGGGGCTCGATGTTTTGATGCTTTCCAGAGGAGCTCTTCCTTCAGGTTCTGGAGTTTTGCTCACTACACAGCGCTTGCAACATTTAACATGCTCACGCACATCCCTTTCCATACTGACCCAGAAGAACCTCTGTCTCACAAGGAATAAAGTCCTACCCTGACCTTGATGCCCAGCCTCATCATGAATGCCTTGAAGAACCTGCTTCACCAGCGAACTTGGAACAACATATTGCAATCTCCTTTTTCGCATCATGACATCCCTGCACACTCGGTATAGTATGCCGTCAAGCATTTTGAACTTCTCCCACTGTTTAAGTGTTTTAATTACCTTGTGAGTTTCTCCAGTTCTCTCACGTCTAGATGGTTTTCTTCCTCTTCTCACATAGAACAAGACTCTTGACAGGGCTGCATCATCCTGCTGCATTTCATGTAAATCCCTCAATGAGAAAACTGGCAGGGGACTAGGACCTGGAGACAACAACTGGTGGGTATCCTGAGTGAGCCACTGGACCGCTCTATCCCTCGCTCCTACTTCCCTCTCTGAGTGAACATCAAGGATTGCCGACACTTCAACACTGGTGAGTGAACATGATTCTGAACCTGCACAGGGGTCATGTTCAACATTACAGGTGTTTGCACACAACCTTAAAACATCTTGTATGGAGTTCTCTCGGACTTGCTCTGCTTCTTCCAACAGCACACTGTACGGCTCAGACATCAGCCTCTGACTAACACACCGACGGATGAAGGGCTGCCTACTCAAAGCGTCTGCGACCACATTTCTACTGCCGGGTATGTATTGGATGCTAAAGCTGTAAGGGGCCAGCTTAGACACCCACCTCTGCTCACATGCGTCAAGCTTTGGCTTCGTCATAATGTATGTTAAAGGATTGTTGTCCGTCCAGACAGTAAAGTCGTGCCCCTTTAACCAGTGACTAAACTTGTCGCAGACGGACCACTTCAGAGCCAAAAACTCTAGACGATGAGCAGGGTATTTGGCTTGTGCACGAGTTAGAGCTTACTGGCGAAGGCGATGGGACATGCCTTAATTTCTCCTTCTGGGACCTGCGACAGTACAGCTCCTAACCCATCCATAGACGCATCAGTACATAGAATGAATGGTCGGCTGAAATCGGGGTGAGCCAGCACAACAGATTTTAACAGGGCTGTCTTTAGCTTTTTGAACGCCACACTGTGCTCTTGCTTCCAATCATCGGGGTTCAGTCTTTTGAATGACGCAATGCCTCTCACAGGGGTCTTCATTCCTCTGGGTGCAGCAGTCAAGGTGAACAATGGCTTTGCAATACTGGAGCAGTTTTGAATGAAGTTTTGATAATATAACACCATTCCCAAAAAGGACTTTATCTTTTTCTGTAAAGGTGTCACTCCATCCGGCATCATCAGATCAGATACAGATATGGCAGAAATGGCGCTAACCTTGTCTGGATCTGTTGCTACTCCAGTGCCGTCAATGACATGCCCCAGAAATTTCACACTTCTTCGAAGAAAATGACATTTCTTCGGCGCCAACTTCAGTCCATGTGCACTGAGCCTAGAAAACACCAGCTCAAGCCGCTCAATGGCCGCTTCTTCATTTGGAGAGTACACAAGAAGATCGCCAAGATAGCATAACAGAGTGAGAAAGTTCTGATCACCAAAGATATTGATCATAAGTCGCATAAAGCTGGCTGGACTGTTACAGAGCCCTTGAGGCAGACGGTTGAATTCATATAGGCCCATTGGAGTCGTGAAGGCAGTGAACTTCTTGTCCTCTTCAGACATTACAGTGTTATAAAAACCAGAGGTTAAGTCCATCGCACTGAAGATCACATTCCCTCCCAAAGCTGCCAAACAGTCTGCCTGGTGAGGCAAGGGGTGGGCATCCTTAACAGTCCGAGCGTTCAGCCAACGGTAGTCAACACACACTCTGAGGTCTCCATTTTTCTTCCATACCAACACAAGTGGCGAAGCCCACCCACTATTGGACTTGCGTATGATTTCCTGTTCCTCCATCTCAGAGAGAACATTTCTCAGCTTCTGATACTGCGCTGGTGGAACACGGCGGTATGGAAGCCTGAAGGGACGATCGTCTGATAAACGAATATGGTGGACAAACTCCTTGGCTTCTCCGCAATCTAGTTTGTGTTTGGAAAATACGTCCTCATGCCTCTTAATGAGCTGTACTAGCTGACTCTTCCAATAGTGGGATACTTCACATGACTCAATGTCTAAATCACCAAGACCAAGTTTCTGAAGGCTTTCACGGAGCTTGAAGGCAGGGCAATCTCCTTCATCAATGCCTCCAATGATGCTCTGGTTCTGCACACTCACCATCTCATCGTTCTTGCGATCAGGGTGCACATTGAGGTCCTCAACAGCCACAACAGGGAAGACGCGTCAGCTATTTTTGAGTTCCTTCTCAGTGTAATAGCCTTATCAAAGGGGTTCATGATCCTGACCGGTACCCATCCATCACCAGACATAGAGGCAATGACCCTGCCCACCATGATGCCTTTCTTGTGGGTCTGCGTCTTGGGTGGTTCAATCACAACTGTACTTCCCATGGAAATAGGGGTGTTTGACGGAAGTTTACCCCACACGAGGTGTTCTTGTTTGAGCAACAGAGTAATGGCCTGGGCTAGTTTTGCAGTGCCCACAATATCAGGGATTTCACCACCCTTCCACCTGTTAATGTCCGACAACATGTTCAGAAACTGCTCAATTTCAGGTTCTCCAGATGTCTCAGGATGATTCATGACATTCCAATAGCCAGAGGTTTGTTTGAGCTGAGTAAGTATGAACTTAATAACATTAGTTCCCAGAATCAATTGATCTTTCTGTCCTGGGACAACTAGTGTAGGCACACTCACTAACTTGCCATACACGTCCATCTTCAGCTGATAGACTCCTTTTGGTCTGACTTTAACACCACCACAGCCAATGAGAAGAATGTCCATATGTGACTGGTCTACCTGTGCAGACATTCCCATGTTCAAAAGATCATGCTCTGTTTCTTCATTGATCGTACACGCCATAGATCCGCTATCCAGTAGAGCTTGGACTGTGAGTTTGTCATTCAACAGAAGTGAAGTATAGAACTGACTATCTGCCTTTTCCAACTTTGTGACATTCTGGAATAAGACAATACTGTTACTGGAGACAGACTTGCAACATTCATCATAAACAAATAAATCATCATCCACATTGAGGGTTTGACATTTTGCACTCACATAGTCCCCTCCCATACGTGAGTGTATTAGTTTCCCTGAGCATGCAGGTCAGAAGCAGATGGACTAGCAGGGCTGACGACTTTGTGACATTGCTTCTGCTGATGCCCAATCTCCAAGCACAACAAACATCTCCTTTCTCTCATACAATGTGAACATGTGGAATGATTCCTATCACCGCAGACTCTGCATGGGGGAAAGCTGCGCCACTGAGTTGTTCTTGGCTGTGAGACGAGAGCATTCTGACTTGTACACTCCAATACTTTTTCCAGCATACTTAAGACATGCTCCAAAGTGCCAGCTTCCAAAGTTGCAGGTTCAGCAGTCTTCAATGGACTATCAGGGACATAAACAGGTGCATCTGCATTTATACCACCTCCCTTGGTGACAGCGTGGGGGTAGGTTGATACTTTAGCTGCAGCGACTTGGACAGTTTGAAAATCATGTGCTACAGCAGACAGTTTTTTAGACTGGACTTCCCTCTGGTGTTCGTCAATGGCTTCCTGGATTTCCATGACTGACCATTTACTGATAGGATTACACCTAAACATACTAGAGAGGTTTGGTTCTGAACAGTTTCTGATGAACATCATCGCAATTTCAGAACTCATGTTTTTCATCTTTTCGCCTTGTTTCTGCAAATGACTGTCTGCTAACTCAGCAGCTGCATTTAATTGAACCCAGTAATCAACAGGGCACTCATTTACCTTGGGTTGTGTCGCGTAAAAGTCAGCAAGTGGTTGACATGATACAGGACTTTCACTGAAGTAACGTCTCAACACATCATAGATGGTCTCAGGGGAGACGGCCTTGTTAGGGGTGCTTTTGAGTCTGACCTTGACAATACTCTTGGCCCTGCCTAGCAGGTGGCTCAGTATCTCATCTACCTGATCTGTGTCAGAGCAATCCGCTTTGTGGAGATACAATTCCATCAACTCAATCCATTCTTGAACTGCGTATTTGTCTGTTCCATCTCCTCTATACATTGGAGGCTCTTTGACATCTGGCTTGACTATCAGGCTGACATTAGTAAGATTTCAGCCTGCGTTAGAGGGTTCTGGTGCAACAGCACTGAATGGGACTGAACTGGATGGGTTGACTGGGCTTTGACTAGTTAATAGCCGGGTGACGATGGAATCCCCTATCTGACTGCCTAATTCACCAATAAGTTCACGTAACTGCTGTGCAATGTTATCAGTCGCATTACTAGGAGTAGAGGCAGTCGGCCAATTAGGTTGATCTGGTAGGGTATCATGTGATTGAGGACTATAAACTAACACTCTAGGTTTACCAACGGCAGGTTCTTCCACCCCCAACAACCCTCTGCCCCTCCCCAGATATGGCGTCATCATATCAGAGTCTTTCCATTCCCCAGCCATAGTGTAAATTTACGACAGTGACAGAATAAACACAAAAGAAAACTAGCCTCAGAGAATGTCCGATAAGTATGATGAGAAAAAAATGACAGTTCAATATGTCAGTCCACGGAAAAGGTCTCTGTGGTTTTTTTTTTTATGGTTTACAGTTACCAGAACAATGGTGAAATCGATTCCTCAGTCTCTAGATGCAGCATCCATACGTCACGAAAACGTTGCACAACTCCGGCGATTGGCTGCGGCTGATCCAGTAGATCACGGCACCATTTTTATATAGCAGTTTTACTCTGGTTGTGTTGTTCTCAATGAAGACAATATGGGTGGAGCAGGCCTCAGGATGTTTTATTCTGTAGAAAGCAGGTCTCGTCAATAGCAAATGTGCTTCTAAAGATGGCGCTGCTCACACATCGCACGAGGTATCATGTGCGTCACCAATGTGCCCCATAAAATATTCTGCATGAACAGTTCCTACTAGAATTATGTAGGTTATGCCTCATTATAACTCTGAACACAAACATGAAAATATAAGAAAATAACATAAGTTTTGATGAAGTTCATTAACATTATGCTTTATATATATTGTAATATTTGAACCAGCTACACTAACACACATGCACATGCATGTGCATGTAGTTCCAGTTTACTTTTATCCAGCAATGTTACTCCACCAAACTGATGACGTTATCAAATATTGACAGACAAAATCTATCAAATTTATGTGAGTAACAATTATCTTTGTAATGATATGGCTTATAGTGCTGCCCTCTGCATCTCTCTCCTGGCACACTCCTAAACACAGTTAAATTTACAAGAGGAAACATGGCAAAATATGAGCAAAGTTGTCTTGCTGAAGTCAAATCCTAGAGAAAGTGTGGAATCTCCTCTGTTTCTGCTGCTGAAAATGTCCTGTTCAAAATTTCTTCAGTGTGATTCACAGTAAAAAAAATATATTTACTGTTGCATTTACCCGTCATTGAAATTTAACCATGAGGCTTTGCAGATTTACAGCAACATGCTGTATACAGGTTCTACAGTAAGGATTTGTTCATTTTACAGTAAAAATGCTGTGAAAACTACAGAAATTTGTTACAGTGCAGCAACTTCGCACAGCCATTGAAGAGGAGTGTACCAACATTCCACAGGCCACAATCAACAACCTGAAAAGAGATGTGTTGCACTGCGTGAGACAAATATGAGGACTCGTGAAATGTCTTCACATTTCATGTTTATGTCGTAATACAAATTTGTGTTCTCATAAATTACAAAAACGCGTGCACACCACACATACACACGACATCCACATTTGCACAATGACACACTGGTGCTTCTCTGTTATTCTGAGATGTCTTTTATCTAGTAACAATAAAAGTTTAAAAATTGTCCTCTGAAATATAGACTAACATAAAGTGAATAACAGGGATAAAGGCCTTAAGGGATTATTTTATTTATTTTCTTTTTTGGTCACACTTTAGATTAGGGTCTGATTCTCACTATTAACTAATTATAAACTATGACTTTTGCCTCAATAAACTCCTAATTACTGCTTATTATTAAGTTAGTAAGGCAGTTGTTAAGTTTAGGTATTAAGGGATGTCATTCACTTACATTACTCAAATCCATTATTTAAAACTGATCATTAGGTATTTTGGAGGAGAAAACATTTACCGTGTGTCTGAATGTGTCAAGTGTGTGTAGCACTTCACAAAGTTTCCTCATTAAACCCTCCCCTTTCTGAACAGACATAAAAGGTATGGAAACATTGTGATTTCATTCTGTTCCTGACACAAGATGGATCTGCGAGTCTCTGCCGTTCTTCTTTTCATTTTTCTCACTGGAGGTACAAAAAACACAGCAAGTATTGAATGTATTATTTGGTACTCTGAGGACACTGAATGTCTCTCTCTGTCTTTAAGGAAATTCTCTGAGGTGTTACTCATGTTCATCTGCTTTGACGGGTTCCTGTGAAGCAAAAGAGGAAACATGTCCAGCTGGAATTTCTAAATGTGAAACTCGTACAATGGATCAATCAGTTGGTAATTTGAGTGTGATGTGGAAATTTACTGTTTTATTTTAGTGAAAGTGATAATATGAAGTAGAATACATGTTAATCTCATCACATCATCTTGCAATTATTTGTCTATTGCAAGAGGAACATGATTTCTGGAATTGTTTCTTTAGCCTATTATATAGGAAGTTTGTCCTTTTTGCAGGTTCCGCTAAGGTGTCCATCATAACTAAAGGGTGTGTAAGTCAATGTGATCCAGGGACGACACAGCTGCCAACTGGAGGGACAGTATCTGTTCAGTGCTGTGACACTGACCTCTGCAACGCAGCAGGTATTGGCCTTTATTTGACCGTGTGCTAATTTACATTTACATGTATTCATCTAACATTTGCCTTTTTCCATAACCACTATTATAATAATTCAAAGTGATTGTTCATAAGGAGCACAATATCAAATTTCAAGAGTAGTCAAGAATAATGTAAAGCAAAACAGCTTGAAAAGGAGTTTTTGAATTAGTCAAATGCTTTCTGAGTTTAGAAAATTGTGAAAAAAATTGATCAACAATGAACATGCCATTTTAATTCACTATTATTATTATTATTATTAGTAGTAGTAGTATATTAATTTCTTTATCATCTTGATTAGATGGAGTGTATAAGGGAAGCTTCTTCCTGCTCTTCTCTCCTCTGCTCTTCTACTTCCTGTTTCAGTGAGTCCAGATTCAAGACTTCAGATTCTACAGTGAAGACCAGCGCAAAAACTGAATATGAGACACAACTGCTATAGTTTACTGAATAAAGCTTGTTTGTTGCTATGCTGTTCTTTGTATCATGATTTGAGGAACTCAAAAATATGCATTTTAATAAACAAATACGAAAGAAATATACTGCATCATCATTATAAGCAGATTGTCTTTATAGCCAAATAATTATTCATACCAGAATCAAAACACAAACATTTCTTTCATACACAGAAAACGAGATACTTTAAGATGAGTAAGAGTATGTGAAATGTGTTTTTCCATTTGGAGACACGTGTATCTACAAATCATGAAAATGTGTTTTTGGGTTAACCAATCAAAGCATTATAATGTTTAAAAACACTGCTCACATTCACATTTAAGACATTAAGCCTTTAAAAAGACATTTGTCCAGAGAGACTTACAAGATGAATATATTTATTTTCTTACTCAGTGACACTCACAACCACAGACACACCCATCACACCTACACCCACATAGACCAACATAATGTGACAGAAAACAAAAACAAAGTGGGGACTTTTTTTATTTCAGAAGAACACTCAAGCCACTGTAGTCTACATCCTCACATACACAAATCGATCTACAAATATATGAAGAGCTCCTACAAATGCATGCATTATATGCACAAATATATATGCTTCTTTGTAACAATATGACTATAAAATGTTCACATTTACAATATTTAACATACACAGAAGAGACAAGAAGCATCATGTTAATTTTTCCTATTGTGTGGGTGTCACTTAACCACAGGCAGACACTCATTTCATTTCACACATTTCACATGCACTACACACATCTACACCACACATCTACACCACACACACACACTTCTGGGGAGAGGGGGATTTACACCTGTTTGTTCACAAGCCCCTACAAAAAAATAATAATATTAACTTGAAGTATACTTAAGTAGTTAATTTATATTTATAGTATACAGAATAGTATACTTTATGTAGCAAGTATAGTAATATCAATGTACTAGTAGTATGTGTCACAAACTGCCCGTTTTTGTTTCGTTTTCATTTGTTTCTATCTATTACCTGTTTTTCTTTGTTCCAGTTTCCCACTCCTCGTTTGTTACTATCGTTTCTGATTATCGAGTAATCACCTGTTCATCATTTGAGTTCAATCACCTGTGTATTTTAGTTCCTCCTTTTCATTCAGTTTTTGTCTGGTATTGTTTGTGTGTGTGTAGACACACTGTTATGTTGTCTTCTTGCTTTTAAATTATCTGAGTTTTTTTATTAAAGAACCTTTTATTTGTGGAAACTAATGCAATGTCAGATTCATTTCCGCGAAGCGGTTCTTTTTGAATGAACCGGTTCAAAAGGTTCGCAACCACGGCGCACATTTGATGCGCAAACACGGTTCTACATGTCTAAGGTATATAGAAAGAATAAACCAGTTTTATAAACTCATTGATTAACAACTTAAAATATAATATGCATGTACAATAAACCATAGTAAAATTTATTTACATCTCTCGACAGAAATGTTTTTGCAAGTTTTAATAAAATGTTATTTAATAACAGTAGTCATAATAAGCATGTTTCCAGTACGTACCTGAGGCTTTCGTTGTATCTTTAACTCACTCACAGTCCTCGGTAATACTTAGCAAACTTCGACAGTTGTTGAACCGGCTCATTTGGTTCTTTTTGATTCAAATGTGCTACTTCAGCTGTGCGTTTTGCTTCATCAAGTTCGATTCAATTCGATTAGTGAGTCCTGACATTTCATCCCATAGACATATAATCCTACCCGTCAGATTGTATACCCGGGCTTACTGCACGTGCGCACATCAATATTACATAATTTTTGTCATGATAAATAACACAAAATTACTGTATTTGCATTATTGTAAGGGTAGGTTTAGTGTTGGGGTAGGTGCAGGTGGGTTATAAAGCACAATCTGATAAGTAGCATTTTTCGCTATCGATTTATACTTGTTCTAACGATTAATGCTATATCATATTGTGCTACCACTACTGTACTTGCATTATTATAAGGGTAGGTTTAGGATTGGGGTAGGTGTAGATGTTAATAAAGCCGGATTAATATCACGCTGGAAGCACAATCTGATAGGTAGCATTTTTCGCTGTCAGATTTTGCTACCCACCGTTTCAGTTGGAGGTAGCAAAATCTGACAAGGTAGCACAAATTGTCAGAACACCTGCTCTAAAGAATGATCCCTTCAAGAATTGAACATCGGGGTTATTACGGTTATTACAACACCCGGAAATGCGTGAAGATGTCATCTGTAGAAGAGCGATGTTTACTACAGTGTTCTAAATTAAATCGTTTAGAAGCCTTTAGTTATACGGTTGGTTTAGGTGGGTCGACAAACAACACGCGAGAAAAAAAAAAAAAGAAAAAAAAAAGGCTAAATCGTGCGCACGATTTACTAATTCGTTCCCTCAATTTACTAAATCGTGCGCACGATTTAACTTTTTTCTTGCATGTCATGTGCGGGGCTCCATACATGGATGAAGATTCTGAAGAATCGATAATGGAGGACAGGGCAGAATTTACGGAGGTATACTCAAGAAAGAAAATTTCAAAACACAAGTAATCTTCTAAGGACCAGGAAGATAGTGGGGATAACTATACAAGATACGATTAAAAAAAAAAAAAAAAAAAAAAAAAAAAGAGACCAAAGCAAGTCAGGAAAATTCAAGAGAACAAATTGTTCAAAACACTGAGGAGACAATGTGACACTAATGGTGACATTTGAAAAGAGTTCAGGAAAGCACTTGCATCCAATAGGATTATCTAAAGTGATTGATAAAATCATTGGATCAGTTGTTCTAGCTAAATGTTCAGATCAAGGGAGAGTTCTGATTATAGTGAAAGATGTTGGGCAGAAAAACAAACTACTTAAGATGAAAGAAATGAATGGGGAAAAGATCACAACCAAAGAGATTGGAGTAGCTAAGGCTGAAAAAGGGGTAATATATGGAATTAACCACTGACGAAATTCATGAAAATATAAAAGGAGGTAAAGTTGTTAATGTGAGAAGACTGTATAAGACCAAGGAAGGTCAACAACAATCTTGCTGACACTTAAATGCCTGAAAAGGTAAAAATGGGATATATAGCTATCCAGTAAGAGTGTATGTCGACACTAGGTTTGATAAAACAGAATACGGTATCAAGTATAGATTTAACATTAATATCAAATGAATCACAAAGAATTGCAGGGCAATAAAATAAAAATATTCCATGGTGGAAAGAAGAGTAAAGCAATTAAAAAGAGAAAGAAATAAGGCATTTAAACAACTAAGAAAAAAATATGAATACGAGTAATTTGGTGGAATATAAGAAAGCAAGAGCTAACACAAGAAGAATTATTAAGAATGAGAGAGAACGATGGAGAGAATTTTGTTCTACTATAGGAAAAGATGCTCCTATGGATAAAATATGGAATATGTTAAGTATGAGTGGGAAAGGGAGAAAGTCAACTCAAATACAGTCTTAACTGAAGAGGATACAGTGGCAATAACAGATAAGTAAAGGTAAGGCACAAAATAGAATTGGGAAAAGAATATGAGTATATTGCACTACAAAAATGTGCCAATATTGCTCCTGGGTGTGATAGGGTAAGTTATATAATGATATAGCATCTGTCAGATGTGTATTTGTCAGGCACACAGACAGAGGCAGATAGGTAAGTGTATAACAGGTTGCTTATTGAGATCAGAGGCACGGAAACTGGCAGACGGAGAATGCAGGTGAGTAAATGAGCAAGCACATAGAACGGTCACTTAGCTGAAGAAATATCAGATGTTGTCTTTAGCAGGTGAAGGATCCACGGGGAACGGAAAACAGACGAAGGGAGACGAAAGGCAGAGGAATCAGGAAACTCAGGTGAGCATCAGGTGAGCATCAGGTGAGCATCAGGTGAGCATCAGGTGAGCATCAGGTGAGCATCAGGTGAGCATCAGGTGAGCATCAGGTACGTAAGTAGTGTGTAATCCATTGACGAGACCAGACCCTGAGTGAAGTGTGTGAGGGCCTTTTGAGTGGTGCAGATGATGAGTGACAGCTGGTGGTGATCAGTGATTGCAGATGGAGTGCAGGTGAGGGACCAGAGGGATGCTGGGAAGTGGAGTCTGGGGAAGGTGAGAGACGGTGACTGTGACAGTATCATTAATGATACTCAAGTTATATAACAATATATGGTTAGAAGGAATACTTCCAAAGATATAGAAGCAAGCTGTAGTTATTCCTATTTTAAAACCAGGTAAAAATCCAACAAACCCAGGAAGTTATCGACCAGTTGCTTTAACTTCAAACTTATGTAAAATAATGGAAAAGATTATAGTTCATAGATTATTTTATGAGCTAGAAAAGAAGGGTAAATTATGTAAATATCATTGTGGATTTAGAGGTAAAAGATCAACAATGGATGCATTAATTAAGGTCAGTAATGAAATAGAGAAGGCAATTAAAATGAAAGAAATTATGGCAGTTATACTGATGGATCCAAAGACCCCAAAACAGGGATTACAGGAGTAGGAATATATATTCCAGATTTTAAAATATCCATAACTAAAAGATTAACATCTAAATTGTCAATATATTCTGTTGAAATGATTGCTATTATAATAGGATTAACATGGGTAGAGGAAGTAAATCCAAACAGAGTAGTGATATGTTCTAACTCTACTACTTAACATCGATATCACCTCATCATTCTTCTAGAGAAGATCTGATGTGTGAAATATTTACATTATTATGGCGCACATGTAGGAATAGCTGGTAATGAATCTGCTGATGAATTAGCAAAAAATGCTTTAAAAAGGGAAGTAATAGATTTTAATGTTCCTCTAAGTAAAGGTGAAGTTAAAACTATTATTAAGGAAAATATTATTAAAGAATGGCAGGAAACATGGAATACTGATAATAAGGGAAGGCATTTATATAATATTAAAAAAATGGTAAATACTAAAAGAAATATAAGTGGTAGAAATAGGAAAGAAGAGGTAATAATTTAGCATGAGACTCGGACACACGGGATTCTCGGAACACGGATACTCTGGTCTATTCTGGATCTTAGGAGACCACGGAATTAGTCTGGAGGAGCTGAACACGCAGCGCCAGGTGGGTCCTGGGAAGAAGAAATAGGATAGAGCATCAATAAATTATGTAAGAATATTTATTTAGATGTGTAAGTATATGTGAAAAATTAGAAAAGAGCAAAAACAAGGAAAAAATTGATTAAAAATAAACCATGACTGCATAACAACAAAAGTAGGTGGCAATATGCACACAGGATGCAATGTGCCAAAAAACAGAAGAAGAAGAATCGAACATCATAGCGGAAACCTGTTTGAACCTTTTCCATTATCTTCATCTGAACCTGATCATGACAGAATACCAGACCTCAAAACAGTGGAGATTGCCTCCATAAATGTAGCCCCAATGGGAATTTTCTCCGGACCTCAGGGACTACAATTTTTTTCAAGACGGCAGAGAGGAGTAAGGGGAGAAGTTTTTGAGCCATCGTGCCACCTGCAGGGACATCATGCACATGGAGGGATTCTGGGTCTTTTTTTTTTGTCTTTTTTTAAAGAGAGCTGATGCCAAGAGGAAACCTGCTGGACTCTGTAGATCTTGACATCATCTGCATAGCTGTGATAGGCAATTTGGTTCTTTCTCTTTAGGTTATTGTGTATTACCTGAGAGGTGTGTTTCACTATCCAGCCCACTAGGGGGACTCATGGATTACTGTATGGACAAGTTACGCATTGAAGTGCATAACTGTGTTCCTGAACCAACTGAATACAGTGTTGTTCTATGAGGCTCTTCAATAAACCTTAAGAGATGATTAATGCCTCCTTGTAAATGCATACTAGACAGTGGAAGAGAAAATTTCTCTGGAATGCCGTAGCATTAAAATTAGATCTCACTACAGAAATAGCCACACATGTAAATTATGTTCATCTAACAACTATCAACCAGCTAGAAATCAGAAATGTCTATTAACCAGAAGAGTCTAACAAGTCAGAACACCCCAGAAATGCCTAGCAACCAGCTAGAACAGCATAGCAACAGGCAACTTTTGTCTTGAGGAACTTTTTAGTTTTTATTTAAAATCATTAACTTACAGTACATTACTACAATCCATTAATTAAAACTGATCATTAGGTACTTTGGAGAAGAAAACATTTATCGTGGGTATTTGAGTTTGTCAAGTTGTACAGGACTTCACGAAGTTCCCTTGTTGAACCCACCCCTTTCCGAACTCTATAATAGTCAGGGGTCAAGAGCTCAACTAAAGCAACCACCAACCTCCATGATGGTGACCTCAAACCAAACATCTAAACTTCTGTTTATTCTCAATAAGAACTTCTGTAGACGTGTGACAGAAATAAAGTCAGTCTGGTTAGTAATAAGTGAAGCTGGTAATGCTGTTTGTGGAGTTGTTTAATCAGATCTTCAGAGATTTAATGTCTTTTATCTTCAGTTCATCTAAGACTGAAGAAAGCTGTAGTTTGTGTTAATTTCTCTTTCTTTCAGTGTTTGTTCACAGCAGGTGTTTGAATGATTGAAAGAATGTTTCAGGAACATCATACTAGCCTTTAAATAATATTCTACTAACATTAAGGAAACTGAACATTTTCATGTTCTTGGAATAATACAAATCAACGTTCCTAGAATGTTGAATTTTAGATCAAAATTAAGTTGAAAGAACGTTTGAGGAACATTATACCTTATAAAAACGTTCCTGTAACGTCAAGAAAACTGGACGTTTTTTACGTTCCCAGAACCAACACTGAATATTTAGAGAACGTTCTTATAACAAAATTCTGTTAGCTGGGAGTGCAGCATGTGGGCCAGATCATCATGCCACATGTGCCAGATGTGGGCCGGATCTGGGCCGACACAATCTTGCTATGTGGGAAGATAACCCAAATGCTGAAAACTATTTACATTTACAATATTTAGCATTTAACATGCAAAGATCATGTTTGTTTTTCCACTCACTGATACACAACCACAGACATACATTGCACACACCCAAACACATTTACATTGCATAAGCTTTAACGAAAGTTGAGAATGTCAGTTTAAATGTGCTTGTTCTCTTGAGTATGGAAGCTTTCTTATTTAAAATGTATAAGAGTTTTTCAATTGGTTCTACTGTGTGTGACTGACAGGGCACAACGCGGATGAAAACATTCAGGGATCAAAGGATTTTTTTTCTTGCAAAACAAGTTGCTAAAAAAAAACACTACACATTTCATGTCTGTTTGTTGTGATGCAAAATCAAACAATATAAAATAAACAAATATGCAAAATAAACGGTTGATTGAGGTAATCTAATTTAAGGTAATATATTTTTAAAATGTAGGTGATCATCACACACTCTAAAAAAAGATGGTTCTTTGAAGGTTCTTTACACGTAGTAACAGTTATATTTAAAACCGCATGACCCTGAAGAACCTATTACATTCCGAAATGGTTCTTGTGTTTCAAAAAACAAAAAGTTTTCCTGCTCTTACGCCACTTAAAATAGTTAGGCAGATGAGGGAGATATACACTGATATATCTGGGCTAAAGGTGAGAGAACAAAGATGTGGATCTTTAGGAAGTTTTACTCGTCCACATTCTTCACAACTTCCCCTTCTTTTCTTCTCTTCTTATCACTAGTAAAGCAGAGAAGACTTGCAACGCTTCTCTTCTTGCCCTTTGACTGGAACCAAAAGCTGCACAATATGGCAATCGTATATTATATTCAGAGTTGTGTTGCGGTAAAAATAGCAACAAGGTAGTGTCAGTAGCTCACCGAGTGCAACCATTTGACAACATAGAACGCACTGTGCGCCTAAACAAAATGGTGCCACCCATTGTCCAAATATGTCATGGATTTTTAAAATAACGTAAATCTTTCATGGGTTTTCTTCTACATATAAAAGGTATCATTTACATTATATTAAGCCATACAAGTCTTAACACAAGGGGTTCCCTTTATTTTTTTTTTTTTTTGTAATTTAGTGTTTT
This sequence comes from Hypophthalmichthys nobilis, assembly GCA_037950665.1. Lineage (NCBI taxonomy): Eukaryota > Metazoa > Chordata > Actinopteri > Cypriniformes > Xenocyprididae > Hypophthalmichthys > Hypophthalmichthys nobilis. The sequence continues at coordinate 3,885,993 of CM075490.1, forward strand.
TTATTTTTGAGAAAGCATACAGAACATTTTGCAATACTAGAAAGAAAACTTATTAGACCACTATTACCCCATACCCTCCCCCCTTCCCTCACCCAACCCGTTGCACTCAGGACTTGGACGGATAAACATAATACAAGATAGAAACACAGACCGACATATATACATATATATAAATAAATAATAATAATAATAAATAAATAAATAAATAAAAATAGTAACAATAATTATAACAGCAGAAGGATACAGTTTTTTGCGTGATTAGTCCGTGCAGATGACAGTTCCAGATATATTATCTCCAGTAAAGAATGCAGCCAATGCTGCAGTGTTCAGATCCAATAACCAAGCTCTGGCTTTAGGGACCTTATCTGTATTAAGATTTAAAAAGCAAAAATAAAAAATATAAATAAGCTGTGTGAACTCAAAATTTCATTGTAGTAAGGTGAACTTAATATGACTGAGTTGCAGCAGATTTCTAATTCCCAGCATGCTTTGCGTCAGACTGTATAAGAGCTAATTTCGAGCTACAGGGAAAACAAGTGAAAAATGTCAATTTTGGTCGAATTTGAGGTTTTCGCAAAAAAATGAGTTCATTAAGCCCTCATTTATTGATCCTAATACTCCAAATAGCAATTAAACATCTAAAAGTGTCTTTATTTGTACGATTTCTGAGAAAGTACCTTTCCTTTGTCCATGAAAAATGCAATTTTTCCCTGCTCACTTCTGATGGACTCACGCTTCCTATCAGCACAAGTTTGGTATCATTGAAAACACAGCATTCCAACTTTGTGATTATTCATAGTGAATTCTCGATGGCATGAGTCTGAACCAATGAAGTGTGATTTTCAAACTCATTCATACACATACACAGTCTTGGCGAGTATTCACGCAAACATTATCTGTTAAATCTTAAATGAACGTTTGGTTAACTGTTGGGCAAAACATCTGATTTGTAACTTTATATTAGATAGAGTGTGATACAGTAGGTCTTAATATATGTAGGCTGTCTGTTTCATTAAAGTTAATCAAACAATTGTGGAATCATGGAAAAAAGTTGAATATATAGCCTATTTCTTCCTATAGATATGGGTTTTGACTTGGTTTGATCCAAATCTGGTGTTATTAACAGGGATTTTAAGGTATGGTTGCTAGGTGATTTTGTTTTGGAACCTTCAGAAAACTTTAACTCGATTTTTCTCTAAATTAACTTTGCTGACTATCGACTTCAAACAGATGTAGCTCAGTCATTTTTTGTTGGATTCAAACGAATCATACATCAGTTTGAAGGTTTTTATTTTTGATATTTTTGAAAATTTGCTCATTGCGACTCATTTTGCCAGCAGGGGTTACAAATGTTGAAATTAAGTGTTATTTTGTGTGTTTTTGCACAAGATTAACATAGGGAGACATAAGTTGGTGTTTAATGTTGTTATGTTGGGATTTACAGGTGGTTCTGTATTGTTAGTTCTGTAGGGTTACCATTGTGGTGAAGAGTAGAGCCTGTGGTTAGGCTGAGGACGGGCTGCAAAACTTTTAAAACAACATATATTTCTTTTTCACCAATATGAATCAGGTGGTAGTTTGAAGTTGGTTAAGCTGACAACCTTTTTAAAAACTAGTTTGCTCTTCCATGGGCTAAAAAGCCAACATAGAGCCAGCTTGATTAACTGCTATTTTAAAAATGTTAATTAACAGGTTCTTGTTGGTCACAGTAATCTTTCTTCCAGCCCCTGATGCAAGTGGTTCTTACTTCTAGACCAGCAATGTTTTGGTGCTACTTAAGAACTACTTTTTCTGGTTCAGAGCTAGTGCTTTGGTTGTTAAAAGACAAAGAACTGATTTGAAGGCTCTGGCTCCAAACCAGCACTCAAACTGCCTTGGTGGAAAAGGGGTAATATTTTGTATGCTGCTTGATTATATACATGTAAGTATATAATGATATTCTCTTTGATAGTTATAATAGCATGTGCTATTTGCTATTTAACATTTAACCAAGATCTGAATGTGATGTTTAAGTAAATAAACTGTATGTTATTAACATGAAGGGATGCCGGTGACAATTGTTAATGAGAGACACCAGTGCACCACTCTGGCCTTGCTCCGCTTCCACTATTAAATAAAATAAATAATTAATAATAATAATACAAAATATTAAATAAATAAAAATAAAAAATAGTAACAATAATTATAACAGCAGAAGCAGTAGCTGCAAATTAAGTATCTAAAATTTCTTTGACTATAGATATCCAGTTCTTCCACCTAGACAAGGATACAGGTTTTTGCGTGATTAGTCCGTGCAGATGACAGTTCCAGATATATTATCTCCAGTAAAGAATGCAGCCAATGCTTAGAGGAAAGGTCATGAGGTAGTTGAACAAGTAGCTTCTTTGCAGCAGTTATGGCAGCTAGCCAAAATTTCCGTACCTTCTCACTTAGAGGAAATTGAGAGTTGTCATTCAACAATAAAATAACAGGATCTTTGAGAAAACGAATCCTAGAAGCCTTGTACAACACGTCAAGCACCATATCCCAGAATTTTTGCACGTCAGGACAGTCCCAAAGCATATGCCTCAAAGTGTCCAGGCAACCAGGTCCACAAAAATTACAATATGGGTGGGGTGATAGACCCACAGCATGTCGTATACACGTAGTTAAATATGCCCTGTGAATATCTTTAAAATGAATGAATTGGTGGTTAGGGTTTGTGGATGCATGGAATGTATTATCCCACACTGTATCCCATTCGATGATTCTATTAGAAGTGTTCAGATCCGATAACCAAGCTCTGGCTTTAGGGACCTTATCTGTATTAAGATTTAAAAAGCAAAAATAAAAATATGAAACAGTTCCGGTGCTTGATGCATTGCAAATCCAGTTCACCACTGGGTGAGTTTGAAGGTTTTTACCCCAAGGTACTTTATGGTCCTTTAATACGGCACGTACACAGCAAAATCCCAGAGTTATCAACTCTGCTCAGAGTACATTTGGAGTACAGAGTACTCTAAATAGTGTTAAAATAATACTGAAGCAGAATTAAAGTTAATGAAATAAGCAATTAATTAAGTGATGATTGAGCAATAATGATAAACACCTGCTGTTAACAAGCAGAATCACTGAAGAAAAGAGAAACACAAGAACTTCAACTGAGTTCAGTCACAGCCTTAGATAAAAACTGAAGAAACTGAAGATAAAAATCGTTAAATCTCTGTAGATCTAATTAAACAACTCCACAAACAGCATTACCAGCTTCACATATTACTAACCAGATTTACTTTGTCTCATGTCTACAGAATTAAGAATTAACAGAGATTTATTGGTCAAGAAAAGAAAAGAGATGCCACCATCAAGGAGATCAGCGTTTGTTTAAGTTGTACTCATATGTTGTTGGAAAGCAGCAAAGTCAGTGCTTTACAATAAAACAGCAAAATCTAAACCTCTATTAATTCTTAGTAAGAGCTTCTTTATTGTGATAGAAATAAAGTCAATCTGGTTAGTAATAAGTGAATCAGATCTTTTAATCAGATCTAGTGAGATTTAATGACTTTTATCTTTAGTTGATTTCAATTAAATGGTTTTGGCTGAAGTGAGTTATAGTTCTTGTGTTTCTCTTTTCTTCAGTGATTCTGCTTGTTAACAGCAGGTGTTCATCATTAATGTTTAATCATCACTTAATTAATAGCTTAATTATCTCATTAACTTTAACTCTGCTTCAGTGTTATTTTAACACTATTCAGAGAGGAACGAAATGTACTCTGAGCAGAGTTGATTTAACTCTGGGGATTTTACTGTGTAGTTTAACCCCTTAACTGTCACAGTCCCCCTGGTGGGACACCTCCCAGCCAGAACACCCATGCAGGCCCCACATAGGTTAGCCCAGATCTCTGTCTCTATCTCTTAGGTCCACACTCTTCAGTGTGCACACTACAGGTTTTTAAATGTAACACTGAATCAGTGTTGGAGTTAATAAGATAATTAGGTGAAAACAAATTTCAATAAAAAATCAACAACAAAAAAACTCTCTCTCTTAATTCTCAATAAGAGCTTCTGTAGACATATAACAGACATAAAGTCAATCTGGTTAGTATTAAGTGAAGCTGGTAATGCTGTATATGGAGCTGTTTAATCCTCATCTGCTGAGATCTGAGTTGTAGTTCTTGTGTTTCGATTTTTCTGTTCTTGTTGTTTCTCTTTCCTTCGTTGATTCCTTGTTAAAACACTGATTACATTACTGTAATACATTACAAATGAATTGGTTTCCATTTGTTTCCATGAAGACTGTGAGCCAGGATCAAACCATTTCATAACTGAGAGCAGGATAAAGGACCAATGATACCATTTAAAATTAGGGCAGCCCAATCCGCCTTTTATTTTACTTCTTTGAAGTGTAGACCACTTTATGTGGGGACTGATAAAATATATTTTATCAGTAAAGAATCTAGCTTTTTGCAATAATGGTGGGGGGAGAGGAAGCATAGAACTAATAAAATTAATGCTGGGCAGAATATTCATTTTGATTTTTGAATTTCAGGTAGATGGTGATGAAGGCAGACACATCCATCTTTGAATATCAGACTGAACTTTTCCAAAAATTGACATGTAATTAACTTTTGAAATGAGGGGTAAAGTGGGTCTCAGCTCAATCCCTAAATATTTGACTTGTGTTGATATCTAAATATTACTTGGAATAGAAAAATTAAAACCATTTGAGTTGAGAGGCATCAAAATAGTTTTAGAATGATTAATTTTAAATCCAGATAGTGCGCCAAATTCATCTATGATTTGGAGAGCAATAGGAAGTGAGCGTTGTAGATCAGATAAAAATAATAAAGTATCATCTGCATATAGAGAAATAGAATGGATTGATGAGCCTAACTGAATTGGGGTAATAAGTTTACACTGTCTAACGAACTGCGCCAGAGGTTCTATTGATAAGTCAAATATGAGGGGGGAAAGCAGACAACCCTGTCTCATGCCTCTACAAATATAAAAAGTGTCCGAGATGAGTCCTCCAGTAGATACCCTGGCCATGGGATTAGTGTACAGAGTTTGTATCATACTAATAAACTGGTCACCAAAATTGAATTGACTTTTTTAATGTATACCATAAATAGCTCCATTCCAGCCGATCAAAGACTTTTTCGGCATCAATAAATAGCAGGCCACTAGGTCTTTCTAATTTCCCGGATTCGGCAATGATATGTAGCACTTGATAAACGTTATCTCAAGCCAAACATCCCGTAATAAATCCTGATTGATCTGGGTCAATTAATTTATGTATTACTGACTGTAGACGTTTGGCAATAACTTTAGCATAAATTTTAACGTCGTCGTTAATCAAGGAGATGGGCCTGTAGATATTGTGCTACTATTTAATTGTTTTCTGGTTTCTCAATAACTTCCCATCCTCCTCACTGAATGGTGATCACTAAAGCCTTTCTAATTAAACTGAATTTTCTTTCTTCTGCAGAACACAAGCAGATATTTACTTTCTTCTGTTGAACACGTCTGTGTTCCAGTCATACTGGATTTGAATGACATGAGGGTAAATAAAATATGATAGAATTTTCATTTTTGTGAGAGCTATCACTTTAAGAAGGTTGGTTAGACCTATACATTTATTGCAATTCCTTCCCAGATAGCAACATTGTGTTGGCCCAGATCCGGCCCACATCTGGCACGTGGCATGATGAACTGACCCACATGCTGCACTGAATTACGGTCCTTGTGTGGGCCATTTCTGTTTGCCAGATCTGGGCCACAAGCAGGCCACAGCAATGCCACATGTCAGCCAAGTGCAAAGAAATATCCATGGATACTGACACATAGCCTATCCTGTTTTCACCCAAATGTTTACGTCCACTTAAGCCATAACCGACTGTATTTACGTGAGATACTCCACACGATGGACATTTTGACAACTATGTGTGCATTTGACCATTCAGGCGCGAAAAGAACCGATCGCGTGCTGTCTGAGAGAACTGGGATCGCGCGCAAGAAAGAGAGAGAGCGCGTGCAAGAGAGAGCGCTTCTGGTCTGTGTCATTCAGCGCGATTCCGCCTATCCAGCCTTCACTAATCGGTAACGAATTGTGATTGAAAGCATGCAGTTCGCAATATGTGGGTTGTCATCATTAATTTTGAAGTATTTCCACACTCCTGAGGCTGACATTGTTTCTGCTGCTGCTGCCGGTGTCTCTGTGTGGAAAATTCTGTCAGTTACGTCACGTGAGGTATCGGTCTTTGGTATCGGGGGTATTTTTACGAGTACGAGTACGAGTACAAGTACATGAGATTAGTATCGGTACATGCCTAGTCACCATAGCTGTGATTAGTGTTTCCATTAATAAGCCTCGTAACTCTTATTGTATGCTTGTCTTTTTTGGCTGCTGTGAAAATTTAACAAACATGAGCAAAAGATTGTCTCTCATGACACACACAGACATCAAGAATCAGCACATGAATCTCAACAATGGTGACAATCAACAAGATAATCAGATCAACTCTGGACATCACAAAAAGCTACTAAATGTCACAAGAAAAACAACAGCAAAAAATAAAAGCAAATATTTACAGTTAAACAAAATAATAGTACAGTTCAGCTGCCTAATTTATTCATGCTGCAATGCATGCTGGGTGTTTTGTACTATACTGGTACCCAGCATGCATTGCATCATGGTATGTTTAATTGTCACCGTTGTTGAGATTCATACGCTGATTCATGATGTCTGTGTGTGTCGGCATGATGTCTGTTAAAATTTTTTTTTTTATCTGATTTCTGCAGGATCTCAGTAATAATGCAGGGTTTGTAGGGTAAACATATCAATGATACAAAAAAATTTTTAGACTCAAATGACATCAGGCAGTTTCATGAGAGCAACAAGACAATCAAAAGACAACCATCATCTTCTGATATAATTTTGTTTTACCTTTCTTTGTTACTGCAAACATGTTTAATAAATACACTTTTATGTTTAATTACACTTTAATTACACATGTTTAATTACACTTTCTTGTGTACTGGCCCTGGGACCAGCCTCTCCCCACTATTTTTGTTACACGCCTTTTACCCCTAGCCTTTTCAGAGGGACTCGTAACACAAAGTCAGTCTGGTTAGTAATAAGTGAAGCTGGTAATGCTGTTTGTGGAGTCGTTTAATCATCCTCTGCTGAGATCTTGACAGATTTAATGTCTTTTATCTTCAGTTGATTTCATCTAAAATGACTCTATACTTAATATATACAGATTTTGTGGCTCAGATAAGGTCCAGTTTAGGTTTATTTCTTTGCTCTTGGCTGACATGTGGCATTGCTGTGGCCTGCTTGTGGCTCAGATCTGGCAAACAGAAGTGGCCCACACAAGGACCGTAATTCAGTGCAGCATGTGGACCAGATCATCATGCCACATGTGCCAGATGTGGGCCGGATCTGGGCCGAAACAATGTTGCTATCTTGATCTTTAATTGGCAAGTAAATTATGTAAGCTGAAGTTTCTGTTTCAAGACATGCATATTTCTGTTAAACTTTCATTTTCTCATGAGATCCTCCCCTTTTGATAAGATATAAAATGAGCACTGAAACAGACACGTTATTACATTCACCTTCTGATCAAAGATGGATCTGCAAATCTCAGTTTTTCTTCTCTTCGTTATTTTCACTGCAGGTACAAAGACAAATAGTGTTTGTGAAGTTTTTGATTACTAATACAGATCATTATCATGTTCTCTCTCTCACTGTCTCTGTTTTATTACTAAAGGACACTCTCTCAGCTGTTATGAGTGTATGGGTCTGACGGGTTCTTGTGCAGATCAAAAGGTAAAAACATGTCCCAGTGGATCTTCTCAGTGCTTGAGCTCAACAGCTGTGACACAAGTTGGTAAGTCCAATATGATTGAAATTTACTGTTTGACTGATTGGAGATGCTGCTATTATTTTCTGGTGCTACAACAGAACAGATACTCGTTTTTCTGGCAGAATTTACAATTTCAATCACAGAATATTCTACATATATTTCTGATATTTAATCTGTTTTCTCTCAGAATGTTATGATTTTGTATTTAAAAAAAATTGTTTGAAATGAGAAAAATGCAACATTCTGACATATTTATAATTTAAAAATAATGTTTAGTGTAACTGGTCTTTCCTGTTTCATTCATGTTTTTTAGGTGCTATTAGTTCTACAGTGAAGGTTAAGGATTGTGCTCCTGTCTGTCAAAGTGGGTCCCTGAACATAGGCATTTTAAAGATGACTATTTCCTGCTGTAACACAGACCAGTGTAATGCCCAAGATGCTCCAGGTATTGTACTTCAATGATCATGTGCAAATAATATCTTCTTTAAAGTCAACACTCATAGCAGGTAAAGGAGTGTTTCATCAGATATTATATTTTATACAGAAAATTAAATTCAAATAATTCCTGTTTTCCTCCTGTAGATCCCTCTACCATCCCCAATGGAAAGACATGTTTCTCCTGTGATGGACAGAGCTGCTCAACCATTTTGAGCTGTTCAGGGACTGAAGATCGCTGCATTAATGCAACAGGTGAGAATCTGAAAAAGGAAGAAGATTAAAATCATTATCTTTTAAACTCTCTTAGGTTTATACATATGACACAGATCACATAAACCAATGTCCAGCTTAGACTGAATCAATCTTTTATTTCTTTTCATCAGCGACTTTGGGAAGCCAGTCAGCTGTACTTGTAAAAGGCTGTGTGTCTAAATCTATTTGTGATGCCACAGCATCGGTTCCTAATTTTGCGAGCGTCTCATGTTGTGAGGGGAACCTGTGTAACGGTGCTCAGAGTGTCTCCCAGAGCTTCCTGTTCCTCTGCTGTTCTCTGCTCTCCTACTTCCTGCTGCACTGAATCCAGCAGCTCTTCACCTTCTACAGTGAGACACACTGTACATCATCTTGTTTATTTTATAAGATATTCAGGAATGTAATAACAAAAAAGAAATCATCTATCAGAAAATAATATCATAATTATTTCTTTATTGATTCATATAAATAAATAATAAATAATCTGTTTAGTTCAAGAGTTTGTAAAACAATAATTGCATTCTTAATATCAAGATTTTCCTGTTTGGGTGTTGATTATTATATCTGACAATAAATAACAATTTGATAGTTTGAGCTTTATTAATAATTATTACGGCTTTTCTTTAAGCCTTTGTCTTTGATAACAGGAGTGAGCAAGATTTCATGCTTACAGAATCCATAGAAGCAAACTATGGGGGTATTTTTGTTCCAATATTCCAAATAAATAGATTATGATCCACAAATAAATGTAAAGATATTCACAAAAAATAATCGTATACACAAATGAATAGAATGAGGTCCACAAATATATGTTAGGAGTTTCACAAAAAATAATTAAATTCACAAATAAATGAGATTTGTTAATAAAAAACAGTCACAGATATGTTTTTATGTCACAAGCACAACCCTGCCTGCATTTATTGGTGAATCACCACCTGTACATTTGTGAATTGCTTCCTGCGCATTTGTGAATCGCCTCACGCATTTGTGGATTCTGAAACAATTCTAGCGTCAAGACTGCAGACAAATCCACAAATAGGTCGACTCCACCCACCGACTACTCAAGCCAATCAGATAACAGCCATGTGGCACTGACCAATCACAGCACACTTTTGCTACAACCAATCACGTTTTGCTTTACAATTGGGGTGGGAACAGACTCTGAAGGGAACTCTGTACTATTCCACCATGGGCACTTCGTTCGAATTGAGCTGAAGCTGTTTGTGTGATAAAATCACCCCGTTTACAAAATGTTTATTGTGAATAATCTTTTAATTTGTTTTGTACATATTTTTGTGGGTGTAATTATAAATAAGGTCTGCATTATCCGTCTTGCAAAAAGGGGGCTCTTATTGTAACGGGTATTATGGCCTGAGTGTTACTGATCGCTGCAGTAATGAACAAGAGAACGTGTCGTGCACATTATTACGGTTCATCTGAGTTTTCTCACGGATAGAAAGTTTACCAGTTTGTTAAGCAACCCTGAAAAGGCATAAGCTCTTACAGTGATTATCTGGAGTTAAAAACGGACATTTCATGGTAGCTAATGTACAATAAAACTTCATGAAACTCAACAGTAAAGTTTTGGCCATCATTTGGACGGGGTCCACTACACAAAAGATCTTTGGAGTATATTCTTTATATTACCATCAGGATCAGTGAATCGGGATCAGTGAATCAGTGACTCTGGCTACATCCACACAAAGCCAGATCTTTCCCTATCCAACCTTTTTTCCCCCTCATCTCAAGAAATATCTGCGTGCACACGAAACCACTGAAACGACTCAAAACGATGTAGTATACATGCCAGATCAGTATGTGGCGCTGTAATTCTGCAATAGAGATGCACTAAAAACAAAGAATAAGACTGGAGCATGCACATGTATACAAACTTTAGTAAAGCTTAGAAATAAAGCTTTAGCCTCGGTAGCTTCTGCAGCACGAACACAAGCATATAGTCTGCTATTGTTGTTGTTGTTTTCATATCAAAGTCATCTTTATTTCTATTTAAGTGCTTCATACAATGCAGATTTAGAAGCAGCTTCACAATAGTTACAAATTCTGCTGTAAAGCATATCTACAGGCCAATAGTGTCATTATACAGCTCATGTCAGTTCAGTGTTGGGATCAGTTCAGTTCAATAACTGTAAAATTAAACAACTGTGCATACACACTATACTGTACATACAGTGTATTTATGCATATAAATGTATGTGACAACCTCCTGTACACTCCACTGCACACTGAACAAGAAAAAGACAAAATATTTAGTGTTTTACATTTTTCACATCCAAAATCAATTTTTGAGCAAGAACATAACCAGCCAGTGTTCAAAACTATGTGCTTACCTTAGCCCGATTCACAACAGTAAGATTGTAATAATGTTTTTTAATCTGAGTGTTACTGTTACACTTGAAATTCGAGCATGCCGCCATTCATCTTTGCGTCATTACGTCACGTCTGTTTACATAAAGAATAGGGCTGGACGATATGACCTAAAATCAAAGTCTCGATTAATTGAACATTTTACTTTGATTATGATTAATTAACGATTTTTTTTTTTTGCCCTCATAGTTCACTGACAAGGTTTGTACTGTAAATATGCTTGACTATTAAAGGTGGGATATATTTTTTTCTAATGAAAGAGTGCTCTGACATAACAGCTCACTATCAGCAGTTATTTTATCTATGGTTCGCAACATTTCTTACAGATTTCTGCTCATTGTAAATCAGATACAGATAAATTAGCACAGTACCAGTACATTTATTTAAATACGTTAATGAGAGCAATTGCGTGTGTGAATTAGTCATACCGTCTCTCATTTAATTGTGAAGCTGTGGGCTGTAAACTTCAAAAGTAGAAAAATACACTATATTGCCAAATGTTTTGGGACACCTGCAGCTGCTCGGCCATGGAAACCCATTCTATGAAGCTCTCTACGCACTGTTCTTGAGCTAATCTGAAGGCCACGTGAAGTTTGGAGGTCTGTAGCTATTGACTTCTGCGCACTGTGTGCCTCAGCATGCGCTGACCCCACTCTGTGACTTTATGTGGCCTATCACTTCATGGCTGAGTTGCTGTTGTTCCCAACTGGTTCCACTTTGTTATGATACCACTAACAGTTGAGATTCATAATTTATTCATGAGATACATGCTAATGCACAACCCACATAAAGATGATAATTCCGCAGATAACTGCAATTGCAGGATTTAAACAGAGATGGCGACAAAGAGGCAGAACTCACGGACTGAAGTTCAAATCAATAGCTCAAAACTGAATAAGACAACAATTTGCTACATTTCCACAGTAATACCATATTGAAATATATTCTAAATCTAAAAAATTAAATACTATCAAAACAATTAAATGTAGCAGAACACCTACACAGATGCTAGTCTTTCAATGTCATCACCATCTATACTAAAGGAGAGAACTTAGGAATATTTTTGTAGTGTATGTAAACATGAAACATGAAGGAACATAACATATGAATTCTAAACATTAGAGAGTGTCATTCTTGTTTTGTAAAAAAAAAAAAAAAACTAATAATTTAAAAAATAATTGTAAAACTGTGATTTATGTTTGTCCACTTTAGATATTCTATTAACTATAAGTAACTTTGCAACTACATGCCAACTAACTCTCATTAGAGTATTAGTAGACTGTTAGGGTTAGTAGAATAATGTGACATGTAGTTGAAGTTACTTAGAAGAATGTCTAAAGCGGACCATCAAAATAGTGTTATTTAATGTTTGTGCTCCCTCTACAGGTGAAGAGAGTAAAGCTGATAAATATGTAAGAGCAACTCAAGGCCAGAAGAGGGCGCTGCGAGTGCAGATGAATACAGTCTTTGCAGCATGGACTTTTTCTCCTTGTGTTCTACTCCCATATTTTTGTTTGTTTAAATTAAAACAAACAAATTTAATTTGATAAACAGGTCTGGAATTCACTCCTGCTTTGTAATTCCCCATCTTTTACGAAATTTACAAGTTTCTCAATTAAATCAAGTCAATATATTGCTGCTTCTTGCATGTGGTTGGAGCTTTTTTCTCTGAAGTGTCTGTTTTTCTGGTCTGTGTTGATGGCTTTTATACAAAGACTAAATCATATCACTTGTGACATACAAAGAAAATCATTTATACTTTAATATTTTATATCAGTATTTTTTAATACTAACTATTAGCCTATAATATTTTATATATACTATAATATACAATATTGTTGTTGTTATTTTCATATTAGTTTCTCTCAGTGCATATCTCAACAGAGTACAAAAACACAGCAAATGTTTTGTTACTTTGAAAAAAGCTTGCAAAAGATACAGTTTTGTCAGACTTAAACCAGGACTTGCTAAAATATTTATCTTTATTTCAAATATGTTTCAAGCCCCTCAAATGCTAGTCTTAATGTTGTTTCCTTGAAAGTATGTCATACAAAAATGCCAGTCACTTTTCAATCCATTTCAGCTTCTCTTAAACTGTTCCTGTACGACACCTGTATGATTCTGACTCTTAGACAAGAAACTCTTAGACAAGTATCTGCTTTCAAACGAGACCAGAATTGTGTCTGTAGACCAAAGAGATGCAGCCATTTCATTTTGCGTATGTCATTTTCAGCTTGTGGGGTTAAAAAATATGTCAAAAGATGATGTTAGTCTTGTTAAAGGATGATGTTGAATTTAATTCTTGTTTAACCCACATAGATTTCTGTTGTGCTCACTGTGTGAAGAGTTTTGAAAAAGTGACCCAAGTATTGAGAAATGTGTCCTAGCGATTGTGAAAAACTGTAAACACATTTCTTGAAATTGTGCCTTCTTTTCTCAAAAACTCTAAACACAAATCAACAACTTCTTACACAATTCCCCATACTTCCTATTTTCAGGTCAAAATGAAGGTGTCCACTCAAAACCATTCAATCTTGAAAAACCAAACTCTGCCCTCAGACATGACTCTGTCTCTAGAAAAAAAAAAGTTGAAATACCAAAGAATTGAACATGAACTTGGAATTACAATATAATACAGTATAATGTCACAGTACAGTAAAATAAATAAATAATTAAATTCATCATCCTCGGCCAAATTGCATTACAGTACTATGACCATATTTGCCATACTATAACAGTTTCTTAGTCTTCTGACAAAAGACTTTCTCTCCCTCCCCTAGGCAGTTTGTTGTCTCTCACTTCTCATAAATAAATGTCAGAAGTACTTATGGCTACAATTATGAGTCTGAGGGTGTACAACATGTGCTATACAGTATTTACTGTGCAGAGAAGAGTGAAAGTTTTCTCATCTAAAATATTGCTACTGTGTACTGTAATTATACTGTATGTGTGAGTATAAAAACCCTATAGATGAGCCTGTAGACCAACTTACCTCATGGCCTTTCCTGCACAAGAACATGGTCAACTATAGTGCTTTGTATTTCATCAGGAACAAATGTCTTTTTACCCCATCCCCTTTATTTTTCTTTTCCTCTCCTCTTCCTCTTTGTCTTCCACCACTACGTTTTAAGCACATAATCACAAGAGGCCCTATATTATCCTGAGATTCTGATTGTGTTGTCAGTTTAGCTACTTAATGTTTACACATGGATAAATTTGTGATATTTGAGTTCACAGTTTATTATATTATGTGTTTGTGTTTTCTGAATGAGAACATGGTTAAACCTGTGCAAAATGAGGACATTTTTGTGTAGAGTTTTACAGAAAACATTGAAATTGGAACGTGTTTGAAAACAGGTGAAATGTGTCTTTGTTTCTAGAACTGAATAAATGGTTTGGGAAATTGGGCCAAATGAACCAGTTAGTGTTTTAGCAATCGAGATAAACTGCAATGTAGACTCAGAATAAATGCTTTAGAAGTATTTTTTTTATTGTAAGTTCATGTTAACTACACTCTTAGACCTTGCTGTAGAAAAACGGCCAAATTCTGACAGTAACAAACCATTTTCCTTTAAAACAGTAATATACTGTAGAAAACAATGCATTCTGGGTAATATTTGACATTTTCGAGAAAATAGCCTACAGGAATATACTGTGAGTAAACATCGCTCAAAGTCAACACTCTGAGGCTGTGTTCCAAATCACACCCTACATTCACTATTCCCTACATTGGTTCACTAATATAGTACACTTGACAGAGTTAATTAAAAGAAGTGAGTGAATTCAGACACTGATGAACACCTGATAAGCAGAATCACCGAAGGACAGAGAAACAAGACCAGAAAAAAGAGAAGAGACACAAGAACTACAACTGACTTCAGCCACACTGAGTGTGAAACCAGTTTACAAACCAGTTTGACATTATTTTTTTCATATATGTACAGAAGTTCTTGTTGAGAATGAATAGATTTGGATGTTGATGTTTTATTGAAAATAAAAATGTATTGAATTTTGCAGTCACCATTGTGGTGACCAGTGTCTGCTTTAGTTGGGCTCTTGACTCTTTAACGTTAGCTTTCTCTGACTGAGCGTTTATAAGATACATTTGTTGTGGCAGAAAAAAAGCCAACATGAAATTGATCAGGTTTTTTGGCTGTTATAATGATGCTGTTATCATCTTGGACTCGTCTAGTCTTTATTTTATGTTTATACTATGTGATTCAACAACATAAGAACAACAATGTTTCAGTACTCAGTTATTTAGAAAAACATTGAAGTCAAGAAGAGCATAAAATATTTAAGCTCTGGTATAGCTTGGACAGTAGCGACATCAACGATCAGAATATGATTCTCAACAATGGTGACATTCAAAAGTTTAATGTCGCAATGCATGCTGGGTGCCAGCATAATGCAAAACTCCCAGCATGCACTGCAGCATGAATAAATTTTGCAGCTGAATAGTCCTTTTTTCATTGCCACCATTGGTGAGACTGATGTGCTGATTGTTGATATCTGTGTGTCTAAATAAGGTTGCAACTTTTTTTTTGGTCATGGTGTTTAAAAAAAAAAAAAAACTTTTTAACTGATTGTTGTTGGAACTTTTGCTGTAGTTTCACAGTGATAATGTAGCATGACTTGTAGTGATAACATCAAAACAAACATTTTTGATAAAGCATCAGCATATAAGTTTCTGTTAATTCTCAATAAGATCTTCTGTAGAAATCAAGTTACACTGGTCAGTAATAAGTGTAGTAATGTGTAATGGCTGGAAGACAGTTGTTCTTGTTCCTCTTTTTAGTGATTCTGTTTGTTAACAACAGGTGTTCATCATTAATGCTCAATCATCACTTACATATTAACTTAATTATCTCACTGCAACACAGCATCAATGTTACTTTTACTCTGTAATGTGGACACTAGAGGATGTTCCTGTGGGGTTGAAAGGGTTAAAGGTGTAAGATTAAAAGGCACAACCACAAAATGTATTTTAACGGTAACAAACTTAAAACACAGTTAAAACAAAGTTAAAAAAAAAAAATCAGTTATATACTGGCAACACTGTTGCCAGTAATTTACTGTAAAATTGAGTTTTGTGGGTCACCATTGTGCTGAAGAGCAGAGCCTGTGCTTAAGTTCAGGAGAAGATCACAAAACTTTGATAATATGCTGCATGCTGTTTTATTTAACAGATGATGATTGTGTAGCTGCTGATGCAGTGAAAGCCTCTTTATTTATGGTGTTTTTAGTGGATCAATAAAAAAATTCATAATAATATGCTCAGATTATTAGCATATAATAAGTATTAGTTTGTTAAATGGTAGTTGGGCACTTTGAGGCAGTTGGTTTCAACACTGAATATTTAGAGAATGTTCTTATAACAAAATTCTGTTAGCTGGGTGAAAAGTGTCCCGTTTGTTATGGTCGTAAAGAGACATTTCTTTATAAACGCAGCGCTTTACTTGGCGATGTTTTAAAAAATATTTTTATTTGTGGTATTTCTTATGCTCTGTTGGTGGTGTGTGGAGTAGTGTCTTATCGATCGTCAGTTAATCAAGGTGTGTGGCTCGCAGCAGACACAAGAAGCAAGCCCGTTTTGTACAAATTATGGTGATCCAATCTTTAAAAGTGCATTAAAATAGAAAGGATACAAAGTCATTGAACAAGGAAAGCACTAGAAATTTTGTAAACAAGTCAGTTTAACAAAACTATTTCATCATAGCCTATCGGGCTCTGTGCTTTGAGAGGGCATTGACATATGAGCAGTACAGACCCCATCTTGTTTTATATCACGATTTTCCCCAATATTCCAAATCTATTGTAACCATTTGAAAATGGTCAAAAAAGCAATCTTCCGCACAAGATGTTGCCAGGAGAAGCGAAACTGAATACTGGCGCGTGGGAAATAGGCCTACGAACTGACATGCTGAAGAAGAGGAAAAACCACAATAGCCTAACTTTTTATAGACAAGCTATAACAAATAATAATAATAATAATAATAATAAATAAATAAATAATAATTTCGTTTTTACGACTAATTAATTTCCTCGTCCTTCCTTAATTTAAAACAGTAATCGGCTTACGTGTCTGTAATTTCAGTAAAATAAGGGAATTTATTAGTTGGGAACAAATTATTAATTAGTGGCCATGATCTATCTTACCCTGCGAAAATACAGGGCGAGACGGTAATGATTTGGGAAAAAGAATCAAGAGATTGCATATCCAGAGGAATACCTCACGAAATAATGAATAGGGCTAAGTGTGACTGTGACCCATAACACAGTCTGTTATATATTGTACAACGCAATATACATGTGCCAATACTGTCAAATAAACAAAAGATTTTCAAAACACAGTCGGTTATGTCTAATTAAGTGACTGACGCGCTCTGAAAAGTGAACAGACAAATGCTGAATTAGAGACGGTAAAAGTGTGTAGGTCCAATAGCACTGGTCTTAAAAAGTGGGTGGGTCTTGTCCCACCCACATACAATGGTTCCGACGCCCATGGGTTCATTCACAACCTTGTGAATGCGGCTGAATTCAGTTAATGACAATGAAATTATTTGTCATTCAGTCTCTCCTATTAGAATCCTTCCAAAAGAGTGCAGTGAAACGCGCTGTGTGTGCTACTAGTTCACTGTCCTACCGTCCAGTTCTGCAACAGCAATGTCAATGTCACTCAGTAGCACTTGTTGAGAACTCCGTGTGGCTCGCCAGTCCTCACTACGAGAATACGAGAATTTGGACGAAATCCGGGAATCCAGGAACTCCATTCCGTGAAGCATCGATCTCCATACAGCGTCAACTCAGAGTTTGCAGCACACATTCAACAGGGCCACGATGTTTTTTTTTGTTTGTTTGTTTGTTTAACATATCCTGTTGCCGATTACGTTCCCCTCCAGTGTAGTTTTTAGAGTAAAATGACACCTTGCGATGTGTCTCAATTGCCTGTATCCACTTTTGTGTCCTTAAATGTTCGTTTTTTGGGGTCGAAAGCTTAAAAAAACTTAGTTCTGTTTTTTTTTAAGCTTGTTTGAAGTACACCATGTCACAAAGCAGCTTTTAGACATTGTTCTTTTCTTTGTTATAATTCAGAAATGACAAGGATGACGTAGCCTAAATGCACTCTGCAGGGTTGCCAGGTCCCAGAAAAATTTCCATCCAAAAGGTTACTCAAAATCCGCCCAAAAGGAATGAAAACTAGCCCAATTTCCCCCTGCCCCATCTAATCATAGCTGACAGCTGCATTATTCTCATAATGAATATATATATATATATATATATATAATGAATACATAATTCTTTTTATTTATTCTGTTTTAAATTTTATTTTGATAATTTTAGCTAGACTTGTTTATATGTAACATTTGCACATTATTTTATCTGTATTTTTTTCCTCTTCATTCACTACATTTTAATTTTTCTTATACTCTTTCTTTGATTTTCATTTTCAGCATTTTTCATGATTTTACATTTACATTTATGCATTTGGCAGACGCTTTTATCCAAAGCGACTTACATTGCATTATACTATACATTTGTATCTGAGTATGTGCAATCCCTGGGATTGAACCCATGACCTTGGCATTGCTAGTGCCATGCTCTAACCACTGAGCTACAGGAAAGCCTGTAAAATTAGGGCTGGGCAATATGACCAGAAATATTATGACAATATTATTTTTCCATATCATATGATATATTTATCACAATATTTATTTACCATTAATGGGGAAGAATATGCTCTCCACATGCTTTTTAGACCTTGAGAATGAATGTAAACATAACTTGTTTGTTCACAATTAAACTGCATTAAGCCACCTTTTCATTTATGGCCCCATTAAATCTATTTTATTTTCCCTGTGTGTTTTATGATTTAATACAAATTTGCCATCAAAATTAGTGTTTAATGAAATTAATTAATAAAACTGTAACAATTAATTTACAACAAAACATTGCATTTTTATTTTTTGTCAAATAAGATGCTGCATGACAGATCTATTTTCATATTCACATGGATGAAAAATATTTTGGTTGTATGATATTCCTTACAAACAATGGTAATATTATTATTACTTTGAGCCGTACATTTTACTATATCATAGTACTATATTTCTGCTAAAATTTCTTCCAAAATAAAGCAAACTTTTATTTTGGTCTTTTGTTATCAAGTTTTTTTCCAAATTAAACAGTGGAAATCTCTGAAGTGCCTCAGAGCTGTTCTGGAGATAAAGTTCATGTGTTCATGTCCTCATATATTGAGAAGACAGATGTTGAAAACACTAAGCGTCTCAAGTATGTTTGAGTTTGTGTAGTAGACAAAACTATGCTGTTCATTCACACAGACACGTAAAACATGCATAAGCGATGTGCTTTGACTGGCTGTTGTCACGTTCATTTCTGCTGTGTGAAGGTCTTGAAATCTCTCCTGTTGGTAAAACTCACGTAATAGTTTGTGGTGACATCAAATGTACCCCCATACCATCTCTTCTCCGTCCTTGGATTGCCAGGTATCCATTTCAAGGATACTAAACATTAGTAAAATGATCAATTTTTTTGTCTACAGACAAACTTTTTTGCGGCCGTGGTACATTATAAAAGTAGCCCGCAACCCGTGCTTTGTAATTTTTCCCGCAACTGCATTTTCAAAATAGCCCAATTGTGCGGGAAAACCGTGACCCTGGCAACTATGGTGCTCTGTCTCTATACATTTTAAACCTATGAACTGAATCATTCAGTGAACCAATCATCTCTCCCACGTTACTGCTACAACACAAAAACATGGATGAACATTGGAAGGTATGCTGAAAGACACTACATAATAATAATATTTAATATCATTTTTGTAATCGAGACAAGGAACATTAACAAACACATTTTCAGGCGATATAAACTCACAATTCTGACTTTTGATTCTGATTGGTCAATAGCTGTGTGTTATTCACAATAAAACACGGCTATGACCGCTTCACCCAACAGTTCTGTGTATCACTACACAACACCCTTAGCAACCAACGTAAAATGTTTATTTTAACCCTTTTGGGCATGGAGTTCACCTAAGCTTCACAGGTTGCCACTGGAGTCCTCTTCCACTCCTCCATGACGACATCACAGAGCTGGTGGATGTTAGAGACCTTGCGCTCCTCCACCTTCCGTTTGAGGATGCCCCACAAATGCTCAATAGGGTTTAGGTCTGAGACATTCTTTGGCAAGGCAGTGGTCGTCTTGGAGGTGTGTTTGGGGTCGTTATCATGTTGGAATACTGCCCTACGGCCCAGTCTCCGAAGGGAGGGGATCATGCTCTGCTCATTCATGGTTCCCTCAATGAACTGTAGCTCCCCAGATCATGACACTCCCACCACCATGCTTGACTGTAGGCAAGACACACTTGTCTTTGTACTCCTCACCTGGTTGCCGCCACACACGCTTGACACCATCTGAACCAAATAAGTTTATCTTGGTCTCACCAGACCACAGGACATAGTTCCAGTTATCCATGTCCTTAGTCTGCTTGTCTTCAGCAAACTGTTTGCTTTCTTGTGCATCATCTTTAGAAGAGGCTTCCTTCTGGGACGACAGCCATGCAGACCAATTTGATGCAGCGTGCGGCGTATGGTCTGAGCACTGACAGGCTGACCCCCCCACCCCTTCAACCTTTGCAGCAATGCTGGCAGCACTTATACATCTATTTATCTATTTACATATATAAAGAATTAGTGTGTATTAGTATTGGAATGTTTATATTCATGTCTTATTTGTTTACAAAGCCTGGGTTCCCTTCTCTCATGCTTCTGGATTTCTTTGTATTTTCTAGATATTTAAACGATAAAAAAGTTACACAAATCATACACTAACACTATTCTTTTGCTGCCCATCAAGTGTTGGTTATTCCTTCAAAAAATGCAATTCTAGTTCAAAATATGAAAATATGTTAGACATTGGTAAGAAATCCAATTAGCCCTCATCCCCTCTGGAGCTCATATCTAGGACTAATGACTTAGTCTTAGAAACATATTTTAAACATATAATACCTTCAATGTGAACGCATACAATTATAAATATTTAGTATGAAATATGTATACATTTATCCAGCCTAAAAAAGTAAACAGATATTAGCTAATCTGTCAAACATGATCTGCTGCCTGGCTATAAACATCAGATAACGTTTAAGAAACATCAAACTATCTAAATGAATATTCAGTACTATTCACTTACAGGGTGTCTGATTTGCCTATTAAAATTTGACCAAAAACTAAATTATAAAAATGAGATTCTCGATGAATGTTTGTTAGCATGTTATGTTAACATGCTAGTATACTAGCTAGTCGGTTACCGCACCACAACACGGCATTACTAATAAAATAAAGTATATGTAATATAAATAAGATGTGTTTTATGATTATTAAGGCATTTATAATCTGGCAACCCGCTTGAATCTTACCAAATTCTGGTTTCTTTATCGTAGCTTATCGCTGAAAAAGCCACTTCAGATTCTACACTGGCTCTACAGCGCAAGCACGCGTACTGACCAATCACAGTGCAGAAGAGATGACTGACATGAGTATACACCAATGAGAGCTTCAAGCGATTGACAGAAGACGTTCCAAATACGTTTTTTTTAACCTTTTGTTTTCAACCTTTAAAGACACCCACCATCTCCTGCTCTCTCTTCATCAACAAAAAAATAACGCAACAGTTCGCATTCGTCTTTTTAAGAATTTTATAACAATCTTCTTTGAGTTTTTAGAGAAACTTAATAATTTATTTCGTAAATACCAATTTTTAAGTTGATAACTCAAAAAATTGTTCAGAGTAATTTCAACATTACTGAGTTGGAACCAATTAATGTGATCTATTTCAATTCAAATAAACAGCTAGCATAGCATGTGTTAAATGTAACTTAATTAACATGTAAATTTCATGAACCATGCAAGATATTTGTCACTGGCATTAGTGTGTTATTTTTATGTGGCTGATGTAGTGTTCACTTCATCTAAACAACCAGTCCACAACCTAACCATGAGCACTACCCAAAACCCAGAAACTGAACTGTGTAAACAGGAAATGGTACTTTGGCTTAAAAGAAAAACCAAACAGGGGACTTTTTCATTTCAGAAGACCACTGTGTATTTCTCAGAATGTGCATCCTAACCCTAACCCACAATCCAATCCATTAATATATGAAGAGTTCCTATAAATGCATGCATTAAATGCACAAATATATATGCTTCTTTTTAATCTATATTGTAACAATATGGCCATAAATAAAAACTGTTCACATTTACATATGCAGAAGTGACTAATTTGAAGCATCATGTTTGTCCTACATACTAATAAGTCACACAACACTCATTTCACTCACTCACACGCACCACACACACACACCCCACATCCACACCACATTTGCACAGTAACACAGGTGTTTCTCTTCTGTTATTCTGAGATGTCTTTTATCTAGTAACAATAAACGTTTAAAAATTGTTCTCTGAAATATAGACTAACTAACATAGAGGGAATAATAGGGATAAAGGTCTTAAGGGATTATTTATTTAAAAAAATTTTTTTTTTGGTCACTTTAGATTGGAGTCCGATTCACAGTATTAACTAACTATCACTAACTATGACTTTTGCCTCTATAAACTCCTAATTACTGTTTATTATTATTAGTTAATAAGGTAGTTGTTAAGTTTAGGTATTGGGTAGGATTAAAGGGTTGTTCACCCGAAAATGAAAATTCAGTACTCAACAATATGTCGTTCCACACCCGTAAGACCTTCGTTCATCTTCGGGAACACAAATTAAGATATTTTTGATAAAATCTGATGACTCAGTGAGGCCTGCATTGACAGCAAGATAATTAACACTTTCAGATGCTCAGAAAGCTACTAAAGACGTACTGAAAACAGTTCATGTGACTACCTTAATGTTATGAAGCGACGAGAATACTTTTTGTGTGACACAAAAAAAAAAAAAAGACTTTCAACAATATCTAGTGATGGGCGATTTCAAAACACTGCTTCATGAAACTTCGAAGCTTTACAAATCTTTTGTTTTGAATCAGTGGTTCAGAGCACGTATCAAACTGCCAAAGTCACGGCCCCCCAGTGGTGAACCACTGAAATTCATGACGTTACTTATGACGTAACGAAGACTCGTTAACTGAAATCACATGACTTTGGCAGTTCGAAGCTTCATGGCGCAGTGTTTTGAAATCGTCTATCACTAGTTTTTGTTGAATAAAATCACACAAAAAAAGAATTCTCATAACTTCATAACATTAAGGTTGAGCCACTGTAGTCACATGAACTGTTTTAAATATCTTTCTGGACATTGGTAGTTGTATTGGATCTCTAAGAACAGAAACCTATCAGACTTCATCAAAACTATCTTAATTGTGTTCCAAAGATGAACAAAGGTCTTATGGATGTGGAACGACACAAGGGTGAGTAATAAATGACAGAATTTTCATTTTTGGATGAACTAACCCTTTAAAGTCCCCCTGTAGTCAATTATTTTATCCCTTAAAACTCATCTTTGATCACCAAAATGACATATTTAAAAAAAAATAAAGTGAAAAAAATTTCTTCATGCCTTAAAATAGCTTGAAAGTAACTCTATACCCTTGCCTCATTTAATATACACGGATCAATGAATATGCAAATTAGCCCCACCTCCAATCGCTCACGCCAGCTCAGAGAGTCTACTGTTGCTGTAGTTACGAGAAATTTGTTGTTTGTGTTGTGGATATTTAAGAAAAAAGCTTGCTTCGCTTCATATATTCAGTTTAACAGCTGTGCAACTGAACTGCTCACATATTTTCTGACGCTTAAATTGTGTTTTAAATTATGAATTGGTAAAACGCCTTTGCAAAACGTTTGGACTGCTCTCTCACTGAATCACCTGAAGCGATTTCTCAGTAAAACAGACAGTATCAAGAGAACAAGCAGCCGTTTTCCTCTGTGAACATGCGCTAAATGGATGTTTGACAATTACGTTGCTTTTTGGAGTTTTCAGATTTAAAAAAACATTCAGATGAAACCCTGCAGGCGCCCGTGCCTTCTCCGTACATGAAATAAATGCACATCTTTGAATGAGCGTGGATTTCCAGCGTATTTACTTGAATTTATCAGGTAGGCTAATATCTATAGTTTGATCCAGAGCTGTTAAATATGTTTTTCAACGGCTCTGGTTTGATCATAGACTATAGAATAACACAAGACGTGTCACTCGTATTGTTTTGAATGGGAGAAAGTGCAACGCGCAATATGGCGGAATAAGTCCCGCCTTCTAAATAAGAGCCAATTGCCGACTGGTAAAGTCATCGCGTCACTGCAGCGGCCGTTAGAAGCACCGGTTTCTATAGAAACAGTCAGACGCACGCCTCTGAAATGAGGCACAAGAGCTGCATTTAGGTCTGCGCATGCGCATTAGCTTAATCCAGCCTAAAAAAAATAGTTTTTTGTCATGATTCGAGCGTTTAGAAAAAAAATTATGAGACAGTTGTTGTCAGATTTCATTGGTGATTTCAAATATGAAATTTAATCGAAAGCTTGGCAAACAGCTTTGGAGAATTTGATGTTTCCCCATTCAAAGAGATAGGAGCTGCACTTGTATGCTTGAGAGGCGTTTCAAAGATGGCCGCCGAGTGAAATTATTTTTGTCTTAAAGGGACTTTGTTTGATCCATTCCAGAGGCGGCCAAAATCAGAATTTATAATGGAAGTTTATAATGGAATGAATAGCTCTCTCAGAACTTGGAGTGACTGACATATGCACATGAATCACAGTCACACGCACACGCTCAGAGCAATATTGTTTTAGCTATGTTTTATAGTATTAAAATATTTCGAAGGACAAAAACATGAACTTTATTGGCTTTACTTCAAGTCAGCTGTCACTTTACTTTGGCGCGAGCCCCTATGCGCTCGCACACTTGGCACAGCCCTTTTGCTTGACTATGTTATCAAACAGCTAATAATGTGTTGCTAATGTTACACAACCCATGATCCTGTTCTTCAAACTTGATTTTCACCACAGGGGGTCTTTAATGTGCTTAAGTACTAATAAACAGCCAATATCTAAGATACATGCTAATAAGCAACTAGTGAGAACTGTACACTAAACTGAAGTGTTACCTTTTTTCCCTTAAAAATCTATGTAGCAAGAAAATAGATAGCAACATGTCAACATGCAAAACCACGTAGCAACAAATAACATGTCCCTCAACATGTTTGTCACTATGCACTATCAAAATGCTCACGAGGGCAATGCATGCAATGACAAAAAGATCAATTACTTGATCTAACATGTTGCAGGTTTAGGTAGCAGTAATGAAAATTCATGTGAACACCTGAACACCATACTCATATGTTATTGTTGAACACTTAATGCTTAAATAAATTCAAAACCATGAGTGTTAATAGGGAGCGATCTTCACTTTGCTGCTACAGCTTCATTCTTCTAAGGTTTTCCAATAGATGTCAGAGAACCAACATCACTGAGGCTTTACTCCAATGACTTTCTTCTGGTAGAGAGCTGTCACAGACACGCCAGGCTCTTCAGTCACCCAGACACAGCGCACATCATCCCCTGAGTACTAATCACCCACACCTGACACTCATCAGCACCATCATCAGCAGCACTACAAAAGACACAGCCTCACACTCAGTCACTGTCCGGTCTCGTTTACGCATACTCACCTTTATGCTTATCTTAAGGACTCCAACGAAGCTACTCACCAGTCTCCAGCGTCTTCCCAGTTCCCCTGTGTTCTCCTCGTCTCCTGTGAGTTACTCTGTGTCTGACCCGCTCCAAGTTTGCCTGCTCTCCTCGTTCCTGTAAATACAAAGACAAGTATCAGCTCGACGATCACATCTGCCAAGATATTCACCTGCCATCTCTTACCTGCACTCTGCTTTATTCACCTGGTTGTTCAATAAACTTACTTGCATTCCATCTGCGTCTCTTCTGTATTATAACAAGAGCTATCTGTTCAAAAGGAAATAATAAAAATCACTTAATAAATTAACACAACAGTATATAGTTTATATTTTCTCCAGTTTAACCTATATTAAAATACATGTTTATAGTTTTTGTTGTATGTATTGGGGAAATGTTTATTGCTTGTTAAAGATTTACAAGTGGTCTGAGGCTTTCATTTATTTAAAGGGGGCGTCTAATGCTGTTTCATGCATTCTGACTTATTTACAATGTTAAAGAGTTGGATTCTCATCTAAACATGGCCAAAGTTTTTTTGTGCCAAATATACTACTTCTTCTTGTTTTACGGCGGTTGGCATCCAGCGTTTTGGTGCATTACTGCCCCCTTCTGTACCGGAGTGTGGATCAGAAAATAGGTTTACAGACTCATCCACCTTCCCCCCCTTCTCCCCCGTTTACACATACATTCTTCCCTGACCTGCAATAATACTAATAATACTATTAATGCTATTAACCTTCCTTAATACCCCTATACCTATTCATATCCTAATAAAAACCCCTGTTTCTCTTAAAAAAGTGCCAAATATACTACTTCTGGTTGTGGACATGTCTCAGAATTTTTTTCGAGTATTAATAAAGGGCGGAATTCCTTGTATGGGCACTTCTCCCTGATAAGCGTGCACACACACACATCAGCAAGAGCAAGAGCACGCCCATCAACGTGATACGTTCGGGTTATGGAAGCCGAGACCCTGCAAACATGCCCCTGCGGGGCCAATGCTGGCTTTTTGCGGGCACATTCGGCTAGGGCCAGCCCACACCAAACCTAAACAGGCCCAGTGCGGGCTTGCCCAGGCGAGGCCCACAGCTTTGGGCTCACTGCGGGCTCCCTGTGAGCAGCACATACTGGACTTCCCACATTAAGCCCATGATGGCCAGCCTGTTCGGGCCCATACAAATTTTACATACAAATGTATGTAAAATTACATAAATAATCTGTAATTAATACAATAACAAAACAGTTAGATGATAAAAGGGTCAAATGACTGGCAGTAAAGTAAAATCTCCTTATTTAAATAAGCTGAAAACACTGTCACATGACCAGCAGCAACAGAATGCTAACAGATCTGTCTAGATCTCAGCATCTTTACTTATTACAATCCAGTTTCACTATTTCTTTCATACAAAACTTTTAGATGTTGATGTAGATTTGCTGATCACAGGCGGTGAGTAAAACTGCATCAAATGTCTGTGTTTTGTTGGCAATCAGCACACAAGTGCTTAAAATGTAAACAACACAAACGTTTTTGTTCCCCTTTTATTTATAATGATGTCGCAGCTTGCAAACGATCTCTACGCAAAAGCTGCGCGTGCTCGTGACTCTTTAGCTCCGTCCACAGCACTGACGGCAGGCACGCCTCCAGGAGCTCGGCTTTTTTCGGAAAGACTCGATACATCGTATCTATCTTTTATAAATATGATAAAACTAAAGACTTGTATACATGTATAATAGTTCTTTTGGCCATTAAAGGGGACCTATTATGCAAAATTCACTTTTTAAGGTGTTTCAACAAAGATGTGTGTCCACAGTGTGTGTAAACAACCAGCTTATAATGGTAAAAATCCACGCAATACTTTTTTTATAATCCCCATTTATCATTTTCAATCTCTCAGAGCATGCTGTTTGATATCTCCCCCTACTCCTACATAAGAGTAGGGAAACCCTGCCCAAGACTGGTGACGATCTGCCCCGTTAGCATAGACAGACCCCTGAGTGAGAAGCACAGAGTCCGCCATTTCTGTTTACTTGCTGTATCAGCTAGAGATATACAATGTCTGTGCCAAAAAACATTACAAATGTTCTGTTGTTGGATGTAACAATGAACATACGAGGCTCCATAGACTCCCGCCATCTGAGTCACTGAGGACACCGTGGTTGAAGTTATTTCTCAAGGATGGATCAGTACAAACTGTACGTGATCCTCTCCAGAGCGATACTGGTCACGGCAGCGAGAGCACTTTATGGACTAGGTGCACAAGATGGCGCCGGTGAGCTGCGGCGATGCAACTGTGCGCATGGTTACTTCCACTCGTGCCCTTCTGGTCTTAGCGACGCTTGCATTTGGTGCAAGAAGAAACTTAAATATGAAACTTGGCTAGATATAATAGATTTTTTTTTAATTAAAGAGAAAATGGTAGTCTATCAGAGATGAAAGAAAGCATCCGTATTGTTATAATATTGTGTAACGTTACCTCTGTGTGGAAATTCAACAAAATACACGGAGATACGCGATCGCTGACTTTCAAAATATCTCCTGATTTTGTTCTGACAGCTGGTGAACTAATGGCTCAAAAACTGCCTTCTCTTTTCTGCATGGAACAACACTCAACCTTCATGAAGATCTAATGTTTGCTATTGTCAACCGAAGCATCAATCCTCATCAGAGATATAAATAAACATGGGAATATGATATGGACTCAGTGTATGCTTAAGTAACTTTATTTGGCAACAGTATTATCGCTAACTGTTTTACTTAGTACCCAATGTAATTTTTACGTGTTTGTATTTTCCCTGTGCGTTTCTATTAATTTATTTAGTTCAAGTGAGACGATAAAGAGCATCTATTGCATACATCATTATCTGTCTCGTCTAAGCAGCAAAAAAACGTATTTTACTACGAGTAAAAAAAACTTAACTATATTAAACTGTTTGTTAAACAGTTAAAAATGTAAATTAATCGCAATCTTTTCACAGCCCTTGTTTTTATGTAAAAAGATAATTGATGCAAAGAAATCGTAAAATATGCAACGATGAAGCAATTGATGTAGGTAAGGGAAAAAATATGTGCAGAATTGAGAACTGTATTTATGGAAATAAATTTATCACAGGGCAAACGTGTGAATGTTCACAAGGCATTTTATGCAGACAACTCTAATCGTAGTTGTATATTTACAGGCATTATCGTCATTGTATATGCGTAAGCACCATGAGTTTAAATGCCATTGGCTCATGTGGTTGTACTGTATATCTTAGTTGTATTTTAAGTGATATAACAGATTCTATAAACAACTATAAGAGATCATTTTCAGCTCTTCCCGGCACTCTGCACCGGCATAAAGCAAAACCGGAAGTGTATATGCGTACACTCACTGATCGAAAACCCAAAATGGCGGCCATGTGCAACTACTCCATTACAGTCCATCGGAGTTGTTTTACAGATATAAATTTTACCAGTTTATTAAGCACTCCCGAAAAGGCATAAGGTAGGTCTTTATTATATGTGTTTACTGTTAGTTGTAACGAGTGTTTTTGTGTAATTCGCTGTGTATGTTGTTAATACAATAAGGGAGAGAGAGTTTATAGATAAAAGACTTTAATGCGCACTTCTTGTACTGTGTTTTATTCAGCTCCTATGGTGATTTTCTGGAGTGATAACGTATGTGTCACATTTTTTGTGTGATGTAAAATAAACTTGATAAACTCATCAGTAAAGATTTGGCCATCATTCGGACGGGTTCGCTACAACAGGCTCGTACTAATATAGTGGATAAAAGCAAGATGACAACATAATATATAAATGCAATTAAACTAAACTATACCTCTGTTCTGTCTCCATGCAGCATATATTCTCTGGCTCTGTAGGGATCACTTTCAGACTCTGATTCGAACTAAACAGCTTCAGATAGTTTTTGACATTAATAGTGCGTGAGATTGTTCTGTCACCGGAGCTCTGAGCATCAGCTCTTGAAGCCCCGCCCTCTTAGGCCATGAGCAGCAGCTCATTTGCATTTAAAGGGCACACACTAAAATGGCACGTTTTGCTCAACCCCAAAAAGTGGCAAGTTTAACAAGTTATAAAAAATTATCTGCTGGGTATTTTGAGCTAAAACTTAACATACATACTCTGGGGACATCAGAGACTTATTTTACATCTCTTAAAAAGTGGCATAATAGGTCCCCTTTAAGAAGTAGGCTACCTTAATAGGTTGAGGTAATTGTTCTTTGTTCGGAAATCAGGCCTCTTTTCAAATTAGTTTATTACTAGGCCTTAGAGCTGCATTATTCTGGATCTAATTTACTAGAGGTTCTGACAAAATATTAATTGCTGGACTTTAATTGCCGGAAAATGTTTAATTAATTTAAATGAATTATTTTTAAAAAAGGGTTTTGAATATATGAATGACTTATTAATAAATACTTGTTTCATTACTGGATGAATCAGGGTTTAATGAATCTTTTGAATGAATGATTCAATGACAAAGTCACTTGTTGCCACTTAGTGGCGTAACAAGATAATTTATACAACAGTTATTTGAAGCGCTCTATTTTGATCGCTATCTGATGTCCAGTGTTATCCTATCCTAACTGTAAACTTTTTTCTTAGTACTTCTGTGATAATTTGAATATTTGGCAGCTTTTTCGGGCATCCAAGACCAAGTCCTATCTATTTGAATGGGGGAATCCTGAAATCTCAAAAACTGCCTGGCGAACTCACAATTAAAACATATTTTAAATCAACAACAAAATCTGACATGAACTGTCCCATAAATGTTGTTTCTTATGCTCAAATAGCATTAAAAAAGCTTATTTTTCAGGCTAGATGACCCAATGCCCATGTGCAGGCCTAATCGCGAGTCTCCGGTTTCTATTGGAACCGGAGCTTCTAACAACAGCTGCAGGGACGCAATTACTTAGAAGACATGACGTGTTCCGCCATATTGCGCATTGCAGTTTCTCCCATTCATCATAACTATAGGAGTGAAGGAGCGTCTTTCTATATATATAGTCTTTAAAATAACTACTGTGTGGTTCAAAACTGCTCTTCCTGGATCAGCGGCAGCACGAACACCGATGTGAATGTTCCGGTAGGATTTTTGTCAAAGGTTTAATAGACAGGCGAATCGTTGTCATTAATAAATAAGATCGCGTGGGTGTTTGAATCAAGATCGCGGTCTTTTTACGATTAATCGAGCAGCTCTATTAGGCCTATACTAAAAAACACTCAGCTATAATGAGTGTGAAAGTCTGACAGGTTCTTGTGCAGGACAAAAGGTAAAAACTAGTAGATCTTCTCAGAGTTTGAGTCGCTACCACCAGTTGTGAATTATTGAAATTCACTGTTATATTTGATTGATGCTACACTGTAAAAAACATATTTTCATGATTTGTTATTATAACTTTTTTATTTTGTCAAATCAACTTAGATAATTAATGTAGTTCAGATAACATAATATTTTGAGTTTATGTTGATTAAACCACTCACCTTCATTGATTAAATCAAATTTTTAATTTTGATGAACTTAAAATTTTAAGTCAACCAGGTAACTTACTTTTTTTAAGTTAAACCAACAATTCTTTTGTACAGTGTAGTATTATTTACTGGTGCTGCAACAGTGGAAATGTGAGTGCTACTCTTTTCCTTGCAGAATTTACAGTTTCAATCACAGAATATAAATTTGATCCCCACCTTTAAAAATTACTAAAAAAATTACTAAATAATTTCTGCATAACTGAGTTATCTTATCAATCAAAATGAACTATAATATACTAAATAGAACTTAACACGGAAATTTAATGAACCCACTTTAGTACATCATTTCATTTATAGTTAATTTACTGCAAACAATCATGAAGCCACCCACACCCCGACCACAAGCTGCACTCTTCAGCACAATGGTAACCACAAATCCAACACAGAAACTCTTTAAATGCCAACCATAACAGCTCTAAACAATGTTTCTTTTTACTAAAAAACACATAAAAACATAAATTAACAATTTCAACATGTATTCTCCTTATCCAGTCCTATGCTACATTATTAACTGCTCATTACTTGTTGTGGAAGAGAAAAGTTCTAGCATTAACTACAGAAATAGCCACACATGTAAATTATGTATATTATCAAGTGTCCACATCTATCATCCAGACAGAAACAGATAGAAATTAGAAATGTCTATAAACCAGCC
Source organism: Hypophthalmichthys nobilis (assembly GCA_037950665.1). Lineage (NCBI taxonomy): Eukaryota > Metazoa > Chordata > Actinopteri > Cypriniformes > Xenocyprididae > Hypophthalmichthys > Hypophthalmichthys nobilis. Next base: position 3,917,814 of record CM075490.1, read on the forward strand.
AGAAGAGCCTAACAATGTCAGAACACCCCTATAGAAACCAGCTAGAACAGCATTTAAACTTTTGTCTTAAGTAACTTTTTTTAAACTTTCTTTTAAAATCATTCACTTAGATTACTCTAATCCATTATTAAAAGCTGATCATTATTTTGGAATGGAAAACATTTACTATGGGTGTTTAAGTGTGTCAAGTGTGTGTAGGACTTCACAAAGTTTCCTCATTAAACCCTCCCCTTTCTGAACAGACATAAAAGAAATGGAAACATTGTGATTTCATTCTGTTCCTGACACACGATGGATCTGCGAGTCTCTGTCGTTCTTCTTTTCTTTTTTTTCACTGGAGGTACAAAAAACAGCAAGTATTGAATGTATTATTTGGTACACTGACTGAGGTCACTGAATGTCTCTCTCTGTCTTTAAGGAAATTCTCTCAAGTGTTACACGTGTTTATCTGAATCAACGGGTTACTGTGAAACAAAAGAGAAAACCTGTCCAGATAGATTTTCTAAATGTGGAAGCACTACAGTGGAACCATCAGACGGTAAGTTCAGTGTGATAATTTTAGTTTAGTAGTTTACTGAAAGTGATAATATGAAGTAGAAGTATATATATATATATTAATCTTATCACGTAATTGCAATTATTTGTCTATTACAAGAGGAACATGCTTTCTGGAATTGTTTCTTTAGCCTATTTACTTTAGGAAGTTTGTCCTTTTTGCAGGTTCCACTAAGGCGCCTTACACACTTAAAGGGTGTTTACCTGAATGTGTTCCAGTGACCAAACAGCTGTCAGAATTAGGGAGAGTGACTCTCCACTGCTGTGACACTGATCTTTGCAATGCAGCAGGTATTGTTCTTTATTTGACTGTGTTAATTTACATGTATTCATCTAGCAGTTGCCTTTTTCCATAACCACTATTATAATAATTCAAACAAAAGTGATTGTTCATAAGTAGCACAATATTTCAAGAGTAGTCAAGAACAGTGTAAAGCTTGAACAGCATGAAAAGAAGTTTTTGAATCAGTCAAGTGCTTTCTGAGAGTTTTCTTTTTATTGTTTTAGAAAACTGACACAATTGATCAACAATGAACATGCCATTTTAATTCATTATTAGTAGTAGTAGTAGTATCCACCTTATTCCTACGCCCCATGACGCTTCGTGTGAATTATGGGTGTAACTTCTGTTAAGTTGTAAACAGTCAGTGAAAGGCTCGCTCTATGAATGCAATATGTTTTATTTTTAAACTGGGTACAATGAGATGACAATATTCTACTCACCCTTCAACCAACGAACATTAAAAGGACATTTAAAAGTGTAAAAGCATCAAGGTACTTTCAACAGGCCATGAAAAAGCGTGATTCTTCCACAGCAATAACGGACGGGTTAAATATAACTATAGTGATATCTGTATTATGTAATATACGTTGCCTTAATAAAAAATGTTCATGAACTTCAGCATTGCGTGATACTATTTCAAAGTGATTTCCATCATTTTTACAGATAATAAATTGTATTTACCTGTGAAAACAAACCTGGAAAGAGACGTGAGGCTTTGAGAAGAAAAACGAGAGATTCTTCGTGCATTCCAGTGAATTATTAATGGGATATATCGTAAATTATATCAGGAGAACAGACCACAAATGTGCGCAGTATATGTTGTACTTTTTTATACTATTACAGTGGAATGCAAAGAGACAAAAGAAAATTACCACGAGGATAGAAAGCAGCGACTGAAAAGAGCTCTTGCCATAGATAATCTTGTTATAACTTGTTACGTTAAAATTCCAAGCGTTACGTTATTCTCATGATGTCTGAATATAAAACATGAAAGAAAAATTGACAGCTCATTCAGTTAAACTGACGGATAAGCTTTATTTGTAGGGCAACCTTATGATTTGAAACAATTCGTTTCAGTCTTTTTAAATGGAAGTTCCTCAAACCAGAAGTGCAACCCATAATTCGAAACACAGTAGGCTAGTCAGGAATAAGGTGGATAACACCAATTTCCTTTTTGTCTTGATTAGATGGAGTGTTTAAGGGAAGCTTCCTCCTGCTCTTCTCTCCTCTGCTCTTCTACTTCCTGTTTCAGTGAGTCCAGATTCAAGACTTCAGATTCTACAGTGAAGACCAGCGAATATGAGACACATTCTGATGCATTACTATAGTTTACTGAATAAAGCTTGTTTGTTGCTCTGCTGTTCTTTGTATCATGATTTGAGGAATTTGCATTTTAATAAACAAATATGAAGCAAATATACTGCATCATCATTATAAGCAGAAGCCAAATAATTATTCATACAAGAATCAAAAAAAACATTTTTTTCATACACAGAAAACGAGATAATTTAAGATGAGCAAGAGTATGTGAAATGTGTTTTTCATTTAGAAACAACAAATCATGAAAATGTGTTTTTGGGTTAACCAATTAAAGCCTTATAATGTTTAGAAACAATATGACTATAATCCACAACTGCTCACATTTACATTTAAGACATTAAACCTTTAAAAAGACATTTGTCCAGAGACATTTGTGACATCATCTCTAATGCCCCACATAGAAGGCAACATTCTCAGGACCATGCACAACGTTCCCTAAAAGTTCTCTAAAGGTGACAAAAATTCCAAACCTTTACAGAACATTCAGGACTAAAGTCCACTAAAAACATTACAAATAAAGAGACTTTTGCTGTATCAGCAGCTACACAGTCATCATCTGTTAAATAAAACAGCATGCAGCATATCATCAATGTTTCTTGATCTTCTCCTGAACTTAAGCACAGGCTCTACTCTTCAGCACAATGGTGACCCACAAAGCTCAATTTTACAGTAAACTGCTGGAAACAGTGTTGCCAGTAAATTCAAATTCAAATTCAAAATTGCTTTATTGGCATGACTGTAAATAATACAATATTGCCAAAGCATATATACATAAAACAATAATAAAAACATCTGTATAATAGAAGAAAATATTATCAAATATTATAACACAGCTTAAACTTAAATTAACAGTGTAACACATTAGAACATGTCTGAACATTTGATACCACAGTGTTAAAACATATATATATATACACACACACATACGTACTGAGGGTCACTGTGGTGTCTTTGAGAGCATTCACTGCCATACTGAAACTCCCCGATGCAATGATGATCAGACCGAGGAAAGTGTACTGCATCGTGTGTTCTAGGGCGGTGCTGCCTAGACTGAACTGGTATCTGTGTTCCTGTGTTTCTGGAAGACCATAATGTTGGTCTTCTTGAGGTTTACTACCAGGGCCCAGTTCTGGCAGTAGTTCTCCAGAAGGTCCAGGTGCTGCTGTAGTCCCTGTGCAGTGGGTGACAGCAGCACCAGGTCGTCTGCATACAGCAAGAGCTTGATGTTCTTGTCTTGTAGAGTGAGTCCGGGAGCTGTAGACTGTTCCAACTGCACCGCTAGTTCATTAATGTAAATGTTGAACAGTATTGGACTCAGGCTACAGCCCTGCCGTACTCCTGTCTTCTGGGTGAAGAATTCTGTATGTTTGTTGCCAATTCGTATTGCACATTTGTTGTTCGAATACATTGATTTAATAATGTCATAAGCTTTACCCCCTACACCGCTTTGTAAAAGTTTGTAATATAATCTGTCATGCCAAATAGAATCAAATGCTTTTTTGAAATCGACAAAGCATGCAAATATTTTTCAGTTTTTGGTCTGTTTCACGTGTTTATTGATTAGGGTGTGTAGGGTGTAAATGTGGTCAGTTGTTCTGTGATTTGGAAGGAAGCCAATCTGACTCGGACTCAGGACATTGTGTTCGGTAATGAAGTTTACAGTTCTATTGTTTAAAATACTGCTAAATAACTTCCCCAGATTACTGCTCACACAAATGCCCCTGAAATTATTAGGGTCCAATTTATTCCCACTCTTATGAATTGGGGTAATAAGTCCTTGGCTCCAGATGTCAGGAAAACAGCCTGAACTAAGTACAGTGTTGAATAATTTGAGCACAGCCGTCTGCAGCTCAGGTGTGCTGTGTTTCAGCATTTCACCCAGAATGCTGTCAGCGCCACAAGATTTCTTACATTTTTGGCTTTTGAGTTTGTTTGTTAATTCTTCATGTGTAATTGGGAAGTCAAGTGGATTTTGATTATTTTTAATTGTGTCTTCATAATTTTGTAGATTTTGGTTGATCAGATTATAATTGTCATTGAGTTGTTTTGGTGGGATTTCTTTATATAAGTTTTCAAAATGTTTTGTCCAAATTTCTCCGTCTTGTATTGGTAGGTCTAGTGGTTTTGTTGTGCTCAGATTATTCCACATATCCCAGAACTGATTCTGATTTATTGAATATTCTATTTCCTGTAAATTTTTGGTCAGATGGTGTTGTTTTTTCACTCTAATTGTGTCTTTGTATTGTTTTAGTTTTGAACAGTATTCAGTTCTGATGTCTGTGTTGTTGTTTCAAATTTGAAAATTTTCTCAGTTGTTTCCTTAATGTTTTGCAGTCTGAGTCAAACCATTTTTCATTTTTTGGGGTATTTTTAGTATATTTTTTGCCTTTCTTTTTCAATTCACTTCTGTGTGCTGCTTTTTTAAATATGAAATTTATTTCATTTGTAGCCAAATTAACACCATCTTTAGTTGTTTCAAATTCCTTATTTATGAATGTATTTATTATTGAGGGCTTGGATATATTTTTCTGGGCTGTCTGGAGCCCATCTGTATCTAGATATAGATGTTAGTTTGGTTATGGTCAGAGAATGGAGTTTGCTGTTTGACAGTAAATGCACTGAAGGAGGAAGGGTCCATGTCAGTGATGGCATAGTCAACTACACTAGCTCCAAGACCTGAACAACACGTGAACCTCCCTAAAAAGTCCCCTCTGATCCTGCCGTTAAGAATGTACAGGCCCGAGGCTCGGCAGAGCTGCACTAACTCTCTACCGTTTTTATTTACAGTTTGGTCAAGGTTGTTTTTTGGTGGGAGATTTTTTGTGAAGCTCAGGGGTTTTTGGCCAAAGACATATTCATTGCCCTTTGGATCTATGTTATCAGGTTCAGATCCTGTTCTTGGATTGAAGTCTCCACACAGCAGCACATTTCCCTGGGCCTGGAAATGGCTGATTTCAGTGTGGAGGTTGTTCAGATATTCCTCATCATAGTAAGGAGATTCTGCTGGAGGAATGTAGATGGCACTTACAGTGGGTACGGAAAGTATTCAGACCCCCTTAAATTTTTCACTCTTTGTTATATTGCAGCCATTTGCTAAAATCATTTAAGTTCATTTTTTTTCCTCATTAATGTACACACAGCACCCCATATTGACAGAAAAACACAGAATTGTTGACATTTTTGCAGATTTATTAAAAAAGAAAAACTGAATATCACATGGTCCTAAGTATTCAGACCCTTTGCTCAGTATTTAGTAGAAGCACCCTTTTGATCTAATACAGCCATGAGTCTTTTTGGGAAAGATGCAACAAGTTTTTCACACCTGGATTTGGGGATCCTCTGCCATTCCTCCTTGCAGATCCTCTCCAGTTCTGTCAGGTTGGATGGTAAACGTTGGTGGACAGCCATTTTTAGGTCTCTCCAGAGATGCTCAATTGGGTTTAAGTCAGGGCTCTGGCTGGGCCATTCAAGAACAGTCACGGAGTTGTTGTGAAGCCACTCCTTCGTTATTTTAGCTGTGTGCTTAGGGTCATTGTCTTGTTGGAAGGTAAACCTTCGGCCCAGTCTGAGGTCCTGAGCACTCTGGAGAAGGTTTTCGTCCAGGATATCCCTGTACTTGGCCGCATTCATCTTTCCCTCGATTGCAACCAGTCGTCCTGTCCCTGCAGCTGAAAAACACCCCCACAGCATGATGCTGCCACCACCATGCTTCACTGTTGGGACTGTATTGGACAGGTGATGAGCAGTGCCTGGTTTTCTCCACACATACTGCTTAGAATTAAGGCCAAAAAGTTCTATCTTGGTCTCATCAGACCAGAGAATCTTATTAATCACCATCTTGGAGTCCTTCAGGTGTTTTTTCATGTGTCTTGCACTGAGGAGAGGCTTCCGTCGGGCCACTCTGCCATAAAGCCCTGACTGGTGGAGGGCTGCAGTGATGGTTGACTTTCTACAACTTTCTCCCATCTCCCGACTGCATCTCTGGAGCTCAGCCACAGTGATCTTTGGGTTCTTCTTTACCTCTCTCACCAAGGCTCTTCTCCCCCGATAGCTCAGTTTGGCCGGACGGCCAGCTCTAGGAAGGGTTCTGGTCGTCCCAAACGTCTTCCATTTAAGGATTATGGAGGCCACTGTGCTGTTAGGAACCTTAAGTGCAGCAGAAATTTTTTTGTAACCTTGGCCAGATCTGTGCCTTGCCACAATTCTGTCTCTGAGCTCTTCAGGCAGTTCCTTTGACCTCATGATTCTCATTTGCTCTGACATGCACTGTGAGCTGTAAGGTCTTATATAGACAGGTGTGTGGCTTTCCTAATCAAGTCCAATCAGTATAATCAAACACAGCTGGACTCAAATGAAGGTGTAGAACCATCTCAAGGATGATCAGAAGAAATGGACAGCACCTGAGTTAAATATATGAGTGTCACAGCAAAGGGTCTGAATACTTAGGACCATGTGATATTTCAGTTTTTCTTTTTAATAAATCTGCAAAAATGTCAACAATTCTGTGTTTTTCTGTCAATATGGGGTGCTGTGTGTACATTAATGAGGAAAAAATGAACTTAAATGATTTTAGCAAATGGCTGCAATATAACAAAGAGTGAAAAATTTAAGGGGGTCTGAATACTTTCCGTACCCACTGTATATAAATGTCAGTAGCTGATATGCCAATTTGGTTGTTTAGTTTTAACCAGCAATGAAATTTTCCAACTGTATTAACAGAAATGTGTTTGGCCAGATCCTCCCTGTACCACACCAGAATTACTCCCGAGTCTCGTCCACGATGGACTGTACTTAATTTAACTGAGGGCACAATTACTTCATAGTAGCCTGAGGGACAGTAGGTAAGCACATCATTTCTACACCAGGTTTCAGTGAGAATGATAATATCAGCATCTTTGATATTTTTCAGAAATTCAGGGTCTGTGCTTTTAGAACCAAATATTGAAGAATGAAGACCCTGAATATTCCAACAACTTATATGAAATGAACGCATTAATATTATTAAAGATAAACCTATTTGGTAAGACAGAGAGAAAATAACATGTGAAAATGGTAAACAATTTACATTAGTGTTTTTTTTTTTTTTTTTTCCTCCAATAGAGCACTGTGTTTGTGAATGATGTTCTTATCTGCTCAGGAGCTGGTTGCACAGTGTGTGCAGCATCTCTCTGATCTGGCTCAGTTTGCTGGCAGGTGTGGTGGTGGGGGTTGGTTTCTTCTTCCTGATGGGGGCTTGATGGCCAGAAGGTGGATGTGAAGTTGGTGACTGCAAGTTTACAGGTATGTAGTGAGCCATAGGTGGGTGTGGGTGTGGTGGATGACGTGGGATGCTTGTCCAGCTGACGTCTTTCCTCACCGGGGTCGGAGGGGTGTGTCTGGGCATGTAGGGGTGGATGGGCCGGTAGTGTTCTGGAGTCGGTAATAGGTGTCTTGGTGATGTTGGGCTGCATCTTTTAAAGGTTTTTGCAAAAACACGCACTGCGTCTTTGTGTAGATGGAGTCCATCATACAAGTGTTGGAGGCCGATGTGGTGGTGGACCAGGTGGACATTTGGGAGTGCAGAACATCTACGGGAAATTTCAGCATTGGTGCTGTAGATGATGTGTGGTGGTGTGTCACGTCGTGGGAGAAGTGTGGAGATGATGATTCGGGACTCTGGGAATTTTTTGCTGGCGATTTCTGCCATTTTCCTGACAGCATCAGCAGTGTTGTTGCACAGTGAGTGGAGGTCATTAGTCCTGGTGTGGATTATAACACATGAGGGGTGTCCTGTGAAGTCTCTGATGATCTGCTGGGCGTGGCCTGTTGTGCTGCATCGTTTTGCAATGACTTTCTGAAGTGGGAAGTGTTTCTGTGGGTCTAAGAACTTTCCATTAGAGTCCATGAGGAGAAGAACATCTGGATCAAGTTCAGGAGGGTGGGCAGGTGATGTGTGTGTTTCTGCAGGTGTTTGTGGCAGGCTCGCTGTCTGTGTTTGTGTAGTCTGTAGTAGGAGCTGTGCTGAGGTGAATTGTGTTGTCTTTTGTGTTTTTCTGTAACTGCTCTCTCATTTCTTGCAGCTGTCTGGAGAAGTTCTCTTCATTTCTCTCTTTGTCCTCCTCTAGCTTGCATATCTGTGTGCGGAGAGTTTGGTTTTCTTCTTGCAGTTGTCCGAGAGCTCTTGTGAGTTCAGTGATGGAGGAGTTGGTGTCTTTCTTCAGCTGCCTGAGTTCATCTTTGAGCTCTTGGATGTACATGTTTGTGTTGTGTGTGTCTGAGAGTTTGAGTTGAGTGTGTTCTCTGAATTCAGTGAAGTCCAGTTCCAGCAAAGCTAAACTGTCTCTCAGTCGACGGTCAGATGGTGAAGGTGAAAGATTGACTGGGTCTTCCTCCTCAGAGTCTGTGCAGTTTGCATGAGGCTCGTCTCTCTCCTCCCCGACTCTGGTCTTCAGCAGGGGGAAAATCTCCTCGAATGAGTTCAGGCTGGCTTCATTGCCTTGAAGAAGAAAGGTGCCTTTAGTTTAGTAGGTTATGGTGAGAATGGGGTTGTCTGTGTCTAGCATTTCATCTTTGTGTACAGTTAATCTTCCACCTCGGCCGATTCCTTCTTTAAAAATGTGTTTGTATTCCTCACAGATGGCTGATTTCCATGCAGTAATCAGAGTGGTGTAGAAGATGAGGTTGTTCTTGATTCTTTTCCCATTTAGTTGAATGTAGTCAGTATATAGAAGATCAGGATTGTCTCTGAGAGTTTTCTCTTTGTGTTTTTTTCTGGCCTGCACACTTCTGCACTTCTCTGGGTAAGACACCTCCCTGCACTATGCCTGCGCCAGGGTCGCCATGGCGATCAGACTGGGCACTGAGCCAAAACTGCAGCCAGCTTAACTTAGCTTTTAGCTTATAATGATGAGAGTTTTTACTAGAATATAATCAAAATATACAGTTTTTGTTCAAGTTTTTTTTGCCAGAAAGTGCTCACCTCTCTGTTTAGCAAGTGAAGATCAACAATTGTGTGAAGTTTTTCAGCTGTAGTTCCTTTAAAAAATCCTTTAGCGTTTTGGAGGGAATACTGCAGTTAGCTGTTATAATGGTGATCCAGCAGCCAGATGCTAATCCACAGCTTCCAGTCTTCTTTCTTTTATTAAAATGTATTTTCTAGAAAGAAAAAAAAACGGTCTTTACCTGAGTCCAAGTTGTTCCTCTGCTGTTTTCTCTTGTTTGTTGTCGTTATCTCACTCTCTGTCTTACTTTTTGGCTTAATCTTTTATAATTTTTCAGGAGCTCATCCTTAGAGTGGCTTATCAGTGGCCTCTCTCTCTCTCTCAGTATATAGTTTTTTTAACTTACAGTTTGTAACTGTTAAAATACATTTTGTGGGTGTGAGTGTGTTATCTTACCCCTTTAACCCTTTCAACCCCACAGGAACATCCTCTAGTGTCCACAATACAGAGTAAAAGTAACACTGAAGCTGTGTTGCAATGAGATAATTAAGTTAACATGTAAGTGATGATTGAGCATTAAAGGGACAGTTCACCCAAAAATGAAAATTCTATCATCATTTACTCACCCTTAAGTTGTTCCAAAAGTAAGTTTGGAAGTTGTTCCAAATCTGTATAAATTCCACAAAGGAAGATATTTTGAAGAAAGTTTGTAACCAGGCCACTTTGGGGCACATTGACTTCCATAGGGAAAAAAACTACTATGGAAGTCAATGGTGCCCCAAAACTGTTCAGTTTAACACATTCTTCAAAATATCTTCCTTTGTGTTCAACAGAGCGATTATTAAGTGAATAATTTTGACAAAATGTGCTTGTAAATGTTATAATAGTGATTTTATAATGTCTAAATATGAATTATAGAACAATATTAGTGAGTAGTATGACAAAATGACTATTTTGACCAGCAGAGGGCACCAGAGGACCAGTCATTGGCTCACGTTCATTTTAAAAGTCTCTGTTCATGGTTTTAAGCCCGTTTTCCATGTTAACTCCATTAATTAAATGTGCTTACACAAACACTTTGTTGCAGATATGGATATTTGAAATCAATGATAGGTTAGAAAATGCTTATTCCAGGTATCCCCTTTAAAAATCATCATTTTCAGGTCGCAATGTAAATGTAATGTTATATAATTGCAAAAACATGTATCAAATGAACAAATTAAGTGGTAAACCTTGACAAAACGTGAATAGTAATGTTATTATAAGGATTTATATAGTTAACTAATATAACCTTGATCTATATTAGTGGCCTTCTACTGCCATCTGGTGGCACCAAATGACAGTTTCAGGCATTTTAGTGAGGAAAAATATGGTTTTTAAAGTTTTTTTTGACAGTTATAGCGCCACCTATTGCCTGATCTCCACCACTTATTTTGGGTGTCGTCAGAGTGTGCCCATACATACAGGTGCTGGTCATATAATTAGAATATCATCAAAAAGTTGATTTATTTCACTAATTCCATTCAAAAAGTGAAACTTGTATATTATATTCATTCATTACACACAGACTGATATATTTCTAATGTTTATTTCTTTTAATTTTGATGATTATAACTGACAACTAAGGAAAATCCCAAATTCAGTACCTCAGAAAATTAGAATATTGTGAAAAGGTTCAATATTGAAGACACCTGGTGCCACACTCTAATCAGCTAATTAACTCAAAACACCTGCAAAGGCCTTTAAATGGTCTCTCAGTCTAGTTCTGTAGGCTACACAATCATGGGGAAGACTGCTGACTTGACAGTTGTCCAAAAGATGACCATTGACAACTTAATTTTGATCTAAAATTCAACATTGTAGGAACGTTGATTTGTAACATTCCAAGAACGTAGAAATGTTCAGTTTCCTTAATGTTAGTAGAATGTTATTTAAAGGTTAGTATGATGTTCCTGAAACATTCTTTCAATCATTCAAACACCTGCTGTGAACAAACACTGAAAGAAAGAGAAATAAGAACACAAACTAACTTTCTTCAGCCACAGCCTTAGATGAACTGAAGATAAAAGACATTAAATCTCTGAAGATCTGATTAAATGTGTGCCTCTCCCCAGCTAACAGAATTTTGTTATAAGAACGTTCTCTAAATATTCAGTGTTGGTTCTGGGAACGTAAAAAATGTCCAGTTTTCTTGACGTTAGAGGAACGTCCAGTGTAAAGTTTCCACAGTCAGTGATGGTTTGTGGTGCCATGTCATCTGCTGGTGTTGGTCCACGGTGTTTTCTGAGGTCCAAGGTCAACACAGCCATATACCAGGAAGTTTTAGAGCACTTCATGCTTCCTGCTGCTGACCAACTTTATGGAGATGCAGATTTCATTTTCCAACAGGACTTGGCACCTGCACACAGTGCCAAATTAGTGCAAAATAGTGGCCGATTTCTTACAAAATTCTTGCAGACCTCTAGGCCCATGAGTCGAACATGCCCACTGAGTTTTGTTCCGGTCGGCCTCCGTCAACCTTGTCTAATAGATGCTCAAAATTCATTGGCTGATGTCGGCCATGTTGATTCTTTATCAATAATTGCAAGTTTTCAGAAAACATTTCTGCATTGATAAATCAGATTGTGCCTGTTTTAACAACAGACAAATGACTTTTTTTTCTGTAATTGTGAGCTTAAGAAATTGAAAAGCTGAATCAAACCCAACCAATGTGAAAAAATACAATTTACAACACTGTCATTGTTAACTTTTTGTTTAAACTGTTGTTTTGTGTCATTTATCACAGACATCAACATTTGGCATATGAAACACAACAATGGTGACATGCTTTATGCCAGCATACAAAACACATTTATTGTTCCCAGCATGCATTGCGACATGAATAAATTAAGCAGCTGAATTTTTTTTTATTGTCACTGTTGTTGAGGTTTGTATGATGAGTGTTGATGTCTAAGTGTGTTGTTTTTTAACTTCCAAAGAGTTTTGAACAATATTACACAAATCACTTTGATGTTTAAAATGAAATGTTCATTATTTCCTTTTCACATAACACTTCAATACAAAAAATAAAAAAACTACAATAAAAAGCAGTTGTTTGTCCATCATTATCAATGCAGAAATGTTTTCTGAAAACATGCAATTGCTGATAAAGAACAATCTCTATAATAGTCAGGGGTCAAGAGCTCAACTAAAGCAACCACCAACCTCCATGATGGTGACCTCAAACGAAACATCTAAACTTCAGTTAATTCTCAATAAGAACTTCTGTAGACGTGTGACAGAAATAAAGTCAGTCTGGTTAGTAATAAGTGAAGCTGGTAATGCTGTTTGTGGAGTTGTTTAATCAGATCTTCAGCGATTTAATGTCTTTTATCTTCAGTTCATCTAAGGCTGTGGCTGAAGAAAGTTAGTTTGTGTTCTTATTTCTCTTTCTTTCAGTGTTTGTTCACAGCAGGTGTTTGAATGATTGAAAGAATGTTTCAGGAACATCATACTAACCTTCAAATAACATTATACCTTATAAAAGCGTTCCTCTAACGTCAAGAAACTGGACGTTTTTTACGTTCCCAGAACCAACACTGAATATTTAGAGAACGTGTGAGCGCTAACTGTGCCTGAGCACGGAACAGTTATGTGTGCTCTACTGTCATCAATACGACAGCAAACATCTTCTACTCTAAAAGTACACTTATCAGTGCATGTAATTAATTCGAGTGTATTTGGGTTTATAACGGGTCTGGTTCTCACCTTATTGATGACCAGGAATTGTAGTTTGCGAGTAAAGCTGCAAATTCCTCCATTAACGTCAGCTGCCTTCGTAATAATCCTTTGATACGTGCAAGTGAAAAATCGCTGCGCGGCATAAATGATAAATTTATCTTAGATATCTAAGATATCTTAACGAAAGTGCATTTCTTCCTGTTTTCTTCAAAAAGTTGCATCGTATATGACGTAAGCGCATACTCCGGCCTGGAACGTTAAGTGCAATGTGAGTGCAGGAGGGACAATCGCGCTCGGGCTCGGTTCCAGACAACCGTGCCTAGTGTGAGCACACATTCAATAATGGCAGCAGAAGAATGAATCCAAATTTCAAGAGTAGTCAAGAATAGTGTAAAGCAGAACAATGTGAAAATGAGTTTTTGAATTAGTCAAGAGCTTTCTGAGAGTTTTTATTGTTTTAGAAAATTGTGACAAAATTGATCAACAATGAACATGCTATTTTAATTCACTATTATTAGTAGTAGTAGTAGTAGTAGTAGTAAATTAATTTCTTTATCATCTTGATTAGATGGAGTGTATAAGGGAAGCTTCTTCCTGCTCTTCTCTCCTCTGCTCTTCTACTTCCTGTTTCAGTGAGTCCAGATTCACAATTTTACTCACTCTCAATAATAATTTAGAAAATGCACTACAAATCCTCAGGTGATCATGATCATAATTGAAGCAATCAGATAATCAGTCCACAGACTCCAGTTTAAGTCCCTCTGAAACAACAAATCACAATTAAGGACAATACTAGGAATAATCACACATCTGGCAAACAAACAAACAAACAAAAAACACAACAACAACGACCACATGAAAGGTATAACTCTGAAAAACAGACAAATAATTCCCAGGACTCCAGAATAGCTCCATCAAAGAAAAAAAGATAAATAAATAAATGGGAACAATAAGACATCAGGCAAAATTGCAGTTCATAAACGTACCCAAAAAAAATAAAAAGATAAACAAAGAAAGAAATAATTGGGAACAATAAGACATTAGGCAAAATTGCTGTTCATAAACATTGTACCCAAAAAAACAAAACAAAAAAAACCTACAGGAGACATTGTTTTTAAATTAAACATCCAAAAAGCTTCTCTTCTCAAGAGTTTATTATCAATGTCACCACCAGGGGCGGAGCCAGACATTGTAAACATTCGGGGCTTAACCCAAATCTATTTTGTCCAATGACCAAATAATTTTCCGTTAACAGCTTTACTGTCATGAAAGGAACTCTGTAGTAGTACGCTGGTGTAAAGTTCATAAAATGTACATTGTTTCCCAGGAATTTGCAAAACTTTGTTGGGTGTACCTCCTCTAGGGGGGTCTGAGGACATTAAATTCATCAATCTGGTGCACTTTGAGAGCTCAAAACTGAGAGCTTAAGCCCATGTATACAGTGTGCAAATTGAACAAAGAAACAGCATAACTTGTACCTGGACATTAAAAAGGGCTCAAACATATTTTTAGTTGTGATATAGAGTCTCAGTCTACATTACATTGATACTGGTGTTTTAGGATGCCAGACAATTATTAGGCCTACAATAATATTATAATATGATTTAGGCCTTTATAATTATTCATATGACAGTAATATCCATATATTGTAACAAATGCACTGTAAAATAAATGAAAATTTTATAAGTAGTTACTTTTCACAACAGTATAGGGAAATTACAATACTTTTGTATTAATTTCTTCACTTGCAAGAGATAAAAACCCTTGCGCTTTTATTTTGATCACCTGGGGCCCGTTTCAGAAAAGAGGTTAAGTGAAAACTCTGAGTATGTTAACCCTGAAATGAGGGAAACTTTTCTGTTTCAGAATGGGAGTATGTCAAACCTGAGAAAGCAGGGTAAGTCGAGCCTGTTTCTAAAAGGGAGGTAACTCTTACTCAGAGTCAGTTACCATGGTAACTTACTCTGTGAACCTAACCTGGTCGGGAGCAGGTTTTCTTTGGTAAACCCAGAGTTTCCTTCGGTCTCCTCCCCCTTTTTAAAGTGCAAGTGATGTTTAAATAGTTCATTAATTCATTCAAGCTGCAAAAATGCTTTTCTTACCGATTATTTTTGTACCTTATTTTTTGTATCTTACCTATTTCAAGTACAAATATCTAAAAATTCTTAAATCAAGATGGATGGTTGCCAAACGAGTGTTTAATAGTGACAAAATCTTTTACACTCTGTTATTATTGCATCCTTTTAATGTACAACAATACTGAGGTGCAAATAGATAGGCCTATGTATCTGCCAGTATAAAAAATAAATAGCATCTAATTACTATTTACACTTATTGGAAAGAACTGCTACTTTTAGCCTACATAATTTGAATATAATTTGCAAAAAAAAAAAAAGAACTTAAATTATTATTTTATTTCTCCCTTTTTTTGCATGTGGGATACCATGAAAATTAATATTAGTTCAATAACTTACCGTTCTGCCAGTTTTCACCTTTGATATTATAACAGTGACAAGAATTAAACCTGCATTGACTCAGTCAGAAGTATGTGGACGTTGAACACTGTTGCCAGTAATTTACTGTTGATTGTACAGTTATTTACTACAGTTATTAAAACTCATGTTACCTCATTTCATTTGCAGAAAATGACTGCCTCAAATTCTCTGACTGCCATTTAAATTTACAAACTAATATTTATTATATGTTAACAATGTGAGCATATTATTACTAAAAACATTACAAATAAAGAGACTTTCACTGCATCAGCAGCTACACAGTCACCATCTGTTAAATAAAACAACATGCAGCATATCACCAATGTTTCTTGATCTTCTCCTGAATTTATGCACAGGCTCTGCTCTTCAGCACAATGGTGACCCACAAAACTCAATTTTACAGTAAACTACTGACAACAGTGTTGCCAGTATATAACTGTTTTTTTTTTTAACTTACAGTTTGTTATTGTTAAAATACATTTTGAGGGTGCGTCTTTTTATCTTACACCTTTAACCCTTTCAACCCCACAGGAACATCCTCTAGTGTCCACAATACAGAGTAAAAGTAACATTGACGCTGTGTTGCTGTGAGATAATTAAGTTAATATTTAAGTGATGATTGAGCATTAATGATGAACACCTGTTGTTAACAAAATCAGAACCACTGAAAAGAGGAACAAGAATGGAAAAATAAGAGGAGAAACTACAACTGTCTTCCAGCCATTACACATTATTACACTTATTACTGACAAGATTAACTTTATTTCTACAGAAGATCTTATTAAGAATTAACAAAAGTTTAGATGTTGACGTTTTATTGAAAATGTTTGGTTTGACGTCACCATTGAGGAGATCAGTGTTTTCTTTATTTGAGCTCTTGATCCATGACTTTTTATACATCAGTTTTTGTTTTTTCTCTGGCTGCTTAAACTATTTTTGCAAGTCTCGTTTGTTATGGCAGAAACAAATGTGGAGAAAAAATCATTGAGTGCTGATAGTTATGTATTGGTGAAGACAAATCCATCACATAGTCTTTTGATTCACTGAATTCATACTGTGTTTTATGCATTGCTACATTATTAGCAGACTAATATTAAATATAAAATGCCAATAAAATCAAAGACTTGAAACAGATCAGTGAATTAAACAAGTCCAAGATGATTACAGCATCATCACAACAGCCAGAAAACCTGATCAACTTCATGTTGGCTTTTTCTTGCCATAACAAATGTGTTTCTCAAACACTCAGTTACAGCAGTTAGAGAAAGCTAATGTAAAAGAGTCAAGAGCTCAACTAAAGCAGACACTGTTTACCACGATGGTGACTGCAAACTTCAATACATTTTTATTTTCAATAAAACATCAACATCCAAATCTGTTAATTCTCAACACGAACTTCTGAACATGTATGAAAGAAATAATGTCAAACTGGTTTGTAAACTGGTTTCACACTCAGTGTGGCTGAAGTCAGTTGTAGTTCTTGTGTTTCTGCTCGTCTCCTCTTTTTTCTGGTCATGTTTCTCTGTCCATCACTGATTCTGCTTATCAGGTGTTCATCAGTTTACTCACAGTATATTCCTGTAGGCTATTTTCTCGAAAATGACAAATATTACCCGGAATGCATTGTTTTCTACAGTATATTACTGTTTTAATGGAAAATGGTTTGTTACTGTCAGAATTTGGCCATTTTTCTACAGCAAGGTCTAACAGTGCAAGTAATGCAGTTTTTGTAATGTCATCAGCTGTTAGTATTTTGACAGTTTATTGCACAATGATTGACTATATGTTCATGTTGAATAGAAAACTGGAGTTTTGACAGAACGACAGGTTTGCTGTGTTTAGTATATGTAGAAAAAGGTTTTTAGCATTTTGAAATGTAGAGTTTGTATTTATTTAACAAAATATGGTTTTGGGCAGAAAATGAACTATTTGGCTCATTGTGTGATGTAGGTGTGTTGCTGTGTTAAGAGTTTAGAAAAAGAACTTTAAGTATTGGTAAACACTTGTTAGCAATAAAAAAACTGTAAGACATTAAGCCTTTAAAAAGACATTTGTCCAGAGAGACTTGCAAGATTAACATTTTTTTTTTACTCAGTGACACTCACAACCACAGACACACCCGTCACACACATCTCACATATAGACCAACATAACCTAACATGATATAAATATGTGTCCTGAGAAATCACACATGCTTGTGAGTTGTTACAAACATTGTTTAGATGCTGTTTCAGAGAGCGACATCATCTCTAATGCCTCCCTTGTGCCCAATCGAATCAAAATGACTTGAAATATTGATCTGAGTGAGCTGGTTTTTAGCTCAGTAAAAATAAAGTTGCAACTTTGTGCCTGAGATCATCATAACAGCACTGAGGATCTGATGAGTAATGATCCAATATTATATATTCATATTGAAATATCAAGACAAAAATCTGAATTTGTTACATTATATATTAGTCTTTGTTAACACTAGTTAAAATACACTTTTTTATTTTTATTTTTTAACACTAATAAACTCTAAACACAAATCCACAACTTCTTACCCAATTCCCAATAGTTCCTGTTTTCAGGTCAAAGGTCTCCTCAACACCCTTAAATCTTGCAGAAAAACCAAACTCTGCACTCAGACATGACACACAAGCCCTCAAAAACACACACACTTCAACATAGTCGTACACACTAGTGAGATCAGTTCAAAATAGCACGTTGTACACCTTCAGACTCATAATTGTCAATTTGATTTGTAGCCATAAGTGCTTCTTACATTTCGTATGTTTGCAGAACTGAGAGACAACGAACGGCCTAGGGGAGGGAGAGAAAATCTTTTGTCAGAAGACTAAGAGACTGCTTTAGTATGGCAAATATGGTCATAGTACTGTAATGCAATTTGGCCGAGGATGCTGAATTTATTTATTTATTTATTTTACTGTATTGTGACATTATACTGTATTATATTACAATTCCAAGTTCATGTTCAATTCTTTGGTATTTCAACTACGGCAAGATCTCTTTACACTAGTGTAATGAATATAAACTTTTCTTAAAGCTTATTGTTGAATTTCACTGTATCTTGCGCCCCTCTGTTTATGTTGTATACTGTAATAGACATTGAGCTGTAAAATGACACCTGATTGCCAAAAAGAGGTTTTTGTAACAGTGTAACCAGCCAGTGTTCAAAACTATGTCCTTACTTTAGCCTGATTTACAACAGTATTGTAATAATGTTTTGTAATCTGAGTGAATCTGGTGGCTTTCCGCTGGAAATTCAAGCATGCCGCCGTTCGTCTTTGCGTCATTACGTCACGTCAGTTTAGATAAAGAACGAGTCCCAGCTAGCAGGCTAAATCACGTGAAGATGCTGAAGCTGGCGGATCATTTATAGCCTTTTCTCACAGCAGCTGGAATAAACTTTGATTTTGATGGTGGATTGTATGGTATGGCAAATTAACTTTAGAGATTAGACTGTACAGAAATTGAAATCTAAGTAACGCTAACACACATTAAATACACAGTCACACAACGCTGATGTTCTTAACATTAACAATTTGAGAACAAATATAAAAATTATAATAATTTGCACGGTTTGATATGAGCCAAGTGATCATTAGATTTAATCACCATTTGCAGCGCCTAATGCTTCATTTATTGCAGGCCTAATGCTTTTTATCTCAGTTGGTCAAAACAAAAGTTACAGATTTGTTACTTACTTGTTCAGATGACATTTTCCAGTGAAAATTCTTATTTTGTTCGTACTTCTAAGACTATAATCTGTGATTCTGAAGTACAGTAGGCCTATCCTCTGGTGCGGTGACTGACAGCCACACATTCTCCTCAAAACATGAGATTCATCCGCACTGAGAAGCCGTGCTGATGCACAACCCACATAAAGATGATAATTCCACAGATAACTGCAATTGCAGGATTCAAACAGAGATGGCGACAAAGAGGCAGAACTCACGGACTGCAGCTTAAGTTCAAGTCAATAGCTCAAAACTGAATAAGACAACAATTTCCACAGTAATACCATATTGACATATATTCTAAATCTAAAAAGTTAAATGCTAACAAAACAATTAGATGTAGCAGAACACCTACACAGATGTCAGTCTTTCAATGTCATCACCATCTATACTAAAGGAGAGAACTTAGGAATATTTTGTACTGTACGTAAACATGAAGGATAACATATGAATTCTAAACAGTAGAGTGTCATTCTTGTTTTTTTTTTTTTTTAAATGTAAAAACTGTGATTTATGTTTGTCCACTTTAGATATTCTATTAACTATAAGTAACTTTGCAACTACATGCCAACTAACTCTATATTAGTAGACTGTTAGGGTTAGTAGAATAAGGTGACATGTAGTTGAAGTTACAAGAATGTCTAAAGCGGACCATCAAAATAAAGTGTTATTTAATGTTTGTGCTCCCTCTACAGGTGAAGAGAGTAAAGCTGATAAATATGTAAGAGCAACTCAAGACCAGAAGAGGGCGCTGCGAGTGCAGGTGAATACAGTCTTTGCAGCATGGACTTTTTCTCCTTGTGTTCTACTCCCATATTTTTTGTTCGTTTAAACTAAAACAAACTTAATCTGATCAACAGGTCTGGAATTCACTCCTGCTTTGTAATTTCCCATCTTTAAGAAATCCACAAGATTTTTTTATTCAAAACATTAAAAATTATTATTTATTTATAAAAATTATTTTATTTTTTTGCTACTTCTATCATGTGGTTAGAGCTTTCTCTGAAGTGTCTGTTTTTCTGATCTGTGTAGATTGCTTTTATACAAAGGTTAAATCATATCACTTGATATACAAAGAAAGTCATACAAAGAAAATCATTTATACTTTAAAATGTTATACTTGCTTTGAAAAATGCTTGCAGAGTTAGAGTTTTGTCAGACTTAAACCAGAACTTGGTAAAACATTTATCTTCATTTTTAAATATGTTTCAAGCCTTAATGTCTTAATGTTGTTTTCTTGATACCATACAAAAAAAAAAAAAAAAAAAAAAAAAAAAAATGGCAGTCACTTTTCACTTTTCTGCTTTCAAACGAGACCAACCCTGCATCCCAATGTGCATACTCCTCCCTATCCGCCCTAAATAGTATTGAAAATGACTAATGTCACATACTATTTAAGATGGATAGTATGCACATTGAGACGCAGGCCAGAATTGTGTCTGTAGACCAAAGAGGTGCAGCCATTTCATTTTGGGTATGTCATTTTCAGCTTGTGGGGTTAAAAATGTAAAAAGATGATGTTAGTCTTGTTAAAGGATGATAATGAATTTAACTAATTCTTGTTTAATTCAATGTGTCTGAAGTTTTGAGTTTGCAGGGAATGGACTATCTGTAGGAAATCATATGAATATGCATATGAATCTATGAATATGCAAATTAGCCCCACCTCCACTTGTTCGCGCAGCTCGGAGATCCACCCGCTCAACTTACTGAGGTAAACGCTGCACAGTGGTATCGCTCTTTACAACATCGGATGCATAATTGTAATTAATATGATTAGCATTTTCCTCCACTATGTTATCAAACAGCTAATAATGTGTTGCTAATGTTACACAAACCATGTTCCCAGCTAACAGAATTTTGTTATAAGAACGTTCTCTAAATATTCAGTGTTGGTTCTGGGAACGTAAAAAACGTCCAGTTTTCTTGACGTTAGAGGAACGTTTTTATAAGGTATAATGTTCCTCAAACGTTCTTTCAACTTAATTTTGATTTAAAATTCAACATTCCAAGAACATGAAAATGTTCAGTTTCCTTAATGTTTGTAGAATGTTATTTAAAGGTTAGTATAAACATTCTTTCAACTTAATTTTCCTGTTCCTAGAATGTTGAATTTTAGATCAAGAACGTTTGAGGAACATTATACCTTATAAAAACATTCCTCTAACGTTTTTAATGTTCCCAGAACCAACACTGAACATTTAGAGAACGTTCTTATAACAAAATTCTGTTAGCTGGGTTCACGTTCGCCATCTCAGTCAGACAGCTGCCTTCTAACAATCAGTATCCTTACAAACGCTTTGAACAACTCAGAACGTCAGAAGAGAAAGGCATATAGTTCATAACGTTGTAATCTACCTCACACACCCGCCATATTGTTAAATCGACATGATTTTTCGAAACACTTATGACGCAGCGAAGCCTTGTTTACTGAAATCACGTGACTTTGGCCGTTTGACGCACACTCCGAACCACTGATTGGTAAAGCTTCGAAGCTTCCTGAAGCAGTGTTTTGAAATCGCCCATCACTAGATACTCCTGAATAAAGTTTTTTTTTTTGTCGCACAAAAAGCATTCTCGTCACTTCATAACATTAAGGTTGAACCACTGTAATCACATGAACTGTTTTAAATATGTCTTTAGTAGCTTTCTGAGCGTGTTAATTGTCTTGCTGGTAATGGAGGCCTCACTGAGACATCTGATTTTATCAAAAATATATTTACGTTCCGAAGATAGACAAAGGTCTTACGAGTGTGGAACGACATGAGGGTGAGTAATTAATGACAGAATTTTCATTTTTGGGTGAACTAACAGTCTTCTTTCAGCCTGAGAGTTTGACTGATAAAGCTATAGGGAAGAGCAGAAGCAGGAGATGAAGTGAAGATAATAACAGAGTAGAGTTTATTGAATAATCTTAGTTGCATATGGTTCAATGCTCAGACTTCGTGTAGATGTTACATTGCTCAATGCTCTGACTTCGTCTGACCAGTACAATTCCAACAAGTGTTATTATACCAAGGGAAAAATAATGGAAAATTACTGCTTCACAACATCGTCCTGTGACGACAAAAACCTTGAAATGGAGACATTCTCTTATCTCCTACCCGTGAAGACAAACATCCCTTTAGACCACATAATCATAAGATTTAAACAACAATAGAAAAGAAATAATAAGTAATATACTGTAAAATATAAAAACATTAAATGACATGAATGAATAATAATAATAATAATAATTAAATGATAAAATGAATAAATGATGTAAATAATAATAATATTAATAAATGATCATTTAAATGGAAACTATGTAAATGACTAATGATTATAAATGATTATGAAATTAAATATAAAAACAATAATAAAATATAAAGAAAAGAAAACACGCACGTGACTTAAGTTTATCCCATAATCGACGCTTAAATAATTTATACTCTAGCGCGTCTCCTAATCGACGTCGGCTGAGTCTGTCAACGTCTTGACCCTTTTGACATGAGTGTTGATTTAAATTAATGTTTATTTGTAATTTACAGTTATTCAAAAAAATTAGCTGCTTGCTGATATTTACGTTTGCAAACTTAACAAAATAGAGGCAATCAGTTGCCTCAAATTTTTTGAGTTAGCAGAACTTATCCGGGTTTACAGTGCATGTTACTTGTCCAGTTATTGGATATATTGAGCACCTTGGCATACATATACGCTAAAGGCAATGCCAAATTAACATCTCCGTTGTGAGGTTCCAACCATAGATGCAAATAACAGATCTGAGTTATCAATCAGTAAGGAACCAACACAGTATCATGGCAATATGTTAGCTTGGTTCCACCGTTTAGTTAAAATTATCCATAGACCTGGCTTTAATTGATATTCAGGCTTAAATCCTGTATGACAGCAATGTGATTTGAACCTCAGCACCCCACGTGTGTGGATTGAAAGCAAAAACAAATACTGAATACACATAGTTAGAGTCCAGCTTAGTCGATATTCAGGGTGGTGTACCCATAAATCATCCTGAATGGATGTAAAGCCCATTGCTTATATAGCTCTGTCATGTGACAAAAATTTCATTGTCTCTAATTGTGACCTTGAAAGCCCAGAATGTCTCTGTCCTTGAAATGTCTCAGCAGACTGTTCTTAAAATGTCTCTGTAGTCTGTTCTTCCAGAAGAACCATCTTGTAGCTCAGTGGTTAGAGCATGGCACTAGCAATGCCAAGGTCATGGGTTCAATCCCAGGGATTGCACATACTCAGATACAAATGTATAGTATAATGCAATGTAAGTCGCTTTGGATAAAAGCGTCTGCCAAATGCATAAATGTAAATGTAAATGTAAATGAAGATGAAGAAGTTCCATCTCTCTGACTGAAGGTCCTGTTATTCTGATTGTCAGTGTTGTTGCCACAGAGTGTCCTCGGTATGATAGGCTTGAACTCTCTCAGCGAACTTCTTAGTCGATCTGCAACAACAAAAACAAGAGAACAGAAAGCTTTTTGTTTAAAAAAGTTTGTTTAAACCTTGCTGGAATTATTTTGACTCCCTTATAGCGATATAGACAGCTATCTCAGAGACCGTGTGGCGACTTAACTGATGGTGGTGTAAACTAGCCCCCACCCGCCATATCTTCATCATAGGGTTGGCCCCCAAGTCACTAAAGGATAAAGTTCTTTTCGCCGGTTTCATTTAACTCATCTAAGGTTTGGGAGTATGAGCTAATTTACAATGATTAATATGTGTCCATTTAGTCTTGCCTAATAATTTTACAGCGTTTTACAGATTTTACAGCTGAAGGGGTGTCTAACAAAACTACATAGGAACCATCTTAGTTCATCTGCTTCAGCAAGATCTGTGCCTGGCAATGACATTTTTTACATTCACAGAACATTTGGGGACGGTCACAACCTTCACAGAACATTCAAGACATCCTCTGGCCGGCATTTAGGAACCCATAATTTATTTGAAACAAGCATGCTTTGAAACACAGTTAGAGCAGCAAGAAATAACGTTTATAAATAACGTTTATAACGTTCTTGCACGACCATAAAATAACCAAAAAAGAATGTCCCCCTAAACTCATATCAGGAATGTTATTAAATGACCAACAGAGGACCGTGTGGGAACGTTCTGTTAATGTCCCAAATATCCTCTTTGTAACGTTCTTATGTGACCATAAAATAACCAAAATGGAACGTTCCCCTAAAGTCATATAAGGAACCTTGAACTGCAGCACTTTCAGAATGTTCTGTAAAGATTCGGAATTTTCGTCACCTTTAGAGAACTTTTAGGGAACCTTGTGGAAGGTCACGAAAAGGTCGCCTTCTACGTGGGTAAATAATGGAAAAGCATCTACTCATGTTAGTCCTGTCCTGTCGTTCCTTTCATTTAAGATCATTATCTTACACTACTAATTCATTAATTAAAACTGATCATTAGGTATTCTGGAGGAGAAACATTTATTGTGAGTGTTTGAGTTTGTCAAGTTTGACTTCACAAAGTTTCCTCATTGAACCCTCCCCTTTCTGAACAGACATAAAAGGTACGGAAACATTGTGATTTCATTCTGTTCCTGACACAAGATGGATCTGCGAGTCTCTGTCGTTCTTCTTTTCATTTTTCTCACTGGAGGTACAAAAACAGCAAGTATTGAATGTATTATTTGGTACACTGACTAAGGTCACTGAATGTCTCTCTCTGTCTTTAAGGATATTCTCTCATGTGTTACACATGCACACCTGATTCGACGGGTTTCTGTAAAGCAAAAGTGGAGACATGTCCAGATAGTTGTTCCGTATGTTCATCATGTTCAGCGACTATATCAAATGGTAAGTCAATGTATGGTGTGGAAATTTACTTCTGTAGTTTACTGAAAGTTAATCTCATCACATAATTGCAATTATTTGTGTATTGCAAGAGGAACATGATTTCTGGAATTGATTCTTTAGCCTATTTATAAAGTTTGTCCTTTTAATAGGTTACGGTAACATGACCTTCACAATTAAAGGGTGTGCAAGTCAATGTCAGAGTGCGAGAGTAGCGACACCAGATGGTTTGAAAGTGGACCTCACATGCTGTAAGAGTGACCTTTGCAATGCAGCAGGTATTGTCCTTTATTTGGCTCCCCCAACACTGCATGTTTTTTTTGTTTTTTTTGAAAACAGATTTAATTGATCGGCAATGAACATATGACTACTCTTGACTACTCTTATGTAGTAATAGTATTAGTAGAATTATTACCCTGCAAACATGCCCCTGTGTGGTCCATGCTGGTTTTTTGCGGGCACAGTGGGCTAGAGCCAGCCCACACCAAACCTAAACAGGCTCAGTGCGGGCTTGCCCAGGCGAGGCCCACAGCTTTGGGGTCACTGCGGGCTCTCTGTGAGCAGCACATACTGGACTGCCCACATGAAGCCCATGATGGCCAGCCCGTTCGGGCCCAGAACAACTGTTGTACCTTTGGGCCCATACAGGTTTTGTGTAGGCAGCCCACTTTTGTTTGGCTGCTTTTTAAAATTTAATGTGAAATTCAATATTATAACTCTGCACAGAAGGAATAAATTCACATTTTTATAACGAAACATTACTGTATTTTAATACAGTATTTTTCTGTTTTCTTAAATTACTTTCAAATGTATGTAAAATTACAAAAATAATCTGTAATTAATACAATAACAAACAGTTAGATGATAAAACGGTCAAATGACTGGCTAATTTCTTTATCATCTTGATTAGATGGAGTGTTTAAGGGAAGCTTCCTCCTGCTCTTCTCTCCTCTGCTCTTCTACTTCCTGTTTCAGTGAGTCCAGATTCAAGACTTCAGATTCTACAGTGAAGACCAACGCAAAAACATATTCTTTCATACACAGAAAATGAGATACTTTGAGAAAATATAAGATTACGTAAGAGTGTATAAACCCACTTATCATGAAAATGTGATTGTGGTAGGTTAACCAATCAAATGTCTGAAATTCTTAGAAGAAATATGACTGTTGTCATGGTTTTTCTGTTTTGGTTTTGTTTTCAAGGTCTTTTATTTTTCTTTCTATTTGTTTCTTGTTTCCTGAGTTTGTATAATAACTAATGATTTTTACAGTGGAAATGAATCAATCAAAAACTTCGTTTAGCTGGATAATAACTTTTTTCTAGAGCTGCTGTACAGTCAAAACAATCTCTGTTCCAGTAATTTCCTATTATCACTGTAAAGCTGCTTTGAAACAATCTGAATTGTAAAAAGTGCTTTATAAATGAAGGTGACTCAACTTCCTTTTCTTTCCCCTGGTTGCCATGGTTATTCATTATTTTATTGGTTACAGCACACCTGTTTAGTACGGAGTTATTATCTTGTGTATTTACAGTTTTATTATTATTATTTTTTTTTTTTACAATCGCTAGGACACATTTCTCAATACTCAGGTCACTTTTTCAAAACTCTTCACACAGTTCTTCTATAACCAACTTTCATCTTGGCACAGAAGTTAATTTCACATTCAAAATGCACTAAATCTACCAAAACACTTCATGTCTCAAATCAACTCATTCTTCCAGAACACAAAGGCTTTCAACCAACAAACACACTTTGTCAGTCAAAAACACACAAAAAACACTAACATCAGTTAGCATTACACTGTTTTCTTTTGTAAAATTTCTTTATAAAACAAGAATAACCCTCTCTACTGCTTATAATTCACTGCTGTTTATGTTATATGATCCACGTTTACATTACAGAACAAAATTATTCCTAAGTTTCCCTTTTGAATGGATGGTAATGAAACTGAAAGACTAATGCTTGATTAAGTTCAGTTTCATTGTTTTGATAGTATTTGATTTTTTAGATTCAGAATATATTTCATCATCACATAACTATATTACTGTAGCAAATTTATTCAGTTTTGTATTATGTTATTGTTTTGAACTTCAGTTTAACAGGTTTGTAAACAGTATGTAAGAAAAGAATTCATGTAATTTGAAAGATGTAGTTACTGAATGCATTTTGTACCAAAACAATAATAAATGATCCACAAAAAGTGAAGTATACTTTGGGCTCAAGTCTTTAAGCCAGACATTTAAGAGATTTACAAGATTATTTTCTTACTCAGTGACACTCACACAAACACACGTCACACAGATCTCACATATAGACCAAACATAACCTGACAGATATATCAGAAATATATGCCCTAAGAAATCACAAGTATGCTTGTGAGTTGTGACAACAGCGTCTGTGTTGTCTCTCTTGAGCCCAATCGAATCAAAATAACTTGAAATAATGATCTGAGATTGAGTGTTTTTGCTCTGTAAAATTAAAGTTGTAACTTTTTGCCTGAGGTCATCATAACACCTGCAGTATTTACTGAGGATCTGATGAGTAATGATCCAATAAGAAAACAACAACAACAACAACAACAAAAACAATTTCAAGAAGAAAAAAAAAATCTGAAGAAATTGTAACACTTTATTAAGGTCCCATTAGTTAACATTAATTGATGCATTAAGCAACATTCTGTCATGACAACTCTCGGAGAGATTGGTATGGTAATAGAGATTGGCAATGTTAATGTATTTGGTCTTGGCTGCACATGTAACATACATGAAATAACCCCCATAGCAGATCTATACTGAGACGGGGAAGGTGGAGGATTTCTGAAAGCATGCTGCAGACTGCTAACAGCAACATTAAATATTAACAGGTAAAACATTTTATTTTAATAGACCCAAAGACCAGATATGATGAATGAAGACCAGAAGTCAGAAGTGCAATTAGATTTTACTGAAGAAGAGTTTGCTTCAAGTCTCCCAAGGAGTTTGTATAGGCCGCTCTGCGTACATTCAGATTTCCACAACAATTACACTCTAAGAGTCTACTATCTATGTCATGACTTCATGTTAACTGATTCTGATTGGCTAAGAAAAATAGACAAAATTTGTAATTTTCCACACATGGATTGATAGTCAGAAGCATATCTCCATCCATCACGCTTCTGATGCTCAAACCCTGAATTTGGGTACAGCATGTCCTTCTAGATCATGACAATGCATCTGCAGGTGCCAACTGCTGATAAAGAAACAACTCTATAATGGTCAAGGGTCAAGAGCTCAACTAAAGCAACTACCAACCTCCATGATGGTGACCTCAAACGAAACATCTAAACTTCTGTTAATTCTCAATAAGAACTTCTGTAGACGTGTGACAGAAATAAAGTCAGTCTGGTTAGTAATAAGTGAAGCTGGTAATGCTGTTTGTGGAGTTGTTTAATCAGATCTTCAGAGATTTAATGTCTTTTATCTTCAGTTCATCTAAGGCTGTGGCTGAAGAAAGTTGTAGTTTGTGTTCTTATTTCTCTTTCTTTCAGTGTTTGTTCACAGCAGGTGTTTGAATGATTGAAAGAATGTTCCAGGAACATCATACTAACCTTCAAATAACATTCTACTAACATTAAGGAAACTGAACATTTTCATGTTCTTAGAATGTTACAAATCAACGTTCCTAGAATGTTGAATTTTAGATCAAAATTAAGTTGAAAGAACGTTTGAGGAACATTATACCTTATAAAAACGTTCCTCTAACGTCAAGAAAACTGGACATTTTTTACGTTCCCAGAACCAACACTGAATATTTAGAGAACGTTCTTATAACAAAATTCTGTTAGCTGGGAATACAGGACCTGCACACAGAACACTAGCGCACATACACAGATACACATGATTCACAGCTTCTTCAAGGTTGAAGTTGGCCCAAGCTTTAACTATAAACAGGAAAGATTCCCAAAACATCCTGATAAGTTGTACTTTTCTCTCAGTGAGAGATACAGACAATATTCATTATTTTCCAGTGTTTGAAGATGAAGAGGAAAATAAATGCTTTAACATAAGTTGAAGTCTTTCAAATAATTTGATATTTAGACGGATACATGTTGATTAATAACTTTATTATAAATCATTCAAAAGATATATACTGAAGCAGCTGTGGATCCCTTCACTTTGATATAATTAGTCATGTTTATTTGTGTTCAACTTTATTTCTCAATGTTTATAAATTTAGTGCAACACATGCAGGCCAGAATTCATTGAAAAGTGAGAACAAGTAAGAAAAAAAAATTAATTTAAGGCCCGTTCACACCAAGAATGTGATAACTGTAAAGATAACGATATAATTTTAAAAACTGTTCTAAATATAAAAGAGCAGCACTGTCCACATCACAGCAATAACGATATAGAGAAACGATATTGTTGGGATCACTTTCAGAAAGTTTTTTTTTCCCAGCTGTTGAATGATAAAACACTGACAGCCAATCAGAATCTATTCTAATTTAAAGGCTCGCGCATTTAAAATGGCAGCGACATTGCGGAGTAGTTAATCACAGAGTATATCAAGTAATTTTAAGTATATTTCTGAGAGGTACATAAAAAAAGACTGAAAGTATACTTTCTTATTTTTAATTTAAAAGAATTATAGCACACTTGAATAAACTTTTTTTTTTGCGAGGGAGTCCATTGCATGAAAAAATAAACTGATTTAACTGAAGTTTTATTTTATTTACACTCTGACATAACCACCACCAAAACTCTGTGTAACTGCAGGTCAATTTGCACATTTACATATTCTTTTCAAAACTGTTATAGTTTTTTTTAATTGCTTACACACTAAAAGTGGTACTTGAGGCCGACTCTGTGAATTCATTCACTCATTTATCTAATCTTCAGACCAGTTCTGCTAAACTGCAATACCTAATTTGTTCACTTAGAAATAAAAAAAAAAGCAGACCATCAAAATAAAGTGTTATTTAATGTTTGTGCTCCCTCTACAGGTGAAGAGGGGAAGGTGATAAATATGTAAGAGCAACTCAAGGCCAGAAGAGGGCGCTGCGAGTGCAGCATGAACTTTTTCTTCATGTGTTCTACACCCATATTTTTGTTTGGTTAAACTAAAACAAACAAATTTAATTTGATAAACAGGTCTGGAATTCACTCCTGCTTTGTAATTCTCAATCAAATCAAGTCAATATATTGCTGCTTCTTGCAAATGAGAACTTTTTTCTCTGAAGTGTCTGTTTTTCTGGTCTGTGTTGATTGCTTTTATACAAAGACTAAATCATATCACTTACATACAAAGAAAATCATTTATACTTTAATATTTTATATCAGTATTTTTAATACAAAATATAATTATAATATTTTTATATGATTAAAATAATGTTAAAGCAAGTTGAATCATTTTCCCCTCTATTTTTGTTTATCTAAATATATAATTTCCTTTTTGTTCCCTTATTTTGCACTGTTCTTTATTGTTATTTTCATATGAAATATTACTGAATAGGATTAGATCAGATCAGAAAATACTTATACTTAATACTTAAGAGTATTAAGGTTCTAACCACATGCAAAAAGCAGCTTGATTTAGTTGAGAATTTGTGGATTTCTTAAAAGATGGGGAAATACAAAGCAGGAGTGAAGCCCAGAACTTTATATTTAAACAATTAAATTTGTTTTATTTTAAACAAACAAAAATATAGGAGAAAAAGTCCATGCTGCAGTCAAAGACTGCATTCACCTGCACTGAGAGAAACTAATATGAAAATAAAAATAAAGAAGAACAGTGCAAAATAATTAAGGGAACAAAAAGAGAAATTAGATATCAAGATAAACAAAAAAGCAGTGGGAAAATAAGATAAGGAAATAAGGAAAAATAAAAGGCAAATGTACAACGGTAGAAAATGATTTTGCATAATTTTTGCATGTTTAAGAGAGGCACATTGTATCTTGCTTGCTGACTGAAAGGAAAGTATTTTAAAAAAGTATTTAAAATCTAATAATCTAACAATAATGTGTAATGATGGCATATAGATCACATTAAATAACTGAGTTTATGGCTGGATTTCAAACTTACCTTCAAACAACACATCGTCTACATTCTTCATAAGATAACAACTGCAACCAGTGTGTAATATCGATCTAAAAACTGTTAGAAAAAAATATCGAAAAAACTTGCTATGGAACTTATATTATGTTTTTTTTTTTTTGACAATGCAGATTTTGTTTATGAGAATGCATCTAACACTAATATTTTGTCTCTTACTACACCTTATAATAATTTGTGCAGATTTGTTTTTGGATGTTCAGTTGATACTACACTCAAAAAAATATTTCAGTCTAAACTTAAGTTTTATGTAATTGAATTACATTCAAATTTTCCATTCATTTTGATTACATAGTTTTTACATAAGCAAACTAATAAACTTAATGTGATCCATATTTGTAAGTCATATGTAAATGAAATAGGTAAGATTTATGTAATAGTATGCAGAAAAATGCCCGGGTTATATAACACTGCTTAGTGTTCATGTGTGTGCGCACTACTGAATTAAAGTACCATTGAAGCAGTGTCAGAGTTAATGAGATAATTAAGTGATGAAGTAACATTAATGATGAACACCTGCTGTTAACAAGAAGAATCGCTGAAGGAAAGAGAAACAACTGACTTCAGTCACAGCCTTCGATGAAATCAATTGAAGATAAAAGACATTAAATCTTTCACGATCTGATTAAACAACTCTACAATCTCTACAAAACATTACTTCAATCAATCATTACTAACTAGACTGATTTATTTCTGTCATACGTCTACATAAGTTCTTATGAGAATTAACAGAGGTTTAGATGTTGATGATTTATTGAGATTCATTTGAAGTTACCATCTTTGAGGTCAGTGTTGGCTTTAATTGGGTTCTTGATTTTATTGCATTGGTTGTTCTTTGGCTGCTGTAGCTGGGTGTTTATTAAACACATTTCTAATGGCATAAATGTCAAAAGAACATGTGATCAGGTGCTGATGGTAAAAGTTGTCATTTAGTGACCTGATTTCTCAATCTTATTCAGAGTTTGGTCTCTGACGAAACGGGTGTGACACACTCTGACGAATGTGACAAACAGATAATATGAAGAATTTTAAAACCAGTTTGTGCACAAAAAAAGTTTTGGTCTACTGCATCATTCCGATTCATACAGATATCAAGAATCAACGCATGAATCACAACAACGATAACAGTTAAAAAACAAAACAAAACAAAAACCGCTTCATGCTGCAATGCATGCTGGGTACCAACTTAGTACAAACTTCATCCATGACTCCCAGCATGCATTGCAACACGAAGCGTTTTATTTTTCTTAAACTGTCACCATTGTTGTGATTCATACATTGACTCTTGATATCTATATGAATCGGAATGATGCAGGAGGTGCAATAAAATCAAGAGCCCAATTAAAGCCAACACTGACCTCAAAGATGGTAATGTCAAATGAATCTCAATAAATCATCAACATCTAAACCTCTGTTAATTCTCATAAGAACTTCTATAGACGTATGACAGAAATAAAGTCAATCTAGTTAGTAATAAGTGAAGCTGGTAATGTTTTGTAGAGTTTGTAGAGTTGTTTAATCAGATCTTGAGAGATTAAATGACTTTTATCTTCAGCTGATTTCATTGAAGGCTGTGACTGAAGTCAGTTGTTTCTCTTTCCTTCAGTGATTCTTCTTGTTAACAGCAGGTGTTCATCATTAATGTTCCTTCATCACTTAATTATCTCATTAACTCTGACACTGCTTCAATGGTACTTTAACTAGTGCGCACACACATGAACACTAAGCAGTGTTATATAACCCGGGCATTTTTCTGCATACTATTACATAAATCTTACCTATTTCATTTACATATGACTTACAAATATGGATCACATTAAGTTTATTAGTTTATGTAAAAACTATGTAATCAAAATGGATGGAAAATTTGAATGTTACATAAAACTTAAGTTTAGACTGAAATATTTTTTTGAGTGTAATCATTATGATTTACTCAAATGGTTTCTACTCAATATTATAAAGTATCTTCACTGGTTGCAATTTATCTTCAATGTAAATATTTTAAATACCCCATTATCTTCAACAGTATTTGGTACCATATTCTACACTTTTTTTTTAAGTCCTACTTAGGAAAGCAATTGGGAAGAAAGCGTTTAGGTATAAGGTTCCTGTAGACTAATACTAGAAATAATTAAATATAATCTCTGACATGATTTGTTTAAAAATGGTTTCTTTGTTTTGAAACATACTGTGCATGCTTTGATGTTCATATTTATTATTTAGGCAATCATTACACTGTAAAAAATTATTTTAAAAGACTGTAAAAAATGCTACGATAAAAACTGTTAATATTAAAGTTTCCATATGATATACGGTGAATAACTGCAATAGATCTAACTTGACAAGTGATGTAATTGTACATTAAAATACTGTTAAATTTAGTTTTTGGAAGTGAAAAGGAACTAATCATTGTATAATTTACAGTGAAAACACATAAATTGAGAATTCCAAAATCCCCTGTGTGATACTTCACATTTGATGTATTTTCGTTGAAATAACTGTTTCTTAGTTTTTCTTAGTTTTTTTTTTTCTAATCAGTTAAGGTTTTATGTTAAATAAATGTTTATTGCATTTTTTAATGTTGTGTGTTGCCGTGATGGTGTTTAGTATTCGTGTGAATGAAAACGTGTACATTATATATGTATTAGTATTTATTTTCATCTTGTGATTTTTCTGGGAAATGAATGTCACAATTTTCACTTAATACTATTATAGTTTTTGTTAATATTTTGAATCCGATTAGATTTTTATATTTTCTGCTTTCATTTTTCGTTAAGTTTTAATAATTTTTTTTAATTTTAGTTTTATTTTTTGTTGTTTTTAAACATGTCTGTTTAGTTTGTAAACATTTTTATTTCAGTATTAACATTTATTTCAAGCAATGAAAAACATTTTTTTAATGGCTTTTGTTAACTATAATAACCCTGATGCTAGTAAAATCTTTATATTGAATATGTCAAACAATGTTCTTAGTCCTTCCTGAAGCTACAATAGTTTACTTTGAATCAAATGAAAATAAATATAAATATATAGAAATAAATTTATAAATATATTAAATTTGGTTTGTATAACCAAATAACAGGGAAAATTGATATTCTACTTGACTTTGATTAATGAACAGGCCGAAATACAGCGGGACTCTTATTTTGAAATGTGTGCTTTACTTTTGCTGCTCATTCAAGTTCAGATGAGGAAGATAAAAAAATTACGTTGTTACAACCTGGTTACAACAGTTTACAACACATTATAATATAAAGTAAACTTTATCATAATTGATCAGCATGAGTTCATAAGCAATCGGTTGACAAATGTGCGCTAATCATTGATTGCGAGCTGCTCTGTTGCGAGAGCCTGAAGAACGCGCAACAGCGCCATCTTTTGACTTTAAAATATGCAGCGCTCACATTTATTTAATGAAATTAAAGTTATCAAATTAGGGACTATCACGATTTGTTTTCTCCATTCACAAAATATAAGATGCCTTAAAATGATCATTAATACTCTTGTTAAGGTACTGAAGACTTTTAATGACCTTAAGTTTATCTTATGAGTATGAGCGTAGTGGAATAATGAAAGTGATCAGCATGATTGATATTTAAACGGTAAGCATGCGCTGCATTGAGTGTGTATCTGCAGTATGCAGAGCCGGTTTCCCCCTTTAAATGACAAATATAGACAGTTGTCTTCTTTACGCAGGAGCAGAATGGTGTGTTCAAATGCAGCTGTTTTGCACCGACGCAGGCGACAACAAAGTCGGCTTTCATCAGCTTTTGTTCTCTGGCGTCTGTTTGTTGTGTGATATTTTCCCCTACCCGTTCATATTTTGGCGCTCTATCTCAGTGTAACTTTCACACGCAGCATCTCATTTAATTACGTCAACACAGCAAATGATGTGATAGTCTACTGGTCACAGAACACGCAAATAACATTCAAATTTTACAGTCATAAGGAGTGAATTTGTGTGGTCGACAATGGCGACCTCAGCAAAAATATCACTCGCAAATTAATATTTTTAGTTGCAAATGCGGCCGTTTTAGGTGCAGTCTGGAGCCCTGAAAATAAAAACTGCAAGTCAGAGAATCGGGTGACACATGGACTTTCTGCTTTCTTTCTTTAGCATCCAACAATAACCTGTGAAATCCTGCTAAAATTCTAACGTTATTACCAGAAGTAGTAGGTCATTTGGTACTTTTCGACTGCTGGTTTTTTATGCATTCGGACATACTACTCTGTTGCTGTACTGTTTTTTGCATGCTATATAGTAGGGAAGTATTTGATTTTAGACACAGCTTAAGTGTTTTGAGACGCCAGTTTATGATAGCACATGCGCATTGGTTGGTCCAGTCTGAAAAATTGTGTTTAGAAACAAAATTTATGAGACAGTTGTTGTCAGAATTCATTGCCAGATAGCAAGCAATGATCGAAATAATGTTAAATCAATGTTAATGTGTCACAGTTAACCTCATTTGATCAATATCACTTTTGCACTAGGGTGACCACCTGTCTCGCTTTGCATTGTACCGCATAGCATTTTCACCCCTTGTCCCGCACGTCGCATATTGAGAAAATGTCCCGCATGTTGTCTGCTGGTTTTTAATTATCATATTAAGAACCGTGCATGCGTTCTTTTGCCTTTTTAAGAAAGCATTTTATTTATTCTTTTTGCGGGCGTAGTTTTTCACTTATATTTAACAGCGCTTCGTCAGAAGTAACATTTCACCTTACACAAATACAACAGCCGTTTTTTAAATCCTATCCAATGGTTGAAATTATGTGTTTTGATAAATACTGTTACAAAAACCACAAACTCACACAAAAAGCCAAGAGTCGAACTGCACAAGTAAATGAAACACTGATCACCAAAATGGTGACCAAACATTTTCAATAAAACATCAACATCTAAACCTGTTTATTCTCAAAATGAACTTCTGCTGAGATCTTGAGAGATTTATTGTCTTCTTTTATTTTCAGTTGATTTCAGGCTGTGTGGCTTTAAGTCAGTTGTAGTG
Source organism: Hypophthalmichthys nobilis (assembly GCA_037950665.1). Taxonomy (NCBI): domain Eukaryota; kingdom Metazoa; phylum Chordata; class Actinopteri; order Cypriniformes; family Xenocyprididae; genus Hypophthalmichthys; species Hypophthalmichthys nobilis. The sequence continues at coordinate 3,953,761 of CM075490.1, forward strand.
CTAACATTGATTCAGTGCCATTACCATTGATTTTTTGTTGAAATTTCAAGATTTTTTCAACATTAATTGAGGGTGAAAAAGTGATATTGATTCAATGAGGTTAACGTTGACACATTAACATTGATTTAACATTATTTCGATCATTGCTTGCTATCTGGGTGGTGATTTCAAATATGAAATTTAATCATACGCTTGGTGAACAGCTTTGGAGAATTTGATGTTTCCCCATTCAAAGAGATAGGAGCTGCACATGAATGACAAACAGCTGCCTGAGAGGCTTTTCAAAGATGGCCAAGGACTTGCCCTAAAGGGACTTTGGTTAATGGAGGGTATACATTCTTTTGAGTCCCTTTCAAGTCTGCATAATGTACCCTTATGTAAAGTTTTCCTAACAATTCTTTAAACCTTTTTTCTATGCTTTGTTTGTGTTAGCCCAGTGTCTGTGTGTGTGTTCTTCAAGGGGAAAAATTAAAAATCTCTTTCTGTTTCAAGAAGTGCCTACTTTTGTTAAACTTTCATTTTCTCATGAAGATCCTCCCCTTTTGAGAAACCATAAAATGAACACTGAAACAGGTGCATAATTTCATTCACCTCCTGATCAAAGATGGATCTGCAAATCTCAGTTTTTCTTCTCTTCACTCTTTTAACTGCGGGTACAAAGACAAATAATGTTTGTGATGTTTTTGATTACTAATACAGATCATTAGATGTTCTCTCTCTCACTGTCTCTGTTTTATTTCTAAAGGACACTCTCTCAGATGTTATGAGTGCAAGGGTCTGACGGGTTCTTGTGCAGAACAAACAGTAAAAACATGTCCTAGTGGATATTCTCAGTGCACGAGTTCAACAGCAGTGTCAAAATTTGGTAAGTCCAATATGATTGAAATTTACTGTTATATTTGACTGATTGACTGATTAAAGATGCTGCCACTATTTTCTGGTGCTGCAACAGAACAGATACTCATTTTTCTGGCAGAATTTATGATTTCATTCACAGAATATTGCACATATATTTCTGATATTTAATTTATTTTCTCTCAGATTGTTATGAATTTCTGTTTTTTAAAAAATGTTTGAAGTGAGAAACATGCTACATTTTGACATATTTATAATTAAATTTCCATTAAAATAATGTGCAGTTGAACTGGTCTTTCCTGTTTCATTCATGTTTTTAGGTGACATTAGTGCTACTGTGAAGACTAAAGATTGTGCTTTTGTCTGTCAAAGTGGGTCCTTGAACTTAGGAAATGTAAAGACAACTACTTCCTGCTGTAACACAGACCAGTGTAACCTCCAAGATGCTCCAGGTATTGATCATGTGCAAATGACTATCTTCTTTAAAGTCAACACTCATTTCACTTCCAAATGACATTCAATCAGGAAATAAAACACAGGGTGTGGCTTTCTGTCATGAACTGACTGAATGGAGCAGCTAAAGGAGATTTATTTTATACAGAAAATGTTATTAAAATAATACCTTTTTTCCTCCTGTAGATCCCTCTAACATCCCCAATGGAAAGACATGTTACTCCTGTGATATTCAGAGCTGCACAAACACATTGATCTGTTCAGGGGATGAAGACCGCTGCATTCAAATAACATGTGAGAATCTGATTAAAGTCATGATCTTTAAACTCTCTTAGGTTTAAACATTTGACACAGATCACAAATACCAACGTCCAGCTTAGACTGAATCAACCTCTGTTTTCTTTCTTTTCATCAGCAACTTTTGGAGGCCAGTCAATGGTGGTAAAAGGCTGTGCCTCTAAATCATTTTGTGATGGCATAGAATTTGATCTTGGTGTTGTGAGCATCTCATGTTGTGAGGGGAAACTGTGTAACGGTGCTCAGAGTGTCAACCAGAGATCGGAGCTCTAGCACAGTTCTGTGGCGAGTCGATCGTGCCGTGGATAACCTCTACCGAAGGAGACAGTCGTGTACTTTTACGTGAGAGAAGGGGTACGTCTCCACCACAGACGCGTGACACCAACGTCTGAGAAGTACATCGCCACCACAAAAAATTAATCTTACTTATCTTTCCTTTATTATGTTTCTTATCAATCATTGTTAACTTTTTCTTTTACTTTCCTGTGTTCTGATGACATTGAATATATTCTTGATACATATTGTGTAGCTATTGTATACTAAGTTGTATGTTATTAATGTCATCTACTGTTTACAAGCAAAATAAAAAAATGTATTAAAACTATTCACTCACTTTCTCTTGGAGATTAAGGACTATTTGCAAATCATACACAGTTTATTTCAGAATATTATTATAATATTTACTGTAATATTTATTTTCACAATTATTAACCACAACTTTAAAGATGAACACAAATTCAGTAATTATAATCTATAAACATAATATTCTGGAATGTCATTCTGAGCTTTTACTTTTGATGTCTTAGGTTTAGGAAAACAGTGTGACTCATAATAGACTATCAAACTCAAGTGGATGCACTACACTACACTAACTTATTTCTTACATTTCTAATTATTACTAAAAAGAAATAGGAAAGAAGACTTTACTTTTATTACTTTTGTCATTTGCAAGATTTTCCTTCACTTGAACAACTGTTCTGTGTTTTATTGTTTGTCTTGTAGTAAAGTGCTGGATTTTTGTAGGCTATCTTATCATTACAAACAATTACTATTGTCACAGTCTCTGTCTGTCCTGGACTCCATTTCCCATCATGCTCCCTGGCCCTCACCTGCACTCATTCTACCATCAGCTAATCACACACACCTGTTCCCTGTCAGCACCTCATCACACAGGACTATTTATGCACATCACTCACCTCCCTCAGTTGTCTGGTCTCGTTTATGTGTTTATATGAAGATGTTGATCTCCAAGACTTCTAAGATACTTACCTGTTCCACTCCAGCGTGTTTCCTCAGTCTCCGTGCTTTGTCGTCTATGTGTGAGTTTACCCACCTTCAATGTGTGTTCAACTGTCATCCATCCATCCATCCATCCACGATCTGCAAACCTGTAAGACAAAGGACTGTATCAGTGTTCAGCTACCACTTCACTAAGATTTCATCTCCTACCACTCACCTGCATTTACTGTGTTTACCCAGCTGTTTGTGAAATAAACATCCCTCTCCGTTCACCTCTGTGTCTCCGTCCCATCTGTCCGTAACAACTACAAAGACTTTGAAAAAAATACAAAATAGACACTCGATGTTGTTAAACAATATTTATTATTGAGAACAAACCTTTGGGTGCGGATGCTGGATGAGATCCACTGATAGATGGAGGTGGGAACAGAGAGCTGGGTTAATTTGGTTAATAAGTCCCTAGTTTGTCCAGATGTTGTAGGATGTAGTGGAGTCCCAAGTTGACCGCATCATCCACAAACCTGTTTCCTCGATAAGCAAACTGCAGGGGGTCCAGCAATGTCCTTCAAGTAGGCCAGCACCAGTCTCTCAAATGACTTTATGATGTCAAAATGCCGTTTTTTCGAGTATCCTCATGAGAGAAGTCTTAAATTAGTTAAATAACGTCTCAAATAACGTTGTGAGAAAATGAGATGTGTGTCAGATCCGCATCATGTTTGGCAGCGGCAGGTCTTAAAGTCACAGCAGCATAATAAACTAGATGCCGTGTTGTCTGTCATTAATAGGGTGACCATATGTCCTCTTTCTCCTGGACATGTCCTGGACAGTATTTCTAAATTGCCTAAAATGGCTTGAGCCCCTGCCCTTTTAATCGTGAAAGTGAAAGAGCCCCTTTCGGTTGCATCGAGGTGCCCCCGGAACACGATTTCGGAACGTGATTTCGATGCGGAGGTCTGTGCACGCCACTGTTCCTGTTGACAGTCCTCATGCATTAAAATGTTGTTGTATTTGCAATGCTTTAATCGTTCTCTGTAGATCCCACCTTCTCACAAGCCACGATTGGTCGATTATGTACAGATTATGCCTGCACGCTATTGGGCAAATTACTTTTCAGTCATTACCTTCAGCAAGTATGAAAACAAAGCCGAACTTAGGCAATTTAGAAATCCTAGGCAAGGACATGTCCGGGAAAAAGAGGATGTATGGTCACCCTAGTCATTAATGTTACTCAAAGAACAAAGGTAACAGAGAAAACTGTAGCTTTAATAAGGATTAATCTATTTTTCATTTATAATTTATTCAGTGAAGACTGTAAAGTGTTTGATAACTATTTCTTACCTGTTAGACCAGTGGTTTTCAAACCTTTCCTGGAGGCACCTGCACATTTTGCATGTCTCCCTCATTTATCACACCTGATTCAACTCATCAGCTCGTTAGTAGAGACTGCAGGAACTAAATTGGGTGTCTGATAAGGGAGATAAAGGGGGTGCCTTCAGGACAGGTTTGAAAACCACTGTATTAGACACAGGTAAATGACATTTATAATAATGGGTTTATTTGAAGATTGTTTTAAGTTCACTTAAATTAAAAGTTGCTATTTTTTTAAAGCCTAATAAACGTTGATTAGCTTTTAGCTTTTAGTTATACAGTAATGTTGAATGTCTATAATTAATGTTTTAAAAAATCAATTTTATTGAGACATCCGTACCATTATCAGTGATACTGGCCTTCATAAAGTAACAGTAATACATAAAAAATGCCATTAAACAAATATTTAAAACCCACGTAGAAGGTGACGTTCTCGTGACCTTGTGCAACGTTACCTAAAAGTTCTCTAAAGGTGACAAAAATTCTGAACATTCGGGACGTTCCTAAAACGTCCTCTTTTGGTAATGAACGTTTAAGGTTCCTTAAATGACTTTAGGGGGACGTTCCAATTTGGTTATTTTATGGTCAAAAAAGAACGTTACAAAGAGGACATTTGGGACATTACAGAACGTTCCCACACGGTCCTCTGTTGGTCATTTAATAACGTTCCCGATATGAGTTTAGGGGGACGTTCTATTTTGGTTATTGTGGTCAAAGAGGACATTTGGGAAGTTAACAGAACGTCCTATAGTAATAGTCCCCTAAATATTCCCAGAACATCCTGAATGTTCTCTGAAGGTCCACCAAATAACGTCCCCCAAACCTTAAAAGAACTCCACATCGTGACCGTCTCCGAACGTTCTGGGAACGTTACCAGGTGACAGGTTAGATGTTGATGTTTTATAGAAAATAATAAAGTTTGAAGTCACAGTTATGGAGGTGAGCGTTTGCTTTAGATGGGCTCTTGATTCTTGATATTTTAACGTTAGATTTTCTCTGGCTGCTTTAATTGTGTTTCCAAAACATGCTTGTTACCGCAAAATTTGCAAGAACTTCTGATCAGATGAATTTGATTATTTATGATGGTGATCATCATGGAGTGTCCTGATTCACTGATCCTCTCCAGAGACTAAACTCTGATTGTATCAACTGTTAGTTTTGCATTATTTAATTGTTTTGTCTTTTTTTTTTTTGTGATAGTCAAATGTTCAGATTTTAAAATTCATCATACAGAGTTTTGAGCAGTGTCTTTTAGACTCACACAGACATCATGAATCAGCGTATGAAGCTCAACAATAGTGACAATCAACAAAAATCTTTTTTGTGACTTCAGTAGCTTGTTTTGTGATGCTCAGAGTTGATCTGTTCATTGTTGAGGTTCATACGCTGAATCTTGATGTCTGTATGAGTCGACATGTTCTGAATAATTTCTAAATAATGACAAACTTTCAAAATACCAAAGCAGAACAGGATTATATGCAGTATTATAATGTTACAATAACATGAAAAGAATACTATATTTAGAGATCAGTGAATAAAGCCACTGTATGATGATGAAAGAATCAACAATATAATCAACAATAAATAAAATGTAATTATAATAAATAAACATATCAGTATTTTTTTTTTAAATAAGTTGAAATTATGCAAGCTGATGACTTAAACAAACGCACATCAATTTTCTCTGATAGTTACAGTAGGACTGTCTTAAACAATTTATATGTTTTCGTAAAAAATAAATTTCCCTGTGGAGAAAATGAAATACTATGAAAACAGTTTTAGTCATGATTTTTTCCCTATTTGATTTAGTCTAGTTAGTGTTGTATCAAATACAATTTGATTTTCGGTGATCGAGATTTGCCAGCAGTAGCTCATTTTTCCTGTTGTGCGAGTGATCCGCTCACAGCTTATCCTGCCCATGAAATCCCCCATAGGCCAGCAAACTAATGAGAACGCGTGACAATGATGACGTTCCATAACAAAAGAGTGAAGGCGCGAAAGCTGCTTTAGAAGTCTCACAGATTTAACGAAAATTACAGTTATTTGGCAAATAAATAAATTACGGACAGTTACATACGCATTTCCATTTTATAACATTTTATCATGTAGTAGGCTTTATGGTAAACCTCAAACAAATAATAGTAATTTATAGTGTTAATATTGATTGCAGAGTCTTTTACTCTTTATTTCTTAGCATTTGATGTTTTGTATTTTTATCTTTCAACTGATTATGTAATTGGCATGACACATTTACCTGACTAATATTGTTACATTTGAATTTATTCTGACTCGAAGATGAAATGATTAATGCTGCTTTCACGTGCTCTTGGAATTGTTGTAAATACAAGTTTCCTAGGTTAAAAATTGCACATGAACGCCCTCCCATTTCGAAATGCAATGAACTCGTAATCATGACTTCAGAAGTAGGAATGATCAAATTTCCGATAGCACGTGAAGGCAGCATAACTGTAGTAGATTATGCTATATCCATGTTACCCAAAATCTACTTCCAGGTTAGTGATGGACTAAAGTCCATTTTTAGGTGGAGCATAAGGCACTCCGCCAACTGAGATTTTAGAGCTCCGGCCAACACTTGGTACTAGTTCAAGTGTACTTAGACATTAAAGGCTAAAAAGGGAATTTCTGTTTAGAACAACAAGGTGTTGTTAGATCAATCTGTTAATTGTAATGTTACTAGGTGCTAAGTGTATATGGGAAACTGTAAGGACCACTCATTGGCCCAATGACAGAATCCAACAGCATGGGCAATGGCATAATATGCGTAGGTCATTTACTAGCACTTCTGTGAAGTTTACTTAATTTATTAGAATTCAGTTTAAATTTTACTTTAGCTCTGTGTTTAATCTGACTATGACTACGTTTACATGTTGTGATGTTGTAAGATGTAAAAAAGAATGAAAACAAAAGCTAACTCCAAACGGTTGTCTTTAATGTAGTAAGCATCAGTCAACAGTACCACAGCAATTCAACAACAACTCCTTCATCACCTCTCTAGGTTTTTCTTATTAGGTTTTACTGCCCTCTAGCGACCATACTCAGTATCACAATGATTCACAGAATACAACACGTGCGCACCAATAATGCGATTATTTCTCATAATCAGAGTAAGGTCTTAATCGCAGTAAGATGTTTACATGACACGAGCAGAACTCTTCACTCCAGTTTACATGCAATTTTCATTACTCTGATTATTCACTAATAAGTATGGTTATACCACACTCAGAAAGGCAAAGAGTAGGCTCTGCATCTTGTTACTGGCCATTGTTTTAATCTGCTCACATCAAATTCAAAATACTTTTTTATGGACGACGTACTGGATATTATTTGGCGCCGTGATGAACATCGCAACTACCCCCCTAGTATTGGTAGGTTTAGGATTAGGTGTGGGGTTAGAGCATGCGCACTTTGGTCAGAGCGGGTATAATGCGATTAAGGTGTTTACACATGCCTGTTTATTGCGATTAAAATTGGCGTACACCACCTATTTTAATGCGATTATGTTTACTACGATTATGAGCTTAATCGCATTACTTTAATCTAAGTACTGCATTTACATGAGGTAAAGTTTAATAGCAATATTGTCAAAATCCCATAATAATCGCATTATGAGGGAGCTGTTCTACTACAGTCTTTGTTTAATGACCGTATTTAATGTTTAATGTGCTATTTTAAATGTTTGTATAAAACTCGGTTTTGGTTTGAGTGCTGACACATAGCAAATGTTTTTGATAGCTTGTGCTCTGTTTTGATTTTACCTTTATATTAAAGGTACAATATGTAAAATTTTCTGTCCGCTAGAGGCCTATTCAAAACAAAGGCGTAGCTTGATGACGCTAAGTTTGAGCGCGGAATCTTCGGACGTGGTCTTCACCTCACAGCTGGTGGAAACAATCGGGATAGGACTCGGGAAGACATCATGTTCATGGATGCGATTATTAACGTTACTGTAGTATGAAGCAGAGCAGGACCGAGTGTTGTGGGAGCTGAACGAGGCCGCTGGAGCGATTGCGCAACACGCCTCACAAGCAGAGGAACTTTTATTATGTCACAGTCGCCGGCGCCGTTTCCAGTTTTCCGGTCATGAGTATGAGATAACGCAGCTCTGTTTATCATATTAGAAACATTTGAGAGTGTTGAAAATGATGTTATAACGTTACTCTGTGCGTTCGCTCGGCAGCTGCTGTGAGACACTTGTTTGAGACACACTGCAGTAAGATAGATTGATTTTAGAATATCATAATAAATGCTGGATGGCTTGTGTTGATAAATGGCATGCAATTAATTTTAAAACATATTGTATGATGAGAAAATTCTGTATTACTGTTACTAAAAATAAAGCTGCATCTGATTATGCTATGTTAGCTACTTCACAAAATGGTGTTTTTCTCTGAGGCATGGTAAAGCATGGTACTCGCAAAAAATCAAGAAAATTAGATTTAAACAATAAATGTGTTGAGCTATATAACAATAATTAGATTTCTGTCTATAAATGTAACCAAACAGTTGTTCCCTTATTGTCTATTAAAATGTGTAATATATTAAAGCGTTTTTGGTGTTTCCATGGTTTTTACAAAATAAAACCGGAAACCGAGGGTAACGCGGGTATGACGCAATTGACAGGCGACTCCTCACACGTCCCGGAGCCTTGGTTAAAATTGCAATTTTCTCACGATTTACAAATAGTTGGAAACATCTGGGATATTGTAAGTACTCAAGTGAACAAAATATTTAACACTGGACTAGTGGTTTTTGGATATTTTACTGTAAAATTCTTACATATTGCACCTTTAACATACTAAATCAGAGGGTTGCCTGTATAGCCTACTTTACATCATTATGCTTTTTTAAAAGAAATATTGACATGTATCTGAAATATTTCAGTATTGAATTAAAGCAAATAAAGGTTTTTTTTTTTTTTTTTTTTTGAATTGGAATCGACTCAAATCAAGAGCTTGTGAATCTGGATCAAATCATGAAATCAGGCTCAATACCCAGCACTAGAAATGAGATTCAGTGGAATGTTTATATATATATATATATATATATATATATATATATATATATATATAGCAGAATGGTGCAGTAGAGGACTTACATCTGTGAACATTTCAGCTTCACAGCATTAGGACTGAGACTCGAACACTTCATTATGAATTGGCCCTAAAAGTGGAAATTTAAAGCTGCTGTCCGTAACTTTTTTGTGCTCAAAATTTACAAAAATTATATAACGAGAATGTACAACATGAATCCATTTTCCAAACCGTGTTTTTGTCTTACCCTGAATCATTATGGTACACTTATAATAAGTGTTTATATTCAGACTATTTCAGACCAGACTGGTAGGACCCGCCGCAGAGTATCACAGTAACTGCGTGACTCGCCATAGACATACACGGAGAAAAGTAGCTCCGGCTACAATGTTCTTCCGCAAGACGCGTGCAGTTCTGTTTATTAACCGCTAGAGGGCCGCCAAAAATCGCGGACTGCAGCTTTAAAGATATGGTCAAACACTGTGTGTACCTGCACCAGCAGCTCCGTCTTGTGGGCTTAAGTTTACATTTACATTGATTCATTTTGCAGACACTTTTATCCAAAGCGACTTTTACAAATACAAATACAGCAAGCGATTCATTGTGAAGAGGCAAATAGACACAAGAAGTGCTCAAAATACAAAGTTTCAGACATTGCTTAGAGAAGTATAAGCTAGAATAGGGAGGGATTAAAGGAAGGGAAACAAATCATTCTTCCAGAACACTAGCAAAGGCTTTCACCCAGCAAACACACTTTGTCAGTCATAAAACACAAGCATTATACAATGTTTTCTTTTGTAACAAAATAAGAATAACCCTCATTGTTTATAATTCACTGCAGTTTATATTACATGAACCATGTTTACATTACAGAACAAAATTATTCCTAAGTTTCTCTTTTGAATGGATGGTAATGAAACTGAAAGACTAATGCTTGATTAAGTGTTCAGTTACATCTAATTGTTTTGATAGTATTTGATTTTTTAGATTCAGAATATATTTCATCATCACATAACTATATTACTGTTGCAAATTTATTCAGTTTTGTATTATGTTATTATTTTGAACTTATTTTGAAGTTTAACAGGTTTGAAAACAGTATGAAAGCATGTGCAAATTGTCGTGTAGGTATACAGAGTTTTGGCTTTTGTTGTGTTGAAGTGAGAAAAGAATTCATATCATTTCAAAGATGTAGTTATTAAAATGCATTTTGTGCGAAAACAATGATAAATGATCCACAGTTTAACCCACAGATTTCTGTTGTGCTCACTGTGTGAAGAGTTTTGAAAAAGTGACCCGAGTGTCCTAGCGATTGTAAAAAACTGTAAACATACAGATTTATCATATTTTGTTGCCCTCTTCACCCAAAGATGGAGCACAAACATAAATGTACAACGAATTTACTAACATAAGCTACATGCATCCATCCAGTCATCACTTTAATTTTCATAACCTAGAGTAATATATAAGATATCCTGTATTGTGTGTGTGTGTGTGTGTGTGTAAATCTGCAACATGTCAGATCACATGGACAATTTTGCAGTCTCTCTGGATAAAATCTAAATGTCTTCAATGTAATTGTGAGCAGTTGTGGATTATAGTCATATTATTCCAAAACATTTCAGCCTTTTTAAGCATTGCTAGTTATGGACTACAAAATTGTTTATTTACATACATCTGATGTAACTGTGAGTGTGAGTGTTTTCCCCTTTAATTGTGGTGATGTCAACATGAGCCAACATAATTTGCTGTTCTGTTCCCTCCTCTTCCTCTTTGCATTGCACAGGAGAGGTGAGGTTATTTTGGGCCGCTGATAATATTTTTTAATCTTTATTTTAAATATTGCTCTAATGTCTATATTTTCACTCTAATCCATGTGTATAATGTTATTTTACCTTTCTTTGTGGTTATTTATTTTTCATTTCACCCTGTTTGAATTATATTTTTTGCATTTGGGCCTAAATGTGGAACAGAGAGCACATGTGACAAGTGTACATCACATTTGTTTTATAGAGAAAACAAGGGCGACTCTCACACTGAGAGGCTGTGTTTATTTGTATATCAGGTTTTCTGTTACATTATTTTCTTGTTTAATGTGATTTTTCCTCTTTGCATTGTTAGTGCACGGGAGAGAGAAAACAAGGGCGATTCTCACACTAGGAAGCTGTGTTTATTTGTTTTATATCACGAATAAAAGATCAGCGAAACTGCCGCTTACTGTGTCCAGTCAAAGTACCTTTAAGACAAGTCATTTCACTCGGCGGCCATCTTTGAAAAGCCTCTCGGCATTCAAGTGCAGCTCCTATGTCTTTGAATGGGGAAACACCAAATTCTCCAAAACTGTTTACCAAGCTTTCGATTAAATTTCATATTTGAAATCACCAATGAAATCTGACAACAACTGTCTCAGAAATGTTGTTTCTAAACGCTCTAATCATGACAAAAAAACAAAAAACGGTATTTTTCAGGCTGGATCAAGCTAACGCGCATGCGCAATCCTAAATGCGCGTCTCCTGTGCCTCATTTCGGAGGCGCACGTCTGACTGTTTCTATAGGAACCGGAGCTTCTAACCAAAGCCACTGGAAGGCAAGCCTGCAACCTTTAGCCAAAAAAGCTTAACGGCTAATGCTAACGCAGGGAAGGAGACCAGAGGCTGTTTTTTGAATGGATGTCAATGGATGAGAGGCTTCACTATGCTGATTAAACAGCTTTTGTGGGGAAATAGCTAATCATTTAATTAATCGACAGCCTGTTTGCTAATCTTCAGCATGTTTTATACTAAAAAATACTTTCGTTGGAAACTATATGTAGATTTTTTTTGGCTTGATAAAAATGTATTTTTTAATAAAAGGCAGACTAGGGAATGTTGCGACTGATGTCACTGCCATTACACAATGGGCTGAGAGGTGCCGCACGTGATTAAGATAGCCGTTACGCTTTCTTCAATGGTAAGAGATACAAACCCTCTTATCTCCCTATAATAATACGATCTCTGTTCTAACAGCCGCTGCAGTGACGCAATGACTTTACCAATCGGCGATTGGCTCTTATTTAGAAGGCGGGACTTATTCCGCCATATTGCGCGTTGCACTTTCTCCCATTCAAAACAGTACGAGTGACACGTCTTGTGTTATTCTATAGTCTTTGGTCCAGTTCTTAATAAAGCAGAAAACAACCAGTTACTCATATTCACGTTTATCTGTTCCGGCAAAAAATGAACACGCTTTTAGCGCCACTAAGTGGACATTTCACATTGAAACTGCAGTGATATGTACGTATTGGTACGTATTTTGCGACTCGCGAAAACGTTCCCACAGGTACGTTTTTCTAATGAGACCAGGCTCGAAATTTTCATATATTTGTTGAGACCAGGGCCCCATGATAATGAATATGTATAATTAACTGTTAATAAATATACAAATAAACATAAATATATATAAATAATGTTTTCTGACAAGACGTGTCTAAATGGATTATTTTTACAGTGTTATGATATTACAGTTTTTCCTCAATCTCACACAATTTAATTATTTTCTCACTCAATTCTTCACAATTCTCACAATGACCAACTGATACAAACCTCAAACTGTCTCGTCAAAATCAAATATTTTAGTAAAAACATTCTATTTTTTCAGAATCATACTTTGGCCTCAGCTGACAAACAAAACCTACAAATACACAGATTACTTTCCTGCCTAGTGTACACTAATGAGATCAATTCATAACACTGTAACAAAAACCTCTTATTGGGATTCAGGAATGATTTTGCAGCTCAGTGTCTGACAGTACAACATATATATAATCAACAACAAAGAGTGCAGATATTGTCAATTACAATACAGTACAAAAATAAATAATAAATTTAGCATCCTCTGCACCTTTGTCCTAATTGCATTACAGTACTATAGCAGTTTCTTAGTCTTCTGACGAAAGACTATCTATAACTCTCTAAGGCAGTCTTCTCTTGGTTCTGCAAAAATACATAAAATATATTTTATTATGTAGAGTACATGCAAAAAAAGGTAATTACCATGACACAACACTTGACGTGCCACAAAATCCAGCAGCATGTGCACCAAATCGTAAAATATCATGCCACTTCATGTTAATATTGAGAAATACTTCCCAGTGATTGTTAAAAAACTGTAAAATTACATAAACATATATTTTTATGTTTGTGCTCCCTCTACAGGTAAAGAGGGTAAAGGTGATAAATATGTAAGTGCAACTCAATGCCACAAGAGGGCGCTGCGAGTGCTCTACACCCATATTTTTGTTTGTTTAAACTAAAACTAACAAATTTAATTTTATCAGCAGGTCTAGGATTCACTCCAGCTTTGTAATTCCTCATCTTTTACGAAATCTACAAGTTTCTCAAGCAAATCAAGCCAATTTATTGCCGCTTCTTGCATGTGGTTGGAGCTTTCATACTCTGAAGTGTGTTTTTCTGATCTGTGTAGATTGCTTTTAAATATCATTGGTGACATACAAAGAAAATCATTTATACTTTAATATTTTTAAAAGCTATTTTTATATACAATATTATAATAATATTTATAATAATTTATATGATTAAAATAATGTTAAAGCAAGTTGAATCACTGGCACATCTTTTCTCAAATCCATCATGCTAAAAAAAAAAAAATGGATTTGTTAATGCAAATCACAAACATGATATCTGATAAAAATGTATCACTTGCCATGTTTGACACGCACATTAAGTTTTTGAAAAAAATACTTCCCTTTCAATCAACATATGATATGATGTGCTTCTCTTAAACATGCAAAATATTATTTGTATACCATTGCACATATTTGCATTTCGTTGTTATTTCCTTATTAACTTATTTCCCCCACTGCTTTTATCTGATTCCAATGATTTTCCCTCTATTTTTGTTTATCTTGATATCTAATTTCTCTTTTTGTTCCCTTAATTAAACTTTATTATTATTTTCTCTCAGTGCAGGTGAATACAGTCTTTGACTGCAGCATGGACTTTTCGCCTTGTGCTCTACACCCATTTTTTTTCTTCTTTAAACTAAAACTAAAACAAATTTAATTTTTTCAGTGGGTCACATCATTTTATGATAGGTTTAGAGCAAGCTATATTGCAGACAACAACACAACCCTTACAAAAAGTAACCATTGTTTTACTACAAAATAATAATAATAATAAAGAAAAAACATGGTTACTATAGGCAGTCCAGTGTAACCACAAATGAACTAATTATGTAACGAATGAATTAATCAGTTTCACCATGGTATATGTAGTACAACTCTGGTTAATTTTCAGAAGGGGAAAACATGACTCATGATAATGCAATAACATGTTCAGTATTAGGATTTTTCTATAAAGATATTTTCATGATGTAGTTATTATTGTAATAATTTTGACATTTAGGCAAATTAGAAAATATTGTTGATGAAAAAGTGACAGGTACAAGAAAATTACTGAAAAAAGTAAACACACACACACACAAAGTGAGAGACAGAGAGGAAAGTGAAAAGAATGAAAATGAAAATGGAGGTGAGAATTCAAGAGAGAATTTTTAATTATTTCACATGGCCACAGCCTAAGATTTTGAATTTTTTTATATGATGGTGATGGCCATACGAAAAAATAGGGTTGTCCATGGTTTCAAAATTTGTTGTGGGTGTATGGGATGGCCTGAATGATTGAGATTTCCTGGCCTGAAATTTTGTCCCATTCCGAAATTTTGAACCCACCCCTTTCTGAACAGACATAAAAGGAACGGAAACATTGTGATTTCATTCTGTTCCTGACACAAGATGGATCTGCGAGTCTCTGTCGTTCTTCTTTTCATTTTTCTCACTGGAGGTACAAAAAACAGCAAGTATTGAATGTATTATTTGGTACACTGACTAAGGTCACTGAATGTCTCTCTCTGTCTTTAAGGATATTCTCTCAAGTGTTACGTGTGCACACCTGATTCGACGGGTTCCTGTGACGCAAAAAACGAAACATGTCCACTTGGATCTTCTAAATGTTCAAGCATTACAGCGGAACAATCAGTTGGTAAGTCCAGTGTGAAGTGGAAATTTACTGTCGTAGTTTACTGAAAGTGATGATATGAAATAGAAGTATATACAGTATGTTAATCTCATCACATAATTGCAATTATTTGTCTATTGCAAGAGGAACATGATTTCTAGAGTTGTTTCTTCAGCCTATTACGAAGTTTGTCCTTTTTGCAGGTTCCACTAAGGTGTCCATCACAACTAAAACTTGTGTAAGTCAATGTGATCCAGGGACCATACAGCTGCCAACTGGAGGGACAATGTCTGTTCAGTGCTGTGACACTGACCTCTGCAACGCAGCAGGTATTGGCCTTTATTTGACCGTGTGATTTTTATGTATTTATCTAGCAGTTGCCTTTTTCCACAATGATTATTATAATAATTCAAACACAATGATTGTTCATCAGGAGCATATCAAATTTCAGTAGTCAAAAATAATATACAGCTAGAAAAGTGTGAAAAGGAGAAACTTGTGAATTAGTCAAGTGCTTTAGGAGAGTTTTTATTGTTTTTAGAAAACTGATGAAAATGATCAACAAAAAGCATAGTAGAGGTAGTGGTAGTAGTAGTGGTGGTGGTATTAATTAATACTAATTTCTTTATCATCTTGATTAGATGGAGTGTTTAAGGGAAGCTTCCTCTTGCTCTTCTCTCCTCTGCTCTTCTACTTCCTGTTTCAGTGAGTCCAGATTCAAGACTTCAGATTCTACAGTGAAGACCAGCGAATATGAGACACATTCTGATGCATTACTATAATTTACTGAATAAAGCTTGTTTGTTGCTCTACTATTCTTTGGTGTCATGATTTAAGGAACTGAAAAACATAAATATAAATAAAAAATATATTGCATCATCATTATGAGAAGAAAAAAATCATTAATTTTATAGCAATATATTACAAAAGAATCAAAACACAAACATTTCTTTCATACACAGAAAAAGAGATCCAAAGCTTTTTTCATTTGGAAACACTTGTCCACAAATCTTAAATACTTAAAATACTTAAAAGAAAGACACACAAAAGTACAGTAAATAATATTTTGTTGCCAGTATTTTACTGTAAAAAAGCCTGGCAAGGTCCAACAGTGTATAGTCGAGTGAAGGGAATATTCCTGAGCAATTTTAGACTTACTTCAGAGGCAAGATTCACAGGGTCATTCTTACTCAACTCGTCAGTCTTTAGATATTCATCCTCTTATATTTCTTACCTGTAGAGGTCAATTCTCAATAAGATTTAGAGGTACCAAATAATGGAAGGACTTTCCTACCTGGTAAATAAATGCTCTTCAGTATTATGTTATAAAAGATTATTACAATTTAATTACTGCTTTGTAGCTGTTTATCTTTATTTATTTGTTGTCCGTGTTGAGTCACTGGCACATCTTTCCTTAAATTCATCATGCTGAGAAAAAAATGGCTTTATTAATGGCAAATTACAAGCATTATATTTGATAAAAAGGTATAATTTGCCTAGTTTGATGCAAATCCATTTTTGGCATAACAAAACTTCCCTTTCAATCAACACGCAAGATATGATGCTCCTCTTAAAAAATGCAAAATTTACTCATATTATTTGTCTACTATATTTAAATAAAGTACAAAAAACCTTTCTTTAAATGTTAAAAAATTCTTTTATTTTACAGGTATTTCCTGATTTGATTCAAACGACTGGCAACAACAGAACATTAAACACTAACAGATCTCTCAAGATCTCAGCACAGAGCACAGAGACATCAATAATCAACATATGAATCTCAACAATGCTTTTTTTGTGATTTTTTTTTTTTTTTTTTTTTTTTTTTTTGTCACCACTGTTGAGATTCATACACTGATTCTTGATGTCTGTGTGAGTCTGCATGACCTTGACACAACATTTTCTGCATAATGATTTAATAAAATTGTTTCTAGTATTACAGCACTGCAGTAGTATTGGCATGTTAAATTACAACTATAATATTAAACTATTCAGTCAGAGACCAGACTCTGATATCAGTGAATCAGACCACTTTCTGATGATTATATCACCACTTAAAAAGTGACTTACCTCATCTGAGCTTTTCTTGCTTTTTTTTTTTTTTTGCTATAACAAACGTGTATCGGAAAGACACAGTTAAAGCAGCCAGAGAAATACTGTTGTTAAAGAGTCAAGGGTCAAGAGCAAGCACTGACCACCAGAACAGTGACTTCAAACTTTATTATTTTATTCAATAAAACATCAACATCTAAACCTCTGTTAATTCTCAGTAAGAACTTTAATATGAAAGAAATAAAGTCTGGATTGTAATAAGTGAAGATGCTGAGATCTTGAGAGATCTGTTAAAGTGTTTCTGTATCGTCTGTTTTGTCTGTATCGTCACCATTGTGCTGGAGAGTCGAGCCTGTGCTTCAGTCCAGGATGAGCCAGAAAACATTGGTGTTATGCTGCATGTTGCTTTATTTCAGCTTCATATAACATATAGTTACATTAGTTTATTCATGTGTGCTCTTTCTGGTTAAATACAGGAGATTCACATTTTACAGTCAATGTGTTTTGTTAGTAACAATTCAGGATATAAAATAACAGTGTTTTTTCTGTAAGAGTGTTTTGCACTTTATTTAAATTGGGATATTTTACATTTATTTATAGACTTTGTTTAGCAGCTGTTGCTGAAAGTCATCTGACTGTTTTTTTTTGTTTTTTTTTAAGATTGTTTTGCAGTGAAGGTGTTTTATTGTCATAATTCAGGGAATACCTGTAAAATAACTGTTTTTCTATAGAAAAATTGTAATGAAAATTTCTGTTAAAGTTTTTTACACTTTATTTAAATTAGAATATTTTACTTTAATTTGAAGGTTTTTGTTTGGCAGCCGTAGCTGACAGTCAATGACCTTTTTTTTCCGATTTATTTTTTTACAGTGTAGATATTGTGGAATAAAGTCGCTATTTTGTTGGCACACAAAGTAAGTTTGGAATCCAGCCATAAACCCAAATATTTAATGTGATCTATACTCTATAGTGCCATCATTACAATTATTGTTAGATTATTTTAAATACTTTGCTTTCAATCAGCATATGTGATATGATGAATGAGGATATGATGCGCCCCCCTTAAACATGCAAAAATTATGCAAAATAATTTTCTATCACTGTATCACATTTTCTATCATGTTTTTGCATTTTACTTTTCCTTGTTTCCTTAACTTATTTTCCCACTGCTCCCATTGTTCCCACTTTTTTTGTTGTTATTTGTTTATCTTGATATCTAATTTCGCTTTCCGTTCCCTTAATTATTTTGCACTGTTCTTTATTATTATTTTCTTATTAATTTCTCTCATATTAAATACAGGTGAATTTGACTGCAGCATGTACTTTTTCTTCTTTTTCTCCAATTCTGACGTTACGAAGCCTCGTTTACTGAAATCATGTGATTTTGGCACTCTGAACCACTGATTTGAAACAAAAGATTCATAAAGCTTCAAAGCTTAATGAAGCAGTGTTTTGAAATCGCCCGTTCCAGCAGGTGTTTAAATGATTGAAAGAATGTTTCAGGAACATCATACAAACCTTTAAATAACATTCTACTAATTATAAGGAAAATGGACATTTTTATGTTCTTGGAATGTTACAAATCAACGTTCCAACAATGTTGAATTTTAAGTAAAAAATAAGTTGAAATAACATTTGAGGAACATCATAACTTTAAAAAAAACTTTCCTCTAACGTCAAGAAAACTGGACATTTTTGTCATTCCCAGAACCAACACTGAACATTTAGAGAATGTTCTTATAACAAAATTCTGTTGGCTAGGGATGTCTTCAATTTTATTTTAGGCGAAACATGTTAACTTTAAAATTTTTTACTAATATTGTAAATACTGAAACTATTATTTAAATAGCATTGTGCATTTCAGAATATGAATATGAAGGGATACTCGTTTAAATTTATCTTCAATGCCCAGCATTGCATTTGCAGTGCATATTCCAAACAAGGGATTAGACAAGTGTAAGATGTTTAGGCTAAGATAAATACTTTGTTTTTAACAAATGTAAATACTAGTGTTATAATGTAATACACCCTGTTTCATGGTTGTTGCATAACCTCTTTTTTCTTCATTTAACATTGCAAAGTTTGTCTTGTACAACCCATTTTGCATGCATGTAAATAAAGGTCATGTTTTCCTCTGTTAAATCATTGTGCAAAAAAACTCTGTCAACACTAAACTTCAAATATGAGAATGCACGTATTGTGCTTGATGGAAATGGTGTGGTGAATGAGATAGAAGCTACCCAAAGGGGAGGAAAAAAATCTGAGCACTGTGTCGATGTTACTGAGATCTCTTCTGAAACTTCAGAGAAGAAAAGTGTTAGACCACTGAGTCTTTAGTTTAGGAGAAAAATCTGAGAACACTGTGTGAAAGCTTTTTCACACCCAAAAGCTTTTTAAACTCATGAAGACCACATTTACTAGAATTCATCACGTTCTATTGTATTTATTTTGGCAAATTTTGACTAGTTGTAGAATTTATAATAGTTC
Organism: Hypophthalmichthys nobilis; assembly: GCA_037950665.1. NCBI lineage: Eukaryota > Metazoa > Chordata > Actinopteri > Cypriniformes > Xenocyprididae > Hypophthalmichthys > Hypophthalmichthys nobilis. The sequence goes on from CM075490.1 coordinate 3,973,577, forward strand.
AGTCATGACAACTGTCACGGACCTGGCCTCTGTGGCTCCCTCCGACCACCACCAGAGGGCTCCCTCACCCGAGTATTAACCCCTATGGACTATATTTCCCATGACCCCGTGCCTGGGCTGATTACGCACACACCTGATTCCCATAACCCGGACTATTTAAGCAGACGCACACATTCACCCATTGTGAAGTCTTGTTTTGCCCCAGCTGACATTACTGAGCGTTTATCCCTGTTATTCCTATTCTGTGTATGACCTTGGACTGCCTTGTACCTTCGTGGTTGCTTACTGCCTGCCTTGTGATTTACCTGACTGTTTTCTGGATTACTCTGCCTCGCCTGCCGCCTGCCCTGACCATTTGCCCTTCCTGGTTACTGTTTACGTTTTGCCTTGGACATTGTTATTGCTGGTGCTTGACCCTTGCCTGTACGACTACGATTATCTCTAATAAAGCTGCACATGGATCCCACTGAGTCTGCTGCCTCGACACAGAAGACTTCGCCAGACCAAGATCCAGCGGCTATCTATCGCCTGACAACAGAGGTCTCCACCCAAGCCAGCGTTCTAGCCGTCCACCAACAGCAACTTACCCGTCTCACCGCTGTAACCGAGGAGCTGGTGAAGACACTGCAGAGCATGCGACTCTCTCCTGCTGATGTAAGTCCGCCATTAACCACGCTGCCCGTGGCAGCGGCATCACCGTTACCATCTTTCGCCACAGCGAACCCGCGTCTAGCCTTTCCCGAGAAATATGACGGCTCGCCGGCAAGATGCAAGGGGTTTCTGTTACAGTGCTCATTGTTTTTATCCCAGCAACCCGCTCTGTATACCAATGACGAGAGTCGCATCGCCTTCGTGTGCTCCCTGCTGACGGGCAAGGCATTAGAATGGGCAACTACTGTGTGGATTAACGGGCATCCTACCTTCACCTCACTCGACGAATTCCTGCAACATTTCCGGGAGATCTTTGAGCACGCTGAGGGGGGAAAGGAGGCTGGTGAGTTACTGCTGGCGCTGCGCCAAGGGAAGCAGACGGCGGCAGAATACGCTCTCACTTTCTGCACACTGGCTGCACAGACAACTTGGGTGGATGATACGTTAAAGTTACTGTTCCGCAAGGGTTTGAACTCGGATCTTCAATCTGAAGTGGCATGCCGTGATGAGGGAAACACTTTAAATGGCTTCATTGACCTAGCCATCCGCCTCGACAACTTAATTCGCTCCCGACGACCTCCGAGAAATATCACATCGTCCGCGGCCGCCACTCCACCAACGCCGGCGGCTGAACCCATGCAGGTCGGCGTCACTTACCTGTCCCCGGAGGAGAGAGAGAGACGTGTTCAGCAACACCTGTGCCTCTATTGTGGTCTACCCGGTCATCTGAGAGCATCGTGTCCCACTCGACCCTCCAGTCATAATGCCACTGTGGTGAGTTCTCCTTCAACCTCTCTTAATATTGAAGTCCCAGTCAAACTCATGTTCAGAGACAGTTCTGTGAATGCCCTAGCCATGATAGACTCAGGAGCAGCCGGTAATTTCATGGATTGTGATTTCGCTAAAGCACACAACATAGCTCTTATCCCTTGTTATTCTGTATTGTCAGTGGCAGCGCTAGACGGACGCCCCCTGGGGACTGGACAGGTTCAATACACCACCAACGACGTTACTCTACAAATTGGCGCTTTGCACACTGAATTAATCCGCTTCTACATCATCAAGTCACCTCTGAACCCTATCATTCTCGGGTTAACTTGGTTACGCCTCCATGATCCACAAATCTCTTGGGCCGACAATCAGATCATCCAGTGGTCAGACCTGTGTCACCGTAAATGTCTCCAGTCCCCACAGAAATCTCCCAAACCATCTCCACCCGTGAATGCATTGCCAGCTGAGTACCAAGATCTCGCCGAAGCTTTCAGTAAAACCAAGGCGGCCCAGTTACCACCACATCGCCCCAGCGACTGTGCCATCGATCTGCTGCCAGGCACATCGCCTCCCAAGGGTCGCATCTTCCCACTTTCTCAACCTGAGTCTGAAGCTATGAGGAAATATATTGAGGAAGAACTGGCCAAAGGATTCATTCAACCATCCACCTCTCCTGCCGCGGCTGGTTTCTTCTTCGTCAAAAAGAAAAACGGAGGTTTGAGACCCTGCATTGACTACCGAGGCCTCAACGATATCACGGTAAAGTTCCGTTACCCCCTGCCGTTAGTTCCTGCCGCCCTAGAACAACTTCGCACTGCCAAATACTTTACCAAGCTAGACCTACGAAGCGCCTATAACCTGATCCACATCACGAATGGGCACTACGAATACCGGGTTATGCCGTTCGGGCTGGTCAATAGTCCGTCCATCTTCCAAGCCTTCATCAACGACGTCTTCTGGGATATGCTCAACAAATGGGTTATTGTCTACATCGATGACATTCTCTTTTATTCAGACACCTACACCGATCACATCCGCCATGTCCGCTCTGTGCTTCAACGACTAATCGACAACAGACTTTACGCCAAAATAGAGAAATGTGAATTCCACCAGACGGCCACGTCTTTCCTGGGTTACATTATCAGTTCTGAAGGGGTTGCTATGGATGACAGCAAGGTTCAATCTGTTCTAAACTGGCCATTACCCACCACCATCAAAGAACTACAATGCTTCTTGGGGTTCGCCAACTTCTACCGACGATTTATCAGAAACTTCAGCATGATTGCGTCACCACTCACCTCCATGCTCAAGAAGGGAAATAACAGGTTGGTCTGGTCACCTACGTCCCGGGATGCTTTCCACAAGCTCAAGGAATTGTTTACAACGGCTCCCATATTACATCATCCAGATCCCGAACATGAGTTCCTGGTCGAGGTGGACGCCTCCAGCACGGGGATCGGGGCAATCTTGTCACAACGGCAGGGCAACCCTACCAAACTGTTCCCATGTGCGTATTACTCCCGCAAACTCACTCCTGCCGAACAAAATTATGACGTGGGAGATCGTGAACTACTGGCCATTAAAGCAGCCTTAGAACAATGGCGGCATTGGTTAGAGGGAAGTAATCACCCGTTCATTGTGCTAACCGACCACAGAAACCTAGAATACTTGCGCTCAGCGAAACGTCTAAACCCCAGACAGGCCAGATGGGCCCTCTTTTTCAGCCGATTCCAGTTCACTGTGACTTACAGACCAGGATCAAAGAACACTAAGGCTGATGCACTCACACGCCAATATGAATCCTCTTTAGTACCACCCTCAAACGAACCCATTCTGCCACCCGCAATCATCCTCGCACCCGTTCAATGGGACATCATGACCGAAATCGCTGATGCTCATCATACCGAACCACCTCCTCCTAACTGCCCCACAGACCGCACTTATGTTCCCACAGCTCTTCGCACGAAGGTCATTCAACAGGTCCACACTTCTCCCAGTTCAGGTCACCCAGGTATCACAGCCACTACTCAACTCATTAGTAATCGCTTCTGGTGGTCCTCCTTACAATCTGATGTCATCACCTTCATCCGCAACTGTACCATATGTCAAACCACCAAATCTTCCCATCAGGTTCCCGCTGGACTGTTGCAACCTTTGCCCATACCACAGCGCCCCTGGTCGCATATCGCCATAGACTTTGTTACCGATCTCCCCAGCTCCCAAGGTCTGACCACCATACTCACAGTAGTTGATTGTTTCTCTAAGGCCTGCCGCTTCATTCCCTTACCTAAGCTCCCCACCGCTCTGGAAACGGCCGAACATCTCTGCAATTATATGTTCCGGTTCTATGGTCTACCAGAGGACATAGTATCCGACCGAGGACCACAATTCATGTCACGACTCTGGAGTTCCTTCTTCCAAAAACTTAATGTCAACATCAGCTTAACGTCAGGCTATCACCCTCAGGCCAATAGGCAAGTTGAACGCCTTAATCAGGAACTAACCCGCTATTTGCGCTCATATTGTCACGAAAACCAGTCCGACTGGAGTCGGTATCTGTTCTGGGCCGAATATGCGCAAAACTCACTTCAAAAACCGTCAACTGGACTTACATCATTCAAGTGCATCCTTGGATACCAACCGCCACTGTTCCCTTGGTCAGGTGAACCATCCGATCTCCCAGCCGTCGACCACTGGCTCCAGCGGAGTGAGGCTGTCTGGAATGAGGCTCATGTTCACCTCCAAAGGGCCGTCCGGCGCCAGAAGGAACTTGCTGACCAACACCGTCGCCCTCATCCAGGATACCACCCTGGACAGTGGGTCTGGTTGTCAACCAGGGATCTTCGTCTACGGTTACCCTGCAAAAAGCTCAGTCCCAGGTACGTGGGTCCATTCAAGATCATTAGACAAATAACTCCAGTTTCCTTCCGTTTGGCATTACCTCCTGAATACCGTATCTCACCCACTTTCCATGTTTCTTTGCTCAAGCCCGCAGGTGGTTCGAGAGGAGTGGAGAACCTAGATGAGGCCAGTGACCAGAGGCCTCCTCCCCTAATCGTGGAAGGCGAGGAGGCATATCAAGTACACAAACTCTTGGATTCCAGACGCCGGGGCAGACTACTTCAATACCATGTTGACTGGGAGGGGTATGGCCCGGAGGAACGGTCCTGGGTAAACGCAGATGACATTCTGGACCCATCTCTTATCAACGACTTCCATAAGACCCATCCGGAGCGACCTGCCCCTCGCCCACGTGGAAGACCCCGGCGTCGACCGCCTCCTCGCTTCAGGAGCTGCTCGCGGGTGGGGGGGGACCTGTCACGGACCTGGCCTCTGTGGCTCCCTCCGACCACCACCAGAGGGCTCCCTCACCCGAGTATTAACCCCCATGGACTACATTTCCCATGACCCCGTGCCTGGGCTGATTATGCACACACCTGATTCCCATAACCCGGACTATTTAAGCAGACGCACACATTCACCCATTGCAAAGTCTTGTTTTGCCCCGGCTGACATTACTGAGCGTTTATCCCTGTTTTTCCTATTCTGTGTATGACCTTGGACTGCCTTGTACCTTCGTGATTGCTTACTGCCTGCCTTGTGATTTACCTGACTGTTTTCTGGATTACTCTGCCTCGCCTGCCGCCTGCCCTGACCATTTGCCCTTCCTGGTTACTGTTTACGTTTTACCTTGGACATTGTTATTGCTGGTGCTTGACCCTTGCCTGTACGACTACGATTATCTCTAATAAAGCTGCACATGGATCCCACTGAGTCTGCTGCCTCGTCACAACAACTCTCGGAGTGGATTAAATTCAACCAGCATTTATTGGCATGGGGCATGAAGTATACATGGCTTGATTTTGGCGTACGACATCTGCTACACTGCTGCTGCTGCTGAGCAAATACGAAATTGTTCAGCTTAGTCAAATAAAACAACAAAGAAAAGGCTGCTGCAAGAATGGTAGAACCATAGCAGATCTCTACAGGTGGTGCTGGGGAGGAGGAGGGATATAATCTGTTAAGGGAATAGATTTTTTTTTTTCACTAAAGATTTATATTACAGCTGTGGCATGTTGTAGCTATAGTTTCTGTGTTGCTATTTTTCATAACAAATGCTATAAAAAGAAAGAAAGAAAAAAATGGTCTTACCTGTAATTATATCCTTATTGTAACAAATGCTATAGTTAACAATTACAAGAACTGTTGTTTTAAGGCAGAGTACAAGTTAGAAAGAGCTTTAAAATATAGTCCTTCTTGAATTTTTGACTAAACAATTGGTTTTGTTTAAGAATGCATGAATATGAATATTTGATTACTGCACTGTATTTTTCTATTACATTTACATTTGCATAATAAATCATCTGCTAGTTCTAGCTACAGCCATGGGGGTCTCTCTGACTAAATACTGATACCTAGTGGTCAAAAGCAATAGCAAAAGTAATAGTTCATTATTATTAAATTGCAGACAAAGATTTTGGATAGGTTGACTTATATGTTTGGTGAGGAATGGGTGCGGTAGGGGCCCCAACCTCAAATTCTTTCATAGGGCCCAAAATTGCTAGCGGCGCCCCTGACTAAAAGCAAAATACATTAGACCTTATGAAATAGTAAATGTGATTAAATAAACAGAAAATGATTCGCTGTCCACTGAAATGGTTGTTTTCAGTAGGTCTGTACTGAAATATTACTCAAAAATAATAACTTAATGTATCAGAACTGGAGCCAAATATTTACTTATAAAACGTTTTGTATTTAATTAATTTATGCATTATTGGCCTGGTTTCACAGGGCTTAAATTAGGCCAGGATTAGGCTTTACTTCAATTAGAATATTTAAGTAGCTTTCATAAACATGCCTTGGAAAAAAAAAAATAAATAAATAAAATAAAATAACATTACTGGTGTGCATCTTGAGACAAAACAATGACAGTTACATATTTTAAGATATGTCAGTGCTAGTTGCTTTCAGTTAAGACAGCTCAAACATTTATTTTAGTCTGGGACTACACTTAAACCTGGTCTGTGACTGTGAAACTAGGGATTATGTTTTTTGTTATTTTGGTAAATTCTTTGTTTAATTTATGTTTGTGCGCCCTCTAGAGGTGAAGAAGTTAAAGGTGATAAATATGTAAGTCCAACTCAAGGACACAAGAGGGAGATGCTGATGCTGGTGCAGATGCAGATGCATACAGTACAGTGTTTGTGCAACATGGACTTTTCTATTGTGTTGCCAAGACAAAAATAATTAGTATAAGGTGACAAATCTTTATACCTCTTAATATTATATAAATGTGCAGTAAAAATGGTTTGTTTCTTTGTTAATTTATTCTTGTATTTATACATTTTAGCACCATCCATATGCATTACCCTAAACATGGGCACCTGAACATTATACTCATATGATTCTGTTTATATTAATTCAGGTTAATCAATTCAAATTGGTAAAGAGTTAGTCCTCCCTTTGCTTTCTCTCTTCTAAGAAGAGAGATCACTTGCCATCATCACTTGCCATGTTCAACATGCACAACAAGTCAATTTTTGGCTTTAAAAAGATGATGTTCTCCTCTTAAACAGGCAAAAATTACACATATTATTTGTCTACTGTTGTTTTTGCTTTCCATTTTTCCTAATTTCCTTAACTTGTTTTTTCACTGATTTTATCTTAATCTAGTGTTTTTTCCCCCTCTATTTGTATTTGTCTTGATAGCCTATATCATTTCTCTGATTGTTCCCTTAATTATTTTGCGCTGTTCTTTTTTATTATTATTTTCATATTAGTTTCACACAGTGTCAACACAAAACAAAATCACAGTAACTGTTTTGTGTTTCTGTCTTTCTTTGGAAACAGAAAATACTACTTAAAAATACTACCTTAAACCTAAAACTTTATTTCAAATGTTTCAAGCCGCTCAAATCCTAGTCTTAATGTTGTTTTCTTGAAAGTATATCATACAAAAAAGGCAGTCACTTTTCAGTCTATTTGAGCTTTTCTTAAACTGTTCCTGTACGACTATGAGTAATTCTCTTTGACAAGAAACTCTCAAGTGTCTGCTTTCAAATGAGACCATGTGCCTGTAGACCAAAGGGTTTAAGAGCTGCAGCCGTTTCATTTTGGGTATGTCATTTTCAGCCTGTGGGGTCCTGCTCGATATGGAAAGCCAAACCGATCAGAATTCACGTGATTTTGACCGCCGTATAAATATTAAAACGCTGTTTTCATAACGCCATCAGGCGTTAAATAAGCGCCGTCAGGAGTTAAGTTAACGTCACATGCCGCCACGCGTTAAAATAACGCCACTCGCTGAAAGACGTTAAGTTGACGCCACGCCACTCAAAATGCAGATTTATGAGCTCATCTACATGGCTCCTCCTCTACTGAGCTGGAGGACTCTAAGGCAAGTTGGAGAATACAGTTTGCAAGAGTGTGAAAATGGCAAGGAGAGAATTATTGCGGTGTAAACACACTGTAAACTGTGAATTGTAAATGTAAATGGATTTTGTTCAAGTAATAATATAAAAAAGGTCTTAAGATCTGGCACAGATGTAGAGTCTGGTGCAGAATGACATTTTATATAGAAAGTAGAGGAGTATATTCTTGTTTTGTAAAGAAATTTTACAAAAGAAAACAGTGTATAATGCTAACTGATGTTAGTGTTTTTTATGTCTGTGTTTTATGACTGACAATGTGTTTGTTGATTGAAAACCTTTGCTGGTGTTCTGGAAGAATGAGTTGATTTGGGTAGTTTTAGTGCATTTTGAATGTGAAATTAACTGCTGTGCAATGTAATGAAAGTTGGTTAGTTGGTTAACTGTGTGAAGACTAGTTTTGAAAAAATGACCAAAGTATTGAGAAATGTGTCTTAGCATAAAAAACTGTAATACAGTAATTAAAAACCTGTCAAAACAATAACATAAGACAACAATTTGCTATATTTCCACAGTACTACTACATTGAAATATATTCTAAATCTAAAAAGATGAAAGAATATCAAAACAATTAGATGTAACTGAACAACTTGGCAAAAAATTTTGTACAGTATGTAAACATGGATCATGTAACATACTGCAGTGAATTATGGAAGAATGGCTTGATTTGAGACATGTGATTGTAGATTTTGGTAGTTTTAGTGCATTTTGAATGTGAAATTTGCTGCTGTGCCAAGATGAAAGTTTTTTGAAAAAGAAAAAAGTGAAGAAGTATTGAGAAATGTGTTCTAGCGATTGTAAAAATAAATAAATAAAGTTTACACAAAATATAGTGTTAGCAGATATTAAGCAGACAGTCTATTAATACTCTAATGACTGCTAGTTGACATGGAGTTACACAGTTTATAGAATGTCTAAAGTGGACTATCGAAATAATGTTCCCTTTATGTTTGTGCTCCCTCTTCAGGTGAAGAGGGGAAAAGTGATAAATATGTAAGTGCAACTCAAGGCCTTATATCTTTTGTATATTCTGTTAACAGACACTGTTCTTCACGAGTTTCTGCAGTCAACTGCCTCTGAGGTGTAAGCGGCCATCAGACGCAAGTGTAATAATGAGCAGCTCAACAGAAAATGGAATATAATGTGTAATTTGTATTTGTGTATAGAGGATCACCATTGGTCCAATAATTTTTGTTTTTCTTTAATGAAAAACATGGTAAGTTTTGCTGAAACCATGTTAAGTTTAAATAAAAACCATTGGATTTGTTAATGAAATGTGTCTCTTCATTAGTGTTGTTACATTTTATTTATTTTAATGGCCTTGAAAACAAATACTGTACTGTTATAATACTGCATTGTGTGAGATTATGTAATTCAAAGTACAGTAGTCAGCATTTGAAGTGGATCATAAAAGTTCATCCAAGTTGTCCTAAGAAGAAGGTTTTAGAACAACTATTGTTATTGTGTGTAAAAGTGTGTAAAATTTTAGTATTTGGAATAAGCCAAAGGTACTGAGCATACAGTATACTATTACCTGTAAAATAATATATTCATAGTATATTGCTTGTGTGTTCGGAAGACACTCATAATTAATTTGTAATGTACTTAAATCACAAATAAAGTATTTATAACACAAATAAAGTATACTTATAACACAAATTAAGTACACTTTAATATCACTAATCAAGCATGGAATTAGTCCCTACACAGGCATATACTTAAAGTTGTTCCAATTTAACACACAAAAGTACACTAAATATACTTAAAGTTGTGCTTTTATACAACTTAATTACAACTAAAATATACTTACAAAATTAGTTGTTTCAAAATAGCACACTTTAAGTTAACTAATCATTAATACACTTGAAATATACTGATAATTAGACAGGCTGCAAGTATATTTAGCATACTTTTTTTTTTTCACTAGGGTACGCTCACACAGACATCAAGATTCTGTGTATGAACCTCAACAATGGTGACAATTTTCCGATTAACAGATCAACTCTGAGCATCAAAAAACGCTACTAAAGTCACAAAAAAGATTTTTGTTTATTGTCACCATTGTTGAGGTTCATACGCTGATTCATGATGTCTGAAAGAAACTGCTCAAAACTCTGTCTGTATGATGAATTTAAAAAACAAACAAACAAACAAACAAACAAAAACAGGTTAATTAATGCAAAGCTAACAGTAACAAAGTTTAGTCTCTGGAAAGGATCAGTGAATCAGGACATTCACTGTCATTAAAGAACCAAATTCATCTGATCAGAATTTCTCTTGCAATTTTTGTTGTAACAAGTGTGTTTTGGAAACAGTTAAACTACCAAAAGAGGAAGTTTTAGGAACGTCCCGAATGTTCTGTAAAGGTTCGGAATTTTCGTCACCTTTAGAGAATTTCTAGGGAACACTGCGCAAGGTCACGAGAACATCGCCTTCTATGTGGGGAACGCCTCCGCGTGAAACGGTGAATCAAAGGTGTTGGCTATTAGGTTGTGAGAAGTAAATTATTATTTATATTTATATTTATATTAACTAGTATAATAATAATATTTCTGAGATAAACACACGTCGGTTGCCGAATTTATGGACACGCAGAAGAAAGCCTTGTCTAGGCTCTGCGTCGGTATGGTATGTGTCAAGCCATTTGTTAGTCTGGCTGTTTGATGAGAAAGAGGTTAAATGTAGTTGCAATAAACGCGTTAAGAATCCATAGCTGCGCAGAAATGCGTAAGAACTGATGATGCCACAGTTTAATGTTTGGATGACCATTCAGTGGAAAGAGGTGTTTCATTCCTGCCCACATGTAGAGATCAAATATTCAAGTTGTTTATTTATTTTCTACCCCTGAACGAAAAAAAAAAAAATCAAGCCGAATTCTTGTTTTTTGTTTTGTTTGAAAAAAATTAAAAACGAAAAAGGTGCAGTTTTTTCATTTTCCGATTTCTATATTACAGTTTTTTACGAAATAACACAGTTACTGAAACCTTACACTCAAGGAGCAAAACCTCAGTTCAGATCTGCACAACTATAAGCACATTCTCAGCCTCACACTTTTTGCAAAACACTGAACACACTTCTCTACATTAGACACATAATGTCCTCAGATAGCAAGCAATGATCGAAATAATGTTAAATCAATGTTAATGTGTCAACGTTAACCTCATTGAATCAATATCACTTTTGCACCTGCAATTAATGTTGAAAAAATGTTAAAATTTCAACAAAAAATCAATGGTAATAGCATTGAATCAATGTTTGCACTCTCAGAAAATGAAACACGACTACAACTGACTTAAAGCCACACAGCCTGAAATCAACTGAAAATAAAAGAAGACAATAAATCTCTCAAGATCTCAGCAGAAGTTCTTTTTGTGAATTAACAGAGGTTTAGATGTTGAAAATGTTGGTCACCATTTTGGTGGTCAGTGTTTCCTTTAGTTGGGCAGTTCGACTCTTGGCTTTTTGTGTGAGTTTCATTCCAGTAATATTTTTTTGAGCTGTTTTGTATTGTGTCCTATTGTGTCCCATGTCTGGACGCGATTTGTTTAGGAAGAGGTGGGACAGAGCACAGTTCAGTTGGGTTCAAGCATGGTGCACATGCAGTGTTAACGTTAGCCGTGCCGGAGCATGGAACAGCTACTACTTTTGTGTGCGCTACTGTCATCATTACTACGGCAAACATGTTTATTACTACTTGGATAGTACGAGCCTAGTCTGAGTACACCCTTAGTGTGTGTCTGAATCCAGATTTGCTAGTTTAACGGGCGAAAAAAATGGTTGGCGCACCAGGCGCATGGTCTAAAAGTGTTGTACTTAGTCTCTTAATGAGTCATGGGTGTGTTTTGGCCGTAATGTGCAATAAACCAGAGTCTTATCTGCCATCCCTTTTAAAAGCCAGGTGCGCTTGCATCATGGTGGATTCGCTATTTACATGGTGGAATATAGACACCCTCAACCTGACGAGTCAGTTTAAATACATGTGTGTATTGTCAAATAATTAGCCAATTTCATTTGTCATTACTGCAAATTCTGAGACATGCAATGACTATCCATTATGACATGTAGGCATTTTATATTTAAGTACACAATAATAATCCTTTACATTGTAATCCTTTTATTTTTAATATGTTTGTGTGCTGCTGCGTGTCTCTGTGTGTACTCGCGTTGTGCACCCCCCTATAGGCGCATATTACTAACGCGCTCTTTAAATAACAACAACAACAACAACAAAAAATACAGGGTGTATGATAAAGCCCTAAATGTCAAAGATCTAGATTATAAAGACATACATCTTAATCTAAAACATCAACTAATGGTGCTGTTGGTTATGAACTTTTGAGCATCAGTTTGTGTGTAAAGGGATACTTCTCAAAAATGAGGGTTCATTTACTTACCCATACTTTTCCAAACCAGCATGTCTTTCTTCTGGTAGAGTAGGCCTTCTGTTGTTCTGATAGCTGTCAGATATCTGTATCTGCTCAAAAGGAAATAATAATTGTCATTACATTGTATTTTTTTCTAGTGTAGTCTGTGGTATATTTGTAAAATACATTGATATAGACTACTTTATCAGTTCTCCTGTCTGCCTCGCTGCTCAGAGTGGTTTGCGTCTGTGACTCCGTATAGCTTTGTTTTGAATCTCTTACTTTTGTTCATTGTTGCTTATATTATCATTACCTTATATAATACCTTATATAATATTGCCTACCACATTAATCTGACGTCGCTAGCTTGTAATCTTTGAATCTAAATCGCTGTTACAACGCTGCTTGCATCTCGCTTAGCTTGTTAACTTGTCATCAGTCTCTCGCGCTCCTTTTCAACGCGCGTTTCAACGCCGCTCATCAAACAGCTGTGGTAACTCGGATCAGTCTACAAACACGGTGAGTCATGTCATCCTTTCCCTGTATCGTGTCGTGTTCCATATGCAACATGTTCAGTATAGCTCTCTCTGTCAGCGATGAGGATTTACATGTCATAAATGTAGGGAAATAGTCAGGCTGACAGAGAGAATCTCAGAATTAGAGTATACGCATCCAAACTTTAATCGAGGATAGTAAGAATGCAAGGGCTTCAGATACTGTTTTGGATGCGACTAGCTTAGTGAACTCTGTATATTGTTCGGTTCGGCTGTAGAGCCCGCGGCGAGCAGTGGGCAATTGGGTAACGGTGAGGCGGCCTAGCCGCGGAAAACACCACTCTTCCGTTCTAATTAGAACATCAAACAGGTTCTCCCCACTCAGTGACGCACTCACTGAGAATCCTGTTGAAAGTGCCCTAGTTATTGGCGATTCTATTACACGGAACGTGTAGAGACACCAGCCACCATAGTCACATGTTTGCTGGGAGCCAGAGCACCTGACATCAAAGCAAATTTAAAAGTGCTGGCTAATGCTAATCGTAAATACACTAAAATTGTTATTCACGTCGGCACTAATGATGTTCGACTTCGCAGTCGGAGATCACTAAAATTAACATTAAAGAGGTGTGTGAACTCGCAAGTACAATGTCAGAAGAAGTAATTTGCTCTGGCCCTCTTCCTGTTCGTCGGAGTGATGAGATAGTTAGCAGATTATCATCACTCCAATGGCTGGCTGTCTAAGTGGTGTCCGTAGAATAATTTAGGTTTCATAGACAATTGGAAAAGTTTTTGGGGCAGACCTGACCTGTTGAAAAGAGATGGTATTCATCCCTCCCGGGATGGTGCTGCTCTTCTCTCTAGTAATATGGCACATAGTCTTAGAACTAAAACATGACAAACTGGGGTCCAGGTCAGGAAGCAGACAGACTGGCTAAACCGACCGTCTGCTAGCTGCCTCCCACGTTACAGAAGTCAGATAATTCCCAACACATAGAAACTCTTACACCTAGATATTATCACATAGAGACTGTGTCTGTACCCCGAATTAAGTAAAAACAAAAAAACTTCCAAACCCATTTAATGGTAAAATTTAATTGATGTTCAACAAATAAAAATAGAGATAAAAATGATAAACAAATGATAAAGCTTGGGTTGTTAAATATTAGATCCCTTTCTTCAAAAGCACTTATTGTAAATGATATTATCACAGACAATAATCTAGATGTGCTGTGTTTGACAGAAACTTAGCTAAAACCAGATGATTACATTACTTTAAATGAGTCTAGCCCGCAAGGTTGCGATTATCGACACAATCCTCGTCAGAAAGGCAAAGGGGAGGTGTTGCTGTAATTTATAGTAATATCTACAGTATTAGTCAAAAGTCTTCCAAATATAATTCCTTTGAAGTGATGGTGCTTTACGTAACATTATGTAAGTTGACATTTGTGCTGGCTACTGTATACAGGCCACCAGGGCACCATACTGACTTTATCAAAGAATTTGCTGCTTTTCTTTCAGAGTTAGTACTAACTGCAGATAAAGTCCTTGTTGTTGGTGATTTTAATATCCATGTAGATAATAAAAAAGACTCATTGGGATTGGCATTTACAGACATTCTAAACTCTATTGGTGTTAGACAACACGTGTCAGGACCCACTCATTGTCGTAATCATACTTTAGATCTAATATTGTCACATGGAATCGATATTGATGCCGTTGAAATTCTGCAGCAGAGTGACGACATCTGAGATCATTATTTAGTCTCGTGTATACTACATTTAGTCAAGGCAGCTAAACTGCCTCCCTGCCATAAATATGGTAGAACCATCACTTCTACCACTAAAGATCGCTTTCTAAATAATCTTCCTGATCAGTTTCATCGTCTTAGCATACCAGACAGCTTAGAAGACCTCGATGTTGAAACAGAAACAATTGCCTCTGTCTTTTCCAGCACATTAGACTCGGTTGCTCCTTTGCGTTTAAAAAAGATTAAGGAAATTAATCCAACGCCGTGGTACGATGAGCACATCCGGGCCCTAAAGGTAGCAGCCAGAAAAATGGAGCGCAGCTGGAAGAAAACAAAACTAGAAGTTTTTCGTGATCTCGTGGAGAGAATGATTGAGTACAGAAAGGCCTTAAAAACTGCTAGATCTGCCTATTTTTCAAAACTTTTAGAAGAAAATAAGCACAACCCTAGGTATTTATTTGATACAGTGGCTAAATTAACAAGAAATAAAGCTTCAACTTCTGATGTTTCCAAAGAGCACAGCAGTAATGACTTTATGAACTTCTTTACTTGTAAGATTGATAATATTAGAGAAAAAATTATAACCATGCAACAGTCTACTACAGTATCGCGTCAGACAGTGCATTGTAGTGTCCCTGAGGAAAAATTAAATTCATTTACTGCTTTAGGAAAGGAAGAATTGTCTAAACTTATTAAATCATCAAAATCAACAACATGTATGTTAGACCCTATACCGACTAAACTATTGAAAGAGATGCTTCCAGAGATCATAGATCCTCTTCTTAATATCATCAATTTATCTTTATCACTAGGATACGTACCAAAAAGTTTTAAGCTGGCTATTATTAAACCTCTTATTAAAAAACCACAACTTGATCCTAGAGAATTAGTCAATTACAGGCCGATCTCAAATCTCACTTTTCTGTCAAAAATACTAGAAAAGGCAGTATCATCACAACTATGTTCCTTTTTAGACAGAAATAGTATCTGTGAGGATTTCCATTCAGGTTTTAGACCGTACCATAGTACTGAGACTGCTCTCATTAGAGTTACTAATGATTTGCTCTTATCATCAGATCGTGGTTGTATCTCTCTATTAGTGTTACTGGATCTTAGTGCTGCATTTGACACTATCGATCACAACATTCTTTTAAATAGACTCGAAAATTATGTTGGCATTAGTGGAACTGCATTGTCATGGTTCAAATCATACTTATCTGACCGTTATCAGTTTGTAGTAGTAAAGCGAAGAGGTCATATCGATCACAGGTTCAATATGGAGTACCGCAAGGCTCAGTACTAGGACCGTTGCTTTTCACTCTGTACATGCTACCCTTGGGAGATATCATTAGGAAGCATGGCGTTAGTTTTCACTGTTACGCTTGATGATACTCAGCTCTATATTCTTCTCGCGCCTCCTGACTAAACTTACCAACTCACAAAATTAACAGAATGCATAGCTGATATAAAAATTGGATGACCAGTAATTTCCTACTTCTAAATTCAGAAAAAACAGAGATTCTAATTTTTTGGACCAAAAACCTCTTCACGTAATAACCTAGAATACTGTCTAACACTTGATGGCTGCTCTGTTAAGTCTTAGAGTCGTCCGTTAGGAACCTGGGTGTGCTCTTTGATACCAATCTTTCATTTTGAAGGCCATGTTACTAGCATCTGTAAAACCACATTCTTCCATCTTAAAAATATATCTAAACTACGACATATGCTCTCAATGAAAAATGCAGAACAGTTAGTTCATGCGTTCATGACCTCAAGGCTAGATTACTGTAACGCTCTACTGGGTGGTTGTTCCGCTCGCCTGATAAATAAACTACAGCTCAGCATAAAATGCAGCAGCTAGAGTTCTTACTAGAACTAGGAAGTATGACCATATTAGCCCAGTTCTGTCAACACTGCATTGGCTTCCTGTTAAACATCGATAGATTTTAAAATCTTGCTAATTACTTACAAGCACTAAATGGTTTAGCTCCCCAGTACCTGAGCGAGCTCTTAAAGCATTATAGTCCTTCACGCCTATTGCGATCTCAGGATTCAGGCCAGCTGATAATACCTAGAATATCAAAATCAACCGCAGGTGGTAGATCCTTCTCTATCTGGCACCTAAACTCTGGAACAATCTTCCAAGCATTGTTCGGGAGGCAGACACACTCTGTCAGTTTAAATCTAGACTAAAAACGCATCTCTTTAACCTGGCATACACATAACACATTATCAATTTATATTTTCAAATCCGTTAAAGGATTATTAGGCTGCATAAATTAGGTCAGCCGGAACCGGGAACACTTCCTATAACACCAGATGTACTCGTTACATCAGAAGAAGAATGGCATCTACGCTAATATTAGTCTTTCTGTTTATCCCGAGGTCTACCGTAGTCAACCAGATCCGGGCCGTATCCAGGTGAGACCGAGGACCGGTGCCTTGACACGACCACAACGTAGCCCCTGAAGTATCAGCAGAGATTGAGTCAACTAGATCATCCATTGTGAAGGCCTCATCGACACAACAGCCAGTGCCACAGCTCCTCAACAAACCGTCTTACGATTGTGATGAATACGATCCTCAACTGGATTGAACTGGAATAAATACTTGAATGTTGCGATCCTATCAGACATAAGATAGCAACCTGAATCGTAACAAAGCACTGTTCGCCAGAGGAGAACTGGCCCCCCGACTAAGCCTGGTTTCTCCCAAGGTTTTTTTCTCCATTTTAACACAGAAGTCTATTTGCCACCTGTTTGCCATCTGATGTCACCTGTTGGAGTTTGGGTTCCTTGCCGCTGTCGCCTTTGGCTTGCTTAGTTGGGGACACTTGACATTTGATATTCAACAGTGCTTTGATCTGCCGACATTGACACTATTCCTTAAGAGCTGCTGTGCAGCCAAAATTATATACCAGTTATCAATGTTAAGCTGCTTTGACACAATCTGCATTGTAAAAAGCGCTATATAAATAAAGGTGACTTGACTTGACTTGACTTCTGTGTCCAGAGATCAGGCCCTTTGAAAAATCTTCACACTGCAGAGTAGACTCTCTCAAAGACCTATTTATTCCAATGTTATTTCCGTCAAACTGTCATTTTCTCATGAAGACCCTCCCCTTTTGATAAGATATAAAATGGGCACTGAAACAGACGTTATTTCATTCACCTCCTGAGCAAAGATGGATCTGCAAATCTCAGTTTTTCTTCTCTTCATTCTTTTCACTGCAGGTACAAAGACAAATAGCTTACATTGTTATGGCATACAAATACAGATCGCCAATCTCTCTCACTGTCTCTGTTTTATTTCTAAAGGACACTCTCTCAGATGTTATGAGTGCACGGGTCTGACGGGTTCTTGTGCAGATCAAACGGTTAAATCATGTCCCAGTGGATCTTCCAAGTGCACGAGTTCAACAGCTGTGACACAAGTTGGTAAGTCCAGTGTGGTTTATTGAAATTTACTGTTATATTTCACTGATGGAGATGCTGCTATAATTTGCTGGTGCTGCAACAGAACAGCTACTCATTTTCCTGGTAGAATTTACAAGTTTATTCATTCAAAGAATGTTTCTGCTATGTAATTTTTGTATTTTATTTCTGTAATTTGTTTTTATCACTTTGCTATCAATACAGTTGGTATTAACTGTTTAATTGTTTTTAACTGCTGCTTTCTACTTTGACATAGTTATAAATACATTTTCCATCAAAATAATGTGAAGTTGAACTGGTCTTTCCTTTATCATTTATGTTTTTTTTTTTTAGGTAACATTAGTTCTAAAGTGAGTGTTAAAAATTGTGCTGTTGGCTGTCAAAATGGGTCCATGAACTTCAGTGTTTTAAAGACGTCTACTTCCTGCTGTGACACAGACCTGTGTAATGCCAAAGATTATCCAGGTATTGTACTTCAGTGATCATGTGCAAATAACTATCTTCTTTAAAATCAACACTCATTTTACTTTCAAATGACTTTCAAGGGAGAAAAAAAGCAGGGTGTATTGTCTTTCTGTCAGGAATTGATTGAATGGAGCCTCTAAAGGAGTGTTCTTTCATTAGATATTATATTTTGTACAGAAAATAAAAGAACACTTGTTTACTTGTGTAGATCCCAGCACTAACGTCCCCAATGGAAAGAAATGTTTCTCTTGTGATGGGAACAGCTGCTTAAACATAATGAGCTGTTCAGGGAGTGAAGACCGCTGCATTAAAGCAACAGGTGAGAATCTGGAAAAGCATCATTAATTTAGTTTCTCCATCTTTCACTTTGAGCATTTGATACAGATCACACAATGTCCAGCTTAGACTGAATCAACCTCTGTTTTCTTTCTTTTCATCAGGGACTTCTGGAGGCCAGTCAGCTGTTGTAAAAGGCTGTGCCTCTAAATCCATCTGTGATGCCACAGCATTGGTTTCTAGTGTTAAAAGCATCACATGTTGTGAGGGGAACCTGTGTAACGGTGCTCAGAGTGTCTCCCAGAGCTTCCTGTTCCTCTGCTGTTCTCTGCTCTCCTACTTCCTGCTGCACTGAATCCAGCAGCTCTTCACATTCTATAATCAGACACACTGTACTGAACATATATATATATATATATATAAAATCTTTAGTGTTCTGATGTGATAAACTGAAAAGTAGACATTTTATGAAATAAAATATTTTATTCAGGACTGCAATAACAACAAAGAAAAATCAAATCATCTTTCAGAAGAAAAAAATATGACCATTATTTATTTATTAAAAAAAAAAAAAAATCATCAGTTTAGTTTTTCATGAGTTTGTAAAACAATATCAGGGTTGTCCTGTTCAGTTAAAGATCACAAAAGCAACAACATTTTACAAATACTTTTGTCTGTCATTTCACCTCATGCAAGTTATGCAATAAATTTTTCTGAATACAACTCTGTTTTGTTTAAGTGTTGATTATTATATCTGACAATGAATAGCAATAAATAGCAATTTGATAGTTTGTGCTCTATTAATAATTTTAACCTTTAATATTTATAATGTATCAAGTGAGACATTCTCCCCTGTTGTGAACCCACATGTTAAACTGAACTCCCTGAAATAGTTCAAAGAAACTCTGAATATGTCTGTATAAAATATTGAATGTATTTCACAATAATTAACTTGATCATTTTGACATTTGAAATTTTGACCCTTTTCTATTTTATTATGTTACTGAAAAAGTTTCAGCTTTCTAATTTAGTTAAAATCATTTTTTTTGGAAGCCTGTTTCTGCCACAGTTGAGTAAAAAATGTGATTTTCTAAAAATTATTTAAAAACTTTCTTATAATTACTTAATATGTTATAATATTTGGGGGAAAAAAATCTCATTACATCAACTTAACATTACAATGAAACATACATACACATACACACACACACACACACACACAAAGTTCTGTCCTTTAACTCAACCTGCTCGTAATCACATCGTTATCTATAGCGCACATGCTGACTGGTTCCTGCTGTATCAGTAGCCAATGAGCACACTGCTCAACCTTCAAAATACTTCGGTAGTATTGCCTTAGCAGTGCAGAAACCAGAGATGTTCACAAGTCCCTGCGGTCAAGTCTCAAGTCAAGTCTCAAGTCTTTGAGGACCAAGTCAAGTCAAGTCCAAGTCTTTGAGGACCAAGTCCAAGTCAAGTCTCAAGTCTTTGAGGACCAAGTCAAGTCAAGTCCAAGTCTTTGAGGACCAAGTCCAAGTCAAGTCTCAAGTCTTTGAGGACCAAGTCAAGTCAAGTCTCAAGTCTTTAGGGGTCCAAGTGAAGTCTCAAGTCAAGTCTTTGTTCTATTTTATTTTTTTCAGCTAGTTGTTATTGTAATTAACAGTGTATTTAAATATAAAAACAGATTACTTTTACTTTAAAATTGTCTAATAAAGCACACAAAATACTACTTAAATCATTTTTATTACTTTCTAACTTTATACAAAATTATACAATTTAGAACCACCGCAAGGAAAAAAGTGCTGTGTATTTTGAGCTATATGAGTTGCCGTAGTTTGCTGTAGATCTCAAGCAATGCTGGAAAATGTAGTCTTCCAGTGAGCGCCGGCGGTAACAAAACCTATGTATAGACAATGTGTGTCTCGTTTGTGATAAGGCGATATAATAACGCATTGCGACTTAAAGGGGCTATATGTAAGATTTTTACTTTAATAAAGCATAAACATACCCCAATATGTTTGCAGATATTTAGGAAACATGCTAAGTTCACCTACTTGTTTCTCAGAAAAACAATGCTACAGCCAGATATTGTACTTTGAAATGTGCGTTCCGTGTCGGAATGTCTGTCTTTGTTTTGGTCTGTGCGAAACCGTGTGCTGCCAGTTTATCCAATAATATTTCGACATCAAAGGCTGCCAGTCGGCGGAAAACACCGTGACCACCGTTCTACCTGATCTAAAAAGCCTCTGCATCTATCTAAAAATCTCTATGAACAACAGCATATTAAAACACAGATAAATCAACTCATCACCTTACAGTGTGTAAATCTCCTCAGCTTTCATTGTCAATTGCGCTGCCTCTTGTTGCGTGTCCTCAAGCTGGCCACCCGCGTCTTTGAAGGAGGGGGCGGGGCAAACAATATTTTGAATTTGGACTGCAGTACCTATTTCGACTACTGGGTGTCATTCCTACATAGAGCCCCTTTAACAAACCGATCTGTGGAAATGAGTCGGACGGACAGGGTTATAAAATGCGCATGGAAGTGCTCGTTCAATCCAAATACAATTTAACATGGTAAATCTGGATATTATATGCATTATCAAATACTTGGGCAAAAAAAAATAAAAAAAAAATGAAAAGGACATGTACTTCTTGAAAATGGTCCACAAGCAAGCCTCTGCAGCTGTGCAACACCGCAGCTTCCCTTCGGATTAATTGATTGCTTTTCAAATGAAATGACAAAGTTTATCGCAAAGTAAGGCTTGGCTATATTGTTATTATTTGTTGCTAATTTAACAAGTTTTCTAATGGGTGATGAATTCGCGTGCCTTCAGATGCGTCTCGCGCTCGATGGCTTGGTGTGTTTAGAGATGATTTGTGATATTCGCTGCTGCAGCACATATTTGGGAATGAATGGATAGTAAAATGTGGTGTTTCATGCCATCGTGTGGGGTAGTAAATAGAGAACGTAATCGGGAATGTCACGCCAAAAGACAACAAGTCTCTGTCTTCAAGTCCAAGTCAAGTCTCAAGTCAAGTCTCGGGGTATTTGTTCACGAGTCCAAGTCAAGTCGCAAGTCGTTTATTTTTGCGACTCGAGTCCAAGTCGCAGACTCGAGTTTCCATCTCTGGCAGAAACCCTCCACCTTTCCCAGCTCCACCTGTATAGATCTGCTATGGGTAATTCATGTACGTTATATTGTACAGCAGCAGCATCTCTTACTTGCTCACAGCAGTGTGTCGTGTATGTATTGGCAGTAGCAAGTCTCATACTTGCTTTGCAGCAGCAGCAATAAAAGCAGCAGCAGCAGCGTATCAGATCTATTCTGTCAAGACCAAACATAAACATACAAGATTGTCGTACCCATTATATACCCATTACCATGCCAAACACTCTGAGAGTTGTCATGACAGAACATTGTATTATTTTTTTAGTATCTAGTATTATTATGACTTTATGATCTAAAGATGGTTTTATTTTTTTTTATTATTGCTTGGCCCTAAAGTGAGTGTGTGTGTCAGGATACAGACTAAGTAGAATTAAAGACCAGCTTTATTGAACACAGCAGATACTGAAAAGGAGATGGATGAACTGGTTTGTATTGACGATGCAGCTGGAGATTAACAGACAGGTGAGTTGCCACACACACATACATTTTCAGTCACTGATGAATATATCATAAATATTTTCTTTCTTTGTAGGACAAACACACGGGGCTGGAGACTGGAGATCGGGGACTTGGAGATAGGAGACTTGGGTGAGGAAACAAACAGCAGGTAATGAGACTTCAGGTGAGTAACAATCCAGGAGAACATCAGGTGGGTCTTAGATGAGACTAGACAAGGTGTGTGTTTGTGTGGTGAGTTCTTTGAACTGGTGCAGATGGTGATGGGTGACAGCTGGTGGTGATCAGTAATTAGATGGTGATTGCTGAAGGAGTGCAGGTGAGGGATGATGGGCAGAAGGAGGGATGATGGGAATGAGTGTGACAGAGCTGGTGACCGTGACACTGTGTTTTTCTATCCTGGTAGGTACTTCAACCTGAATGCACACTGAGCTTCCCATGAGGAAACAAGCTTATAAATCATACAGAATGAGTTTTTTGAAAATGTAAAAATGCAGACAGTTTTCTGTGATGGGTAGGGTTAGTGTAAGGGGATATAATATACAGTTTGTACAGTATAAAAACCATTACGTCTATGGAGAGTCCCCACAAAGATAGTAAACCAGACGTGTGTGTGTGTGTGTGTGTGTACACTTCTTTGTGAGGGGCACTTAAAGATCATGACATCTTGCTATTTTGTGTGTTCTCACTAAGTCTTATAAAGCGGCCAAATCATGTTTCTATTTAAATCTAGTGTTATGCACAGGTTTCTGTGAGGGTTATGTTTAATGACTGGGCTTAGTCTGTTGAAGTGAGAGGTTTGTTTGTCAAGTTGAAACCCTTTTCAGGCTGCTTTTAGTCATCCCAGTCTCATCAGCTGAGGTTGAAAGGAGTTTCAGGGCTCTTATGAGACTGAAAACATGGCTCAGAACAACAACTGAGTCGCACAAGTGCCATGTCCACCAGGACAAACTGGACAATATTGAGGTGAAACAAATATGCCAACAGTTCATTTATATTATTTGACAGACATGTGTTTGGCTTCTTCAAATAGCAAGGGACAAGACAGTAGACACATTGATATTGACTATTGCATTGCACTAATGAACAGAGTAAAGTTGATTCTCTGCCTCCTTGTCATTATTAATAACCTGTAACATTACAGAATTCATTAATTAACTAAAACCTTAATACATTTTCCCATTCATTTCCTTAATCCTCAGCTTCTGGGGATGTCCCCATTTCAAAATCAAACCTACACCCTTGGTGTCAGGAATGAGCCCCAATTTGAAGATGTGCAAATTCATTTTGCTAACTGTCTAGCCTTGTGGACTACACACGGTTCCTCAACAAACCTACCCTTTTCGGAACAGACATAAAAGGAATTGAAACATTATTCTTGTATAGTCAGTCTGTTCTTGACATGATGGTCCTGCGAGTCTCTGTCATTCTTCTTTTCATTTTTCTCACTGGAGGTACAAAAAACAGCAAGTATTGAATGTATTATTTGGTACACTGACTGAGGTCACTGAATGTCTCTCTCTGTCTTTAAGGAAATTCTCTCAAGTGTTACTCATGTTCATCTGCTTTGACGGGTTCCTGTGAAGCAAAAGTGGATACATGTCCAGTTGGATCTTCTAAATGTGAAAGCCATATATTTGAACAGTCAGATGGTAAGTCCAGTGTGAAGTGGAAATATGCTGTAAAAATTTAATGAAGGTGAAAGTACAGCTGGAGAGAAAGTATACTTGTTGATCTGTTCACATAACTGTAAATCTTGGAATTGTTTTATTATCTTATTATATGGTTGCTTGTGTCATTTTTGCAGGTTCCACTAAAGTGTTCTTTACAACAAAAGGTTGTGCAAACCAGTGTGAACCAGGGACCAAACAGATAGCAATTGGAGGGACAGTGTCAACCCTTTGCTGTGACACTGACCTTTGCAATGCAGCAGGTATTGTTCTTTATTTGATTGCGTGCCGTTTGATTTTATCCACAGTAACTTAAAATGAGGAAATTATTTATACAAGTCATTCAATAATTCAAACAAACAATAATAATACACTGGTGATGGTTCATAAGACACACAATATCACTAGTAGTCAAAAGTAGAGTAAAGCTTGAACAGCATGAAAAGCTTATGAATTAGTCAAGAGTTATTATTGTTTTTAAAATTTTGTGAGGAAATTGAACAACAATAAGCATGCCATTTTAATAACTATTATTATTAGTTGTAGTAATCAATAATAATTTCTTTATCATCTTGATTAGATGGAGTGTTTAAGGGAAGCTTCCTCCTGCTCTTCTCTCCTCTGCTCTTCTACTTCCTGTTTCAGTGAGTCCAGATTCAAGACTTCAGATTCTACAGTGAAGATCAGCACAAAAATATGAGACACAAATGATTTAATTTACTGAATAATGTTAGTTTGTTGCTCTGCTGTTCTTTGGTTTAAGGATTTTATTAAATGAATATTAAACAAAATACTGCATTAGCACTATATGTGTAACGCTGCTGCAGCTGCAGACAAGAGGCGTTGGATCCAAATGCAGTAGAAATTTATTGAAACAGAACAACTAAAATAACTGTAGACAAGGAACAAGATAAACCCAGGCTCATGATCATGAAGCTACAACAAACACGCACGCAGTACAACCACATAATGGTAACACTGGACAAGGAACATGAGAAACACTGGGGGTTTTATACACAAGGGGGTGATTGGTAAACAAGCCACACCTGGGAACAATCAGGAACTAATCAACAAGAAAAACTACAAAGGACTACAAAACATGGCACTAGGTAAGGAAATACAACAAAAGTCCACAAGACAGGGGAACACAGACTGGGATCATGACAATATGTATATATTTCTTATGCATAAAATAAAAGTTATTATAGAATGTAATGAAAAATTAAAGAAAAACATTACAGTTTTAAAAAGAGTGTACTAAAGTGCTGTAATAAAATATTTACATACACATCTTTCTCAGTTATTTCTGTGTATATTCTATACCCCTGCACTACCTCTACCCCTAAACCTACCCATCACAGGAAACTGCATTTTTCTGAATTTCAAAAATAATATATGTACTGAGTTTGGTGACTGTAGATAAACTGTAGGTGTAGGTAAACTGTGACTGTAGGGGGCCACTTTAGTCAAAAGGTGGCGCTTTATATCCCCTCCTCTATGCCTGTTTCTCAGGCTTTGTCCATGTCTACTGGCAGACAACTCTAATGTGTGTGTCGAGTTTCATGCAATTTGAAGCATGCAAAGAGTCTTAAAAACACACAAGAATATTATTACAGTTTGACATGTTGTCATGGCAACATTATTTAAGATATTAAGAATCGTTTCACAGGCCTACATCTGCCGTGTTTTGATATTATACTGATAAAGTTTAAAGCAAATCGGGTAAAAATAAGAGGGTGATTTCAAAGCATTTTGAAAAGTGACACATTTCCTGCTGCCAGTTGGTGGCACTATGACTTTGACTTACAATAGTCATATCCATGTGATCGGTCTCCTACAATGAACACACAGCTGAAGTTTCATCCAAATCAGTCAATGTATGCAGAAGTTATAACACACTTCCTGTTTTCCTTTTCTCGCCATAAATTTGTTTCAACGCCACGGCCAAACCGATCAAAAATCCGCTCACAATTTAGCAACCCCAATCCTGTCTTGACTTCATGCTGACCAAGTTTGGTGGCGATTGGATAAATTTCCTAGGAGGAGTATATCAAATTCAGAGCATGCGTTTTCCAAACAACACTAAACATCTGACTTCCTGTTGGGCAGCCCGATGAGATCTGTACCAAGTTTCATACATATATGTGCTAGTATGTATCCAAGATTTCAGATTCCGTTCAAGGGGGCGCTCTAGAGCCCCCCCTGCCACGCTCGTGTCCCAGCTTTGGCCCGGCCCTAATGGCCGTGAATTCTGACCTGTGTGCAAATTTTTCGAGTTTTTGAGCATG
The DNA here is from genome assembly GCA_037950665.1 of Hypophthalmichthys nobilis. Classification (NCBI taxonomy): domain Eukaryota; kingdom Metazoa; phylum Chordata; class Actinopteri; order Cypriniformes; family Xenocyprididae; genus Hypophthalmichthys; species Hypophthalmichthys nobilis. The sequence goes on from CM075490.1 coordinate 3,999,791, forward strand.
TTAAGGCCCCCCAAAGCCACCAAAACCCTGAAGAAAAATATTAAGAAGAAGAACCGAAAGAATAATCCTAAGGAAAACAATAACATTCGACATAGTTATAATAATAGCCTATCTATTAGAATTTGCAGTTGAGAAACATCATAAACTTTGTCATCCTTTTTATTCTCTGTTTTAACTGCTGTTGGTGAGTTTCATGTTTCTTAGGCAAGTCCAGGAACCAGTTAGACAACAAGTTAGACATCAGTCTTTTGTCTATAAGCATGTTTTTACAAGTCAGATACACAAAAAACATTGATTTAATTTAATACCGAAAAGTAAGACTGATTACTCCTAACTGCTTGTTGGTCATAATTGGTCATAGTTCTTAAGAACTCTTAACATAATGGTTTTGTTTATTCAACTAACCCCAGTCCAGTCCAGTCTTTGTTTATTTTATATTTGTTTATGTTTGGTGTAAGATCCACCCAACTGGCCAAATAACGGTTTCCAAAGGGGTGGCTAAAGGTTTCCTGCATGCGTTCTGTCTTTTCAGTGTGCAAAGTCATTTAATTACAGGTAAAGTTTTATCTGACTCCAATTAATCACAACCTCAAATTTAGGTTAGAGTGTCAATTGATTATTGGCCCTTTAATTTATCGAGACACTTGATTATTCTATTTAACTCTTTACTCTAATTATATTTGTTCATTGGGATTTCAGTGTCACTCAGGGTCTCGCACCAGCAGTGTACGAGGATCCAACAGTCACAAACTTGCCAGTCTTGGTCACTAGGCAGAAGTAATTGACTAACACTATTGAGATGGCCGCTGCTTGCTCTTTCTAAAAGCACTTTATTTAATTCCCATAGATCTGTATATAGACTCTGATATACATGAAAAATACAGGAGATCTTATAAGATATTTAAAAGTGCAATATGTAATATTTTTACAGTAAAATATACAAAAACCACTAGGCCAGTGTTATATATTTTGTTCACTTGAGTACAATATCCCAAATGTTTCCAACTATTTGTAAATCGTGAGAAAATTGCAATTTTAACCAAGGCTCCGTGACGTGTGAGGAGTCGCCTGTCAATTGCGTCATACCCGCGTTACCCTCGGTTTCCGGTTTTATTTTGTAGAAACCATCGAAACACCAAAGACACTTTAATATATTACACGTTTTAATAGACAAGGGAACAACTGTATTGATATATTAATAGACAGAAAACGTCTCGGTTACGTATATAACCCTCGTTCCCTGAAGGAGGGAACGGAGACGTACGTCAGTAGTGACCGACGAATTGGGATATCGCTAGAGAGCCCTATCAGCTTCGAGTGAACTACAACAAGCCAATGAAGTTGGCGTGCGATATTTGCGTAATGCGCACCGCCCCCGCCAGGTGGTATAAATAGGGGAGCAGATGCAATCGCACTCTGTTTTTTGCTGAGGAGACAATCTAGTCCGCACTACAGCGAGGGTACAGCAACTGTGGCGGCGGGACGTACGTCTCCGTTCCCTCCTTCAGGGAACGAGGGTTACATACGTAACCGAGGCGTTCCCTTTCAGTCGGTCACGTTCGACGTACGTCAGTAGTGACCGACGAATTGGGATCCCAAATAAAGCGCCACAGTATGAACCCCTTCCAGTGCCCAGCGCAAGCTCTAGCCACCCGGCGCACCAGTGGGACGGGAAGGGGCGAGCTTACGCCGAGAGAGTCTACTGCTGTTCCGATATACCCACTAAGTAAACTAGACTACACTGGGGAAGCGAACCCGTAGGGGACGCCATGGAGACCACTACCCACCCGTAGGGGAGGAATTTACGTGGAGAGTACACATATGGACTGGCCGTGGGCAGTACGCATATGGAGTCCCTGGGATGGCTCCACCTGGGTAGGGGGAGACTCATCTGACAGGTGACAGCAGAGCTGGCTCTGCTAAGGGAAAGACACGGGCTCGCCGTAGGGAGGACCGTGGACAAATACACACATGGGACCACTCACGTGGAGGGGTCACGACATGTGGAACCCAGCCAAACGTCAGCGTCAGTGACGGAGGTTTGGCCTGGCATCAGACACTCCGCAATGTCCAAGCCGAAGGGGGAGGCGGAGGAACTCGACAGGGTTCGCCAAGCGGGGAACTCGACTGGAATAAAAAGGATGCACGTATCCGCCCAGGGGCGGGAGTGGCATTGCAAGCCGACACTAGAACGGGCTCTTCGCGTCTACCGGCTGGTGGAAGCGAGTACACGGAAGATACCGGTTCTACACGGCGCTATAGAATCTAGCGAACGTGTTAGGTGTCGCCCAGCCCGCAGCTCTACAGATATCTGTCAGCGAGGCGCCGTGCGCCAGCGCCCAGGAGGAGGCCACTCCTCTGGTGGAGTGGGCTCTCAACCTGAACGGGCAAGGCACGCCCTGGGACTCATACGCCAGGGCGATGGCGTCCACTATCCAGTGGGCCATCCTCTGCTTGGAGACAGCCTTTCCCTTCTGCTGGCCTCCGTAACAGACAAAGAGCTGGTCTGAGGTCCTGAAGCTTCGCGTTCTGTCCACGTACAGGCGCAGAGGGCGGACGGGACAAAGCTAGGGCTGGGTCTGCCTCCTCCGAAGGCAGCGCTTGCAGGTTCACTACCTGATCTCGAAAGGGAGTGGTAGGAACCTTGGGCACATATCCAGGCCGGGGTCTCAGGATAACGTGAGAGTCACCGGGCCCGAATTCCAGGCACGATTCGTCAACCGAAAATGCATGCAGGACCCCTACCCTCTTGAGCGAGGCCAATGCAACCAGGAGGACGGTCTTTAGGGACAGTACTTTTAACTCGACTGATTGCAAAGGCTCGAAGGGACGACCCTGGAGAGATGTAAGAACCAGGGTCAAATCCCAAGAGGGTACAGAGGGGGGCCGGGGAGGATTCAGTCTCCTCGCCCCCCTCAAGAACCTGACGATCAGATCGTGCTTCCCTAGCGATTCACCATCAACTGCATAGTGATGTGCGGCGATAGCGGCAACATACACCTTGAGGGTGGAGGGAGACAGCCTTCGCTCCAGGCCCTCTTGCAGAAAGGAAAGCACGGTTCTGACCGAACATGATCGGGGTCCTCGCTCTGGTTGAGAGGAGCACCATTCGACGAACAGGTTCCACTTCAACGCATAGAGGTTCCTCGTGAGAAGGAGCTCTAGCGGAAGTGATAGTGTCTGCGACCACTTGGAGATCACTCAGAACCTCCGCGTCCGCCCAGGGACCACACATGGAGTTTCCACAGGTCGGGACGCTGGTGCCAGAGGGTGCCCTGCCTCTGAGTCAGGAGGTCCTTCCTCAGAGGAATGGGCCAGGAGGTGCTGTCGCGAGGAGCGTGAGGTCCGAGAACCAGGTCTGAGTGGGCCAGTATGGAGCCACTAACAAGACCTGCTCCTCGTCCTCCCTGACTTTGCACAGGAGTTGTGCGAGAAGGCTCACTGGGGGAAACGCATATTTGCGTAGGCCCCGGGGCCAGCTGATTGCCAGGGCATCCGTGCCGAGCGTGCCGCCGGTCAGGGAATAGAACAACTGGCAGTGGGCAGTCTCCGGGGAGGCGAACAGATCTACCTGTGCCTCGCCGAAGCGCTGCCAGATCAGCTGGACCACCTGGGGATGGAGTCTCCATTCGCCCGGAAGCGGAGGCTGCCGTGAGAGCTCGTCGGCTGCACGGTTGAGCACGCCTGGGACGTGAATGGCACGAAGCGACCTCAGATGCTTCTGACTCCATAGCAACAGATGGCGGGCGAGTTGCGACATACGGCGGGAGCGTAGACCACCCTGATGGTTGATGTACGCAACGGCCGCAGTGCTGTCCGAGCGGACCAGTACGTGCTTGTCTGTCAACAGCTTCTGGAAGCGGCCCAGTGCAAGACGTACTGCTAGCAACTCGAGGCAATTGACATGCCAATGCAGTTGGGGCCCCGTCCACAGACCTGATGCTGCATGCCCGTTGTACGTTGCTCCCCACCCCGTGGCGGAGGCATCTGTGTGGACCACAGCATGCCTGGACACTTGTTCAAGGGGAACTCCCGCCCGCAGAAACGAAGGGTCCGACCACTTGGTGAGGGTGCGGCGGCAGTTCGGTGTCACGGGGACACGGAACGTACCGCGCTGCCACGCCCATCTCGGGACCCGGCCGCGAAGCCAGTGTTGAAGCGGCCTCATATGAAGCAATCCGAGCGGCGTGACTGCGGCTGCGGATGCCATATGCCCCAGGAGCCTCTGAAAGTGTTTCAGTGGGGCCGCTGTCCCGCGCTTGAGCCGTGCTCAGGCAGGTCAACACTGACTGGACGCGCTCCTCGGTGAGGCGCGCAGTCCGGCGACGAATCCAGTTCCATACCGAGATAAGAGATCCTCTGCCCGGGGTGAGTTTGCTCTTGTCCCAGTTGACCAAGACCCAACCGACTGAGGTGAGCTAACACCATGTCCCTGTGTTCGCACAACTGCTCTCGCGAGCTGGCCAGGATGAGCCAGTCGTCGAGGTAGTTGAGGATGCGAACGCCTGTTCCTGAGCGGAACAATGGCCGCCTCCGCAACCTTCGTGAAGACGCGGGGCGACAGGGCCAGCCCGAAGGGTAGGACTTTGTACTGATATGCCTGACCCTCGAACGCAAACCGTAGGAAGGGTCTGTGACGAGGCAGAATCGAGACATGAAAGTACGCGCCCTTCAGGTCGATCGCTGCAAACCAATCCTGGGGACGGATGCATTCGAAATGCGCTTCTGCGTAAGCATCTTGAACGGCAGCCTGTGAAGGGACCGGTTCAGGACACGCAGATCCAGGATTGGCCGTAGCCCACTGCCCTTCTTCGGTACAATGAAGTAGGGGCTGTAGAACCCTGACTTCATACCGGCTGGAGGGACCGGCTCGATTGCATCCTTCGCCAGGAGGACAGCAATCTCCGCCCGGAGAACAGGTGCATTGTCCAGGGACACCTGAGTGTAGTGGACACCCCTGAAGACCGGGGGACGCCGGGCGAACTGAATCGCATAGCCGAGTCTGATAGTACGAATGAGCCAGCGGGACGGGCTGGGGAGCGCTATCCAGGCTTCCAGACACCGAGCCAGCGGGACCAAAGGCACCACAGACACACCGGGGGTGGGGCAGCGAAGCAGAGTGCTGGAACCCGACTCGGACGGCACAGCGGCCCGAAGTGAGGTCAGACTCTGCGAGGTGGCAGTGTGAATGGGAGACGGCTGAGGGGTGGCCTCGACCATCACACTGGGACCTGCTGGCGAAGTGAGAGTGGGCTGCGAGTGGCAAGGGGGGGCCTCGCGCACTGACAGCCGCAGCCTCTTGTGACCTGGAGGATTGGGAAACTGCTCTTTTTGTGACAAAGTGGGTACCGCTGGACTCCGGAGAGCCAGCGGCGGGACAGACAAATTCACAAATTCCCCCCGGCCCTCCTCCGGGGGTGGGAGAGATGATGGAGTCCTCTCCCGAAGAGTAGGAACCTTCCCCTCCAGGTCGCCCGTCTCAGGGTCGCGTCTTCCTCGACCTCTTGCCACCTGGCTTGGCCTGAGCAGGCTGGGCGCCGCGTCCGGCACCCTGCTGTTTGGCTGGTGTAGGCTGCTGCTTTGCCGACTTAGCAGGGGCGGAGGACGACGCAGGCGGGCGCCCTCGGCGACGAGCGGGCTGAGGCTGTGCGGCCGGCGGCGGGGTGGAGGCAGCAGCGGACCGCCGGGGCAGGACATGTTTGATAGCCTCAGCCTGCTTCTGGGCGGCAGAGAACTGCTGGGCGAAGCTCTCTACCGCGTCGCCGAAAAGGCCGACCTGTGATATGGGGGAGTCCAGGAACCGATACTTGTCGGTATCCTCATATCAGCAAGGGTCAGCCAGAGGTGGCGCTGCTGGACCACAAGCGTGGCCATCGCTGACCAACAGAACGTGCCGTCACCTTAGTCGCCCGGAGGGCGAGGTCCGTGGCGACACGCAGCTCCCAAGCAGCTGCTGGTCAAGACCTCCTGGGGCATTTCCATCAACGCTTTGCTTGATAAACTTGCAAAAGGGCCATGGCATGCAGGGCGGAAGCGGCCTGTCCACAGGCTCTGTAAGCTTTCTCCGTCAAGCCCGACGAGAATTTACAGGCCCGGGATGGGAGACGCGGCTCACCGCGCCAGCCGGAGGTCGTTGGACACAGTTGCATCGCAACAGACCTCTCGACTGGGGAATCCAGATATCCCCTAGCCTCCCCGCCATCCAGGTTGGTGAAGGCGGACGAAGGACCAGGTCTCGCACGAACGCTATACGGCGTCCGCCAGGACCTGGTCACCTCATCATGCACTTCCGGGAAGAATGGCATCGGGGCGGGGCGCTGGGGACCAGCGCGGGCCGCCCCGAGATACCAATCATCGGCAGCCCGGGAAAGCATAGCCGTCAACTCAGGATCGGGCTCGGACAACGCTATGGTCCCAGAGGGAGGTAACGCAGCCGAGTCCTCATCTCCCGAGGACTCTTGCTCGCCTTCCGATGCCGTGATCGACATACGGTCATCTGCCGGCGCACCGAAAGAGACGGCTGGTCGCTCCGTAGAGGGACCAGCACGTTCAGTCAGTAACACCACCGGTTGCAGCGAAGTAGAGGGGGCAGGGGCAGGGGAAGCCCTGACCGTAATCCTCAGATCACCCTGTCTACACGCCGACACACCGTCACCTCGGCCGAAGCCAGAGAAAACGGCGGCACGGGGCATCGGAGAGGGGACTCCCGCTCCCTGAGAACCAAGGAACGAGAGTCTCGATCTCAACACTGCAATAGTCATGTTCCCGCAATGAGAACATGAACTATCCACAAAAGCTGCTTCAGCGTGCTGAACGCCCAGGCACGTGATGCAGCGATTGTGGCCGTCAGCAGGGACCAAAGAACGACCACATCCAGTAGCGCACAGACGAAATGACATCTTGAAAAAGACGCAGGGTTCGTCTGTGAAGCTCTTTTAGAAGGGGAAATTCAGCTCTCTTGTGCTGAAGCACACAGGGAGTGTCACGATGAAAGCTGGAACAAACCACAGCTGGAAGCTCGCGACCTCACTGCAGTGCCGTCACACCAACACAAACAGAGATTTTTTCCTTGGCTTGAAGAATTACTGAAGTCTGAAAAGCTGGAACAACTAGATGGCTCCGAAGCGAAAGACAGAATGCGATTGCATCTGCTCCCCTATTTATACCACCTGGCGGGGGCGGTGCGCATTATGCAAATATCGCACGCCAACTTCATTGGCTTGTTGTAGTTCACTCGAAGCTGATAGGGCTCTCTAGCGATATCCCAATTCGTCGGTCACTACTGACGTACGTCGAACGTGACCGACTGAAAGGGAACTAATTGTTATTATATAGCTCAATACCTTCTTGATTTTTTGCGAGTACCATGATTTACCATGCCTCAGAGAAAAACACTATTTTGTGAAGTAGCTAACATAGCATAATCAGATGCAGCTTTATTTTTAGTAACAGTAATACAGAATTTTCTCCATCATACAATACGTTTTAAAAGGAATTGCATGTCATTTATCAACACAATCCATCCAGCATTTAATATGATATTCTAAAATCGATCTGTCTTACTGCAGCGTGCAACAAGTGTCTCACAGCAGCCGTTGAGCGAACGCACAGAGTAACGTTATAACATCATTTTCAACACTCTCTAATGTATCTAATATAATAAACAAAGCTGCGTTACCTCATACTCATGGCCAGAAAAGCGGAAGCAGCGCCGGCGACTATGACAATCACTCCAGCGTCCTCGTTCAGCTCCCACAACACTCGGTCCTGCGCTGCTTCATACTATAGTAACGTTAATAATCACATCCATGAACATGATTTTTTTCCGAGTCCTATCCCTATTCTTTTGCACCGTCTGTTGAGGTGGAGACCACATGTCCCAAGATTCCGCTCTCAAACTTGGCATCATCAAGCTACGCCTTTGTTTTGAATAGGCTTCTAGTGACCTCTAGCGGACAGAATTCTTACATACTGCACCTTTAAGAGCTTTTTATTAATAAACAGACAATTGATTCACTGTTCGATTATTTCAATAGGTCTATACTGAAATATTGCCAGATTTTTTGATTTTTCAACAATTTCATCAACACATGCCTCAGACCAACATTCAAGGACTCAATGAAAAATTATATTTTTTATTGTTTTGTCACTACAGAATGTATTTGCATGTGACATATCACTAGAACGTGTTTTTCCATTCCACTGCGCTGCAGGTCTCGGCTGCGTCCCACTTGTCACAAAAATTTTAAGTTCTACTTACTTAAAAAAATTTTTAATTTACTTAAATGTTTTGAGGTAATAAGTTTCCTCAAATGTTTTGAGTATTCTGAACTTATTGAGTTTTACAGTGTACTTTTCCATTATTTTTTTATTTAAACGTGCTAGACAGACGTGTTTGAATGTAGTAGCTGAGCTGAACCAGACAGATATAGAAGTGCAGAGGACACATTCGATGACTGCAGAGTAGAACTGTTTCAGCAGATCCTGTGGCAGGTTGAACTTCCTGTAGCTTTTTATAATATATAATTCATTTATAATTTATGCAGTGGAGACTGTAAAGTGTCTGATAAATATTTCCTACCTGTTAGACAGGTAAATATGATATTTATTATAATGGGTTTGTGTGAAGATTGTTTTAAGTTTACTTAAATTAAAAGTTATTTTTAAAGCCTAATAAATGTTGAAATTGATAGCTTTTAGTTATACTGTAATGTTGAATGTCTATAATTAATGTTTTTTAAAAAATCAGTTTCATAGAGACATCAGTAGCAGTTTTAGTATCAGTGATACTGGCCTTCATTCATAAAAAGATGCCATTAAACAAATATTCAAAATATACTGTCTTTTAAGTTGTTTCTTAAAGACAGTGTATTTTACTCACTCTGATGTGTTCTAGGACATTAAAGATTTTTGTATTTCAGAGCATCTCAAGACTGATCATCCATGATTTCCAAGAAAATGAAACTTATGGCTCTGTTTAAACAGGTTGATCGCATTTCTGTGTGGCCATATATAACTAACTGTAGCTTTGTACTATTACTTAACTGCTTCCTGTTTCTCAATAACTTTCCATCCTCCTCATATAAGCTTAAGTTTCTGTTTCAAGAAATGTTAAACTTTCATTTTCTCATGAAGACCCTCCCCTTTTGGCTCCTATATTTTTTTAACCTTTAATATTGTAATGTACCAAGTGAGAGGTTCCTCTGAACCCATGTTAAACTCCCTGAAAGAGTTAAAAGAAACACTGAATATGTCTGTCGAAATATTGAAAGAATTTTACAATAATGAACTTGCTCATTTTGAGTCATTTTGACCCAGAAACACATTTTTGTTTTATTGAGTTATTGGAAAAGTCTCAGCTTTCTAATTTAGTCAAAATCATATTATGGAAGCTCATTTTCACCACAACTGAGTAAAAACTATGGTTCTTTAAGAATTAAGAGAAACTTTCTTATAATTACTTAATGTCAGTTGCGAACTGTGACTCTCAAAACTTGGCCCTCTCACCCCTTTCCCTCGACTGGAAAAAAGTAAACTCAGCCTAAAATCAGCCTTGCTTACTGTGTCCTCTTCTATAATACTGCATGATACCTTTGACAAGAAATACCACAAGAAAACATCAGAGTGAGCATGAGAGTTATCACCAAAATTAAACAAAAAGTAATAAAATGCAAATCATCATTACAAAGAATTGCATCATCACACAATCGGTGTGGGACTAGCTTAAAGGATTAGTTCACTTAAGAATTAAAATTTCCTGATAATTTACTTACCCCCATGTCATCCATGATGTCTTTCTTTCTTCAGTCGAAAAGAAATTAAAGGGTTAGTTCACCCAAAAATGAAAATTCTGTCATTAATTTTACCAACACTTTCAAGGTCCAGAAAGGTAGGCTACTAAAGACATTGTTAAAATAGTCCACGTGACTGCAGTGGTTCAACTTTAATTTTATGAAGTGGCGAGAACACTTTTTGTGAGCAAAAACAAAACAAAAATAATGACTTTATTCAACAATATCTTCTCTTCTGTGTCATTCTCGTACGTTGTTTACGTTCAGCGCTTCCAGGTTCTAGTCAACGCCCCGATGCTAATCACGTGATCAGCAACGCATCCGTGTGATGCTGACACAGGAGCCGGTGTTGTGTAATATTCAGTTCCTGTGAAAAACTGTTCCAGTGGGTGGAGTATACGTGAATATTCATGATATTTCCCCTGTTGTGGGCGTGGCCTCGAGTCAACACGCAGACGAATGGAACTGAAAATATTAGTGCTCAAATCGAACTTGTTTAATGGATCATTTCGAAACGGTAATGAAGATTCAATGTTAAGCATTAACTGCAACAGTTGACATTTTCAAAACAATAAATGTATTGTGTAATATGATAAATCGTCTGTGCTGTTTTTCCTGATTGATTACAGACATTTGGATATATGTAAGGACACAGTAAACAATGAGCAAATAACCCATGTTTGTCTAGTACAGTTTATTACTGTTTGATGTCTTTAGCTTTTTTTTAATTTCATTTGTGAGGTTTTCAATTTAATTTGAATATTTTGATTAGTAGCCTGTATACCTTGTTGCCATTCGGTGACTACAGCAGAGTGTTGACAACAATGCCTGAAATACACTTCTATGTATCTGTGTCCTAATAAAATGTAGCTTGTGTAATTTTTAATTTATTTTATAGTCAGTTTTTTCTAACCTCCACAGCCACGTCAGTAAGGCTCACATTTCCTTTGTCAACACTTTGTCCTGTTTTCTCATTTTATACTGGATTTTATGTAAAATTGTAACTAAAGTAACACAATTGCACATTTACTTGGATCTGTCACATTTTTTTTTTTTTTTACATTAATAAAAGCTTTAACAAAACAACCTATTTGGAAATCAATCACTAGTCTCCAAGTACTAATTGATTATATATTATATTATATAGTCCATCCAAAAATGAAAATTCTGTCATCATTTACTCACCCGTCTTCTTTTCTTCTGTGAAGAACAACATTGGGAACCAATATTGGGCACATTTTTCCCACGTATGTCCCACAAAATAATTAGTCATACAACTTTGAAATAAGATACAGGCATCAAAATTTTTATTTTTAATGAAATACAGTTTCAAGAAATAAATAAATATTATATTAATAAATATTTCTCTCTCTCTCTCCCTCACACACACATTTATATATATTTATATAAAGCATACATCATGTCTGTTCTTTGACCATACGTTGCACTAAAAAACAACCTACTTTCATATCATGTGTTTTATAATGGTATGTGAAATCATCCAAAATTTAATGATCCATAATGTTGTGTTAATTGTGTTTAAGATTTGAAAATATTATTCATTTTACAAGTATACATACAATAATACCATTTCTGATCTTCAACATTATAGGGCAGGGATTCCCAAACGTTTTCGTCAGCCAAACTCTGTTGACCTAAAGAGTCAGGTTAATAAAGTTAATATTTCAATAATTTAACAACACACTTTCATGTTCACAGTTCTCTGATGTTGGTTAATGGTGTAAACAAATTAAATATGTCATATTTTTTAGTGTTTCATTTGGATTGTTTTTATTTTTACAGTTTTTCATCAAAGCAAACTTAAGTGAATGTCTGCTGAGATTATTAAAACAGGGTCTTGGCACTCAATGAGAACAGCCTCCATGTATGTCTAAATCACACACTGCCAGAGCTACCAGTGACTTCAGCACTCACATCCAGTCTGAAACAGACAGTAACTTTACATGATGATATGCATCACAAAAGCAAAATGAAGCTTTTGAAAAATAATAGAATAATATTCTTGAAGTAACCGCTGGCCTATATAAGAAATACTAGGCCATCAGAACAATGCTTTAATCATGCAATTCTGACTTTTTTTTCTCACAATTGCAACTTTATTACATGCAATTCTGAGATAAAACAGAATTGTGAGATTAAAAAGTCAAAATTACCTTTTTTGTTTTTTATTATGTGTCATCAACATCAAGGAATGAGAGACACAGGAAGTGGATTTGAGACAATGTTTATTCATTGGAACAAAATAAAGAAAGACATTGTTTGCTTCTATGGACTCATGTACGCATGAAAAACTTGCTCACTCCTTATTAAAGACAAAGGCTTAAAGAAAAGCCGTAACAATTCTTAATAAAGCTCAAACTATCAAATTGCTATTTATTGTAAGATATAATAACACTCAAACAAAAACACTTTTGTAAAATGTATTGTAAGCATTTGTAAAGTATTTGTAAAATGTTATCATAATATATGATTATTTCTCTTGTTGCTTTTGTGATCTTTAACTGAACAGGAAAATCCTGATATTGAGAACGCAATTATTGTTTTACAAACTCATGAAAAATAAACAGATTTTTTTTTTTGAATCAATAAAAAAATAATTCTAATATTTTCTTCTGATAGATGATTTGACATATGTATTATTGTAGGATGTGAAGAGCTGCTGGATTCAGTGCAGCAGGAAGTAGGAGAGCAGAGAACAGCAGAGGAACAGGAAGCTCTGGGAGACACTCTGAGCACCGTTACACAGGTTCCCCTCACAACATGAGATGCTCCCAACACCAGCAGCTGATGTTGTGGCATCACACACTGATTTAGATGCACAGCCTTTAACAACAGTTGACTGGCCTCCAGAAGTCACTGATGAAAAGAAAGAAAACAGAGGTTGATTCAGTCTAAGCTGGACGTTGGTATATGTGATCTGTGTCAAATGTTTAAACCTAAGAGAGTTTAAAAGATAATGACTTTAATCTTGTTCTTTTCCAGATTCTCACCTGTTGCTTTAACGCAGCGGTCTTCAGTCCCTGAACAGCTCATTATGTTTGTGCAGCTCTGTTCTTCACAGGAGAAACATTTCTTTCCATTGGGGACATTAGAGTGATCTACAGGAGGAAAACAATTTTCTGTATAAAATATAGCATCTAATAAAACAACACTCCTTTAGCTTCTCCATTCAATCAGTTCACGACAGACAAGTCGCACCCTGTGTTTTATTTCCTGATTGAATGTCATTTGGAAGTAAAATGAGTGTTGACTTTGTAGAATATAGTTATTTGCACATGATCATTGAAGGACAATACCTGGAGCATCTTGGAGGTTACACTGGTCTGTGTTACAGCAGGAAGAAGTCGCCTTTACAATGCCTAAGTTCATGGACCCACTTTGACAGCCAGAAGCACAATCTTTAGTCATCACTTTTGAACTAAAGTCACCTAAAAACATGAATGAAACAGGAAAGACCAATTAAACTGCACATTATTTTAATGGGAAATTTAATTATAATTATGTCAAAATGTTCCATTTATCTCATTTCAAACATTTTTATATATAAAATCATAATCTGAGAGAAAACAGATTAAGTATCAGAAATCTATGTAGAATATTCTATGATTGTAAATTCTGCCAGAAAAATGAGTATCTGTTCTGTTGCAGCACCAGTAAATACTGGCAGCATCTCCAATCAGTCAAACAGTAAATTTCAATCATATTGGACTTACCAATTTGTACCACAGCTGTTGAACTCTGGCACTGAGAAGATCCACTGGGACATGTTTTTACCTTTTGATCTGCACAAGAACCCGTCAGACCCTTACACTCATAACAGCTGAGAGAGTGTCCTTTAGTAATAAAACAGAGAGAGATGCATCAGTGATCTGTTATCATTCTCAGTAACATCACAAACACTATTTGTCTTTGTACCTGCAGTGAAAAGAATGAAGAGAAGAAAAACTGAGATTTGCAGATCCATCTTTGATCAGGAGGTGAATGAAATAATGTCTGTTTCAGTGCCAATTTTATACCTTATTGGGGAGGATCTTCATGAGAAAATGAAAGACAGAAATATGCATTTCTTGAAACAGAAACTTAAGCTTACATAATTTACTTGACAAGTAAAGATCAAGGAAGGTTTAATAAGGAATTGCAATACATGTATGGGTCTAACCAACCTTCTTAAAGTGATAGTTCACACAAAAATGAAAATTAAATCATATTTTATTTTACCCTCGTGTCATTCAAAACCAGTATGACTTTCTTTCCACTGTCAGGGACGCGTTATCCTAATAAGCAACATGGGCTGCAGCCCAGGGCCCCGAACACTGGGGGGCCCCCGAGACAATTCTCTTTTGCGTTTTAAAACGCATCGTCGTCACACACCCGAAAGAAGAGTCACAGGCGCAGCGGTCACGCATGCAGGAATACTACCAGGACAGTGGCGTAGCGTCTGGGTATGCACGTGCATTAGTACCCGCTATTACGAGCTTAACACCAAGGTATACTTCGGGCATCGCGTAATTTTCGTCATCAGGAGGGTTCGCGGACGTCCGCACTCCCCTCCCCGTCCGCGTGCAGCCCAATTGTGATGGCACGGACCGTGTGTGTACTGTATAACAGCCCATGCGAAAGTGAATTGTGTGCTTGAAAACAAAAGTCCACTAGATAGCGTGCAGTGCACACGCCGAACGCATCTTACCGCAGCCAAATACTTTTAAAGGCTCGCGTCTGTGCGCGAGACAGAAGCCGTGTACATATGTTCATAAAAATGAAGTATAATAGAAATAATGTTGTCATTAACTTGCTAAAGCCTATCTATGTTAAATGTAGCTACTAAAATCATTAAGAAGCTGAATAAATGGACAAAGAAAGGGTCCATACCATGTCTTAACGATGATCTTTTTGTATTTGACTGTCATTTTTAAAGTGGGTTTCTGAAACTTATGCATGCACTAATGTAAGTAGTACAGAATTTTAAATGAGTCATATTGGTTTTCTGGAGAAAAAAAAAAATAGCTACGTCTGCACATTTTAAGATACTGCACAAGAAGTGAATAAATGTAACTTGTACACTCGTTGGGGTGGATACTTTTTATTCAACAAAATAAAATGCACATAAAACGTGATGGAAACATATTTAGAGAAGAAACTAATAGTAAATTTATTAGGAATAAAGCGTGCATTAAAAAAGGCTTAACGCGGCACTGTCCACTGTAGAACACAGATGTGTTCAACAGAAGAAAGTAAATATCTGCTTGTGTTCTGCAAAAGAAAGAAAATTTAATTTAATTAGAAAGGCTTTAGGGATTCAGTGAGGAGGATGGGAAGTTATTGAGAACCAGGAAGCAGTTAAGTAGTAGTACAGTAGCTACAGTTAGTTATATATTGCCACACAGGAATGGGAAACAGAGCCATAAGTTTCATTTTCTTGGAAATCAGGGTTGATCAGTCTTGAGACACTCTGAAACTCACTCAAAAATCTTTAATGTCCTAGAACACATCAGAGTGAGTAAAATACACTGTCTTTAAGAAACAACTTAAAGACAGTATATTTTGAAAATTTGTTTAATGGCATCTTTTTATGAATGAAGGCCAGTATCACTGATACTAAAACTGCTACTGATGTCTCTATGAAACTGATTTTTTTAAACATTAATTATAGACATTCAACATAACAATATAACTAAAAGCTATCAATTTCAACATTTATTAGGCTTTAAAAAAATAACTTTTAATTTAAGTAAACTTAAAACAATCTTCACACAAACCCATTATAATAAATGTCATATTTACCTGTCTAACAGGTAGGAAATATTTATCAGACCCTTCACAGTCTCCACTGCATAAATTATAAATGAAATATAGATTAATCCTCATTAAAGCTACAGTTTTCTCTGTTACCTTTGTTCTTTGATTAACATTAGCCAGCAACTGGTTTATTAGGCTGCTGTGACTTTAAGATCTGCTGCTGCCAAACATGACACGAATCTGACACGCATCTCATTTTCTCACAACTCTTTAAGTTCATTTAAGACGTTATTTAACACATTTAAGACTTCTCTCATGAGGATACGTGACAAAACGGGCATTTTGACATAAAACAGTATTTTCTATTTTCATAAATTACATGTATGTAAAATTACAAAAATAATCTGTAATTAATACAATAACAAAACAGTTAGATGATAAAAGGGTCAAATGACTGGCAGTAAAGTAAAATCTCCTTATTTAAATAAGCTGAAAGCACTGTCACATGACCAGCAGCAACAGAACAATAAACACTAACAGATCTGTCTAGATCTCAGTATATTCACTTATTACAATCCAGTCTGACTATTTCTTTCATTCAAAACTTTTAGATGTTGATGTTTTATTTAAAATAGTCAATTTTGAAGTCACTGTTATGGCTGGATTCCAAACAAAACACACATTGTCTACATTCTTCATAAGATTACAAATGAAACCAATGTGTTATATCAATCTACAAATTGTTTTAAATATAATGTTAACTTTGACTATGCAGAATTTGTTTATGAGAATGCATCTAACACTAATATTTAGCCTCTTACTACACCTTATAATAATTTGTGCAGATTTGTTAGTTCAGTTCAGTTGTTAGTAGATTTGATGTTCAGTTGATAAGCATCATTGTATGTATGAATAATTTACTCAAATGGTTTCTACTCAATATTAGAAAGGATCTTCAATGGTTGCAATTTATCTTCAAATGTGTATTTAATTACCCCATTATCTTCAACAGTATTTGGTACCATATTCTACATTTTTTTTTTTTTTACCTCCTATAGTTAGGAAAGCAATTGGGAAGAAAGCATTTAGGTATAAGGTTCCTGTAGACTAATACTAAGAATAATTAAATATACAATCTCTGACATGATGTGTTTAAATTGGTTTGTTTTTTTGTTTTGAAACATGCTGTACACGCTTTGACGTTATATTTATGTTTATATTTATTATTGCTAGGCAAACATTTGTACACTGTAAAAAAAAAAAAAAAAAGATTTTTAAAGACTGTAAAAAGAGCTATGATTAAAAAAAAAAAATTTTTTTCCAAATGACATTAACTGTAATAGATCTAACTTTGAGACTACTTGTCACCATGATGGTAACTCTCCATAAATCCACATTAACAGAAACTCTTGCACAAAAAACAAAGGGACTTTGGTTAATGGAGGGTATACATTCTTTTGCGTCCCTTTCTGGATTCCATCAAGTCTGCATAATGTACCCTTATGTAAAGTTTTCCTAACAATTCTTTATACCTTTTTTCTATGCTTTCTTTGTGTTAGCCCACTTTTTTGTTCTTTAATTTGTTTATATTTAATTTGATGTTTATTTTATGATTATTTAGGCTTCAGCATCCCACTAACCCTATAAGACAATAGTCTTGGAAAATGCATGGATGGATATTTTTCGTATTTTGGACCAGACAAAAAACAACAAAAAAAAAAAAAAACAAACAAAGAAAAAAACATTACAATAAGGTTCATTAGTTAACATTAGTTAATTACATTAGTTAACATGAACTAATAATGAACTGCACTTAAACAGCATTTATTAATTACATAAAAAGATCAAGTTTTCTAACTTAAGATGCATACCTGACATCAGAAAAATACTATATATATTTATGTGTGTGTATTTTTCTAATGTCAGGTATGCATCTTTTACTTATTTCAGAGCATTTGTTGTTTTGTATTGATATTCTCTGATCTGATTGCGTAATTGGCATGATACTTTTTAAAACTGAAAAAAAAAAAAAAACCTTTTTATTCATGCTTGTAAATGTGATCAAAATGATGAAACTCACTCTGATGTGTTCTAGGGTCATTAAAGATATTGTCTTTTACAAGGTCTAAAGTCTGATCGTTAATGATTTCAGAAAAATGAAACTGAATCCTATTTAAACAGGATGAATCATGTCCATTCGGTGTGTAGGTGTTGGTCATATATACATTGTTATTAAGTCATAAAATTGTTATTAAGTATTACCAGAGGTTTAGATGTTCATGATTTGTTGAAAATAATAGTTTGGTTTGATGTCACCATGATCGAGGTCAGTGCTTGCTTCAGTTAGGCAGTTTGACTTTTTTAGTGTTGGTTTTTCTCTGTCTGCTCTAGCTGTTTGTTATGGCAAGAGAAAACGTGTTTAGCTGTTGTTAGCTGTTTGATGATAAGAATATAATTGTCATCATGTAGTGGCTTTTTTCATTGATCTAATGATTGAGCTTTATATGAAAAAAAGTGTTGTTTACTTTGTGCTGGATCTCTTCTAGAATAACAACAAAACAGTTGAATAAATCAGATCAAAATAATAAATCTGAAAAACACAACATACACTAAAAACTTCAAATCTCCTGCAAGATTTACTTACACACAGAGATCAAAAATCAACGTATGAATCTCAACAATGGTGACATGCTTCATGCCGCAATGCATTCTGGGAGCCATGGATGAGTTTTGTATGAGGCACCCAGAATGCATTGCAGCATGAAGCATGTCACCATTGTTGAGATTCATACGCATGTGTTTTTCAGATTTATTATTTTGATCTGATTTATTCAACTGTTTTGTTGTTATTCTAGAAGAGATCCAGCACAAAGTAAACAACATTTTTTTCATATAAAGCTCAATCATTAGATCAGTGAAAAAAGCCACTACATGATGACAATTATATTCTTATCATCAAACAACTGACAACAGCTAAACACATTTTCTCTTACCATAACAAACAGCTAGAGCAGACAGAGAAAAACCAACACTAAAAAAGTCAAACTGCCTAACTGAAGCAAGCACTGACCATGATCATGGTGACATCAAACCAAACTATTATTTTCAACAAATCATGAACATCTAAACCTCTGGTAATTCTTAATAACAATTTTTGTAGATGGTCGTTGTTTTTATGGCACACAAAATTATTCTTATCGCTTTATAATATTAAGATAGAACCACTGAGCTCATATGAACTGTTTCAAATATGTTTTTAGTATGGATCTTGAGAGTTGCAGTAACACTGCTAGCAACAGAAACCTCACTGAGCTATCAGATTTAATCAACAATATCTTAATTTGTGTTATGAAGATGAATGAAGGTCTTGTGGGTGTAGAACGACATGAGGGTGAGTAATTAATGACATTATTTTTAAATTTTTGGGTGAACTAACCCTTTAAGACAGTTGTTTGCCATGGCATATTTGTCTTGTTGATAATTATTATTATTATTATTGTTTTTATTATTGTATTATTATGTTTTTTCACTCAGATAATGTAAAGCTCATTGGTCAACATGTGCTGTTTTAATAGTGCTATATAAATAAAATTGACATTGACAATGAAAGATGACAGAATTTCCATTTTTGGGTCAACTATCACTTTAAGAAGGTTGGTTTAAGTAAACCTATATATTTCTTGCAATTCCTTTTTAAACCTTGTTACCTTGAACTGTAATTGGCAATTAAATTATGTAAGCTGAAGTTTCTGTTTCAAGAAATGTCTTCTGTTAAACTTTAATTTTCTCATGAAGACCCTCCCTTTTGATAAGATATAAAATGTGCATTGAGATACGTTATTTCATTCACCTCCTGAGCAAAGATGGATCTGCAAATCTCAGTTTTTCTTCTCTTCGTTCTTTTCACTGCAGGTATAAAGACAAACAGTGTTTGTGATGTTTTTTTATTACTAATACAGATCATTAGATGTTCTCTCTCTCACTGTCTGTTTTATTACTAAAGGACACTCTCTCAGATGTTATGAGTGTTTGGGTCTGGAGGGTTCTTGTGTGGGACAAACGGAACAAACATGTCCTAATGGATACTCTAAGTGTGAGAGTTCAACAGCAGTAGCAAAAGTTGGTAAGTCCAATATGATTTAAATTCACTGTTATATCTGACTATTGGAGATGCTGCTATAATTCGCTGGAGCTGCAACAGAATGAATACTCATTTTTCTGATGGAATTTACAATTTCAATCACAAAATATTCTACATAGATTTTTTAATTTGTTTTCCCTCAGATTGTTATGATTTGTATTTAAAAACTGAAATAAAAAAGTGCTAAATGTTGACATTTATAAATCAGTTTTCCAGTTTAATTGATCTTTTCTGTTTCATTCATATATTAGATGACATTACTTCTAAAGTGAAGGGTAAAGGATGTGTTCCTGTCTGTTACCCTGGGTCCATGAACTTTGGCTTGGTCAGGACGACTACTTCCTGCTGTAGCACAGACCTGTGTAACCGCCAAGATGCTCCAGGTATTGTACTTAAATAACAATGTGCAAATAACTATCTTCTGTAAAGTCAACACTCATCTTACTTCAAAGGACATTCAGTCAGAAAATAAAAGGGTGTGACTTGTCGTGAACTGATTGAATTGAGCAGTAACTAAGTTGTTTCTGCTCAAGGAGTGTTGTATTAGATAGATGAATATAAAAGAATACTTGATTTCCTCCTGTAGATCCCTCTAATGTCCCGAATGGAAAGAAATGTTACTTTTGTGATGGGAAGAGCTGCTCAAACACATTGAGCTGTTACGGGGATGAAGACCGTTGCATCACAGCAACAGGTGAGAGTCTGGAAAGGGAAGAAGAACAAATTAAAGTCATTATCTTTTAAACTCTCTTAGGTTTAAACAAATGACACAGATCATATCCCAATGCCTTCCACAGTTTAAATGCTGCTGGGAGTGGGTCGAGTAGGACCGGTTACTCTTAGACTGAATCAAACTTTGTTTTACTTTTCTTTCTTTTCATCAGAGGCTACTGGAGTCGTGACGGCGATGGTAAAAGGCTGTGTCTCTAAATCCATTTGTGATGCCACAACATCGGTTAGAAATGTTGTGAGCATCTCATGTTGTGAGGGGAACCTGTGTAACGGTGCTCAGAGCGTCTCCCAGAGCTTCCTGTTCCTCTGCTGTTCTCTGCTCTCCTACTTCCTGCTGCACTGAATCCAGCAACTTTTCAGATTCTGCAATGAGACACTGTACTGAATATAGAGCTTTTATTTTCTCTGTACTATCTTTGGTGTCCTGATGTGATTTTTTTGCAGTAAATTCTGACGAGACACTTTATGAAATAAAATACTACATCACCTTGTTCCTGGGGTCATATTTAATAAAGCTTGTCATGCTGTAAAGAAGTCCAATAAAGCTCTGCAATAATAAACTATTTTATTTCTTAAAAAGAGATTAAAGGGATAGTTCATAAAATGAAAATTAACTCATCATTTACTTCCCCTGGTGTCGTTCTAATGCCATATGCGCTTCTTTCTTTTTTGGACTTTTTTTTTCTTTTTCAATTTTAAAAAATGTCCCACTTTTGCTCGTCCATATGATGGCAGTGAATAGTGCCCATCATCAAGCTTTTAAAAAAGATTGAGAAGTATCAAAGAATGATCCCATGTAACACGTCGTATATTCCAAGTGTTCTGGGGTGTATGATAAAGCAGTAAAGAGGGAGAGATTCGATCATGGTTCACTCACTCTGTCAAAACCTTTTGCTCACGTTGACCTCTGAAACATTTAATCAACAGGTTTTCTGTTGCTTAAATAAGAGCTTAAATAAAAGTATATAAGAGAGTAACATCTAAAGGAGAAGACTGTTAATAACAGGATTCTCAGACAAAAAACAAACAAAAAAAAAGCCCTGTAAAAGACCATCTGAGCAGACATTTTTGCTTTGCTGCCTAAAGTAAATCTGTTCATCATATAAAGCAATCATGTCTCTTCAGAAAATTTGGACTAAACCACTCAATTCATATAGATTAGTTTTACGATCTCTTAATGAACTTTTTGAAGCTTTGAAGTGGTAGTAGCGTGACTGTCAACGGAGGGACAGAAAGTTCTCGGATTTCATCAAAAAGATTTTCACGAACGTCTTACTTTTTTTTTGCAGAATTGTGTTGTATTAATATGTTGTCATTTTATTATATTTATTTATTATTTACAGGATGAAAATTGTGAATAAAAATAAAATAAAATGCTGCTCTGATATAAGATAAAATTGTTCAGAGAGAATTTGTAAATAATGTAAAATTATGCATTTAAGTTAATGTGACGTTTTACATTACGGTACACATTTGTTTCTAACTGTCAAAGGGTCCATGTTTGTACCATTTTATCAACAAACAAAGGTACAATCACTTGTGTGACTGAAATGTTGACGGGGGTGGGTGGTAGTCTTTGGCAAGACTGCCAAACCATGCACGTGCATTAAATTCGTGCACCTGAGCACTATTTCAAGCTAGACAAATGTTTATATAATAATCTTTTTTAAACAACGTGGGCGATTTTTAAAAAAAAAAATATTACACGCAGTCAGCCTCTTAAATTCAATTATTGCCCGCGCAAGCAGCACAGACGACGGTTGGACGGTCCGATGTTTTCGGACTGGGAATCGATTCCAAAAAGAACCGATTCCGAGGAGGTGGGAATTGAGAGTCGATTCCAAATGTTGGAATCGATTCCATTAAGGGGAATTGACTCCTCTTTAATATATATATATTTTTTTTTTTTTTTTTTTACACAAACCGCGGCCTGTAGCCGATTTCATTTGTCAACACAATCACGTCACCTGTAAAGAAATAAAGTTCAGACTAAATAAATGGATCCAGTCGTGACACAGAGTATGGTTTAGGGTAGGATGATTATTTCAGCATTGTGTAGGCAATCAGCGGAATGACTGACCCAATGAAATCTTTAGAATCGGTTGCTGGGCGGGGTTTGATCTTACTCGTTGTAGTTTAGGACAAGAAGAATAAATCAATCGACAAAGGCCCTAAAAATTTTTTTATATGTGTAAAGGCCTAAAAATTTTTTTATATGTGTAAAGGCCTAAAAAGTTTGTAAAGTGTGCATGAGTCTGTTCCTGAACAAAATGCTTTTAGAATTTAACAGGAATTTTAGCTATAGTTTTATGATACTGGATGAAATATATGTACCACAAATAAATAAAAATCTATCTATCCACATACATAAGTGTATGTATACGTGTGTGTGTGTGTAGGAAGGTATGTATGTAAATAGAATCTACCGCATATATGTATTTGGTGAACATATTCCTAGTCTTTACACTGTGTCTACGGTCTACACCTGACGCAGGAAGCACGACGTGACAAATCCCCGAAGTAAATGCCTCGTTCTACTTCTGACCAATACGTCTAATAGGAAGGACAAATGGATTTGCAACGGTCGCTTTGTCACGCCCGGTGGAGAGAGTTCTCGCTGTGTGGCACGGTAAGACGCGACAATGTTAGACACGGTGTTGGTATTTAAAAAATACAATCGAAAATAACAGTGAGGAATCGATTCTTTCGATTCCAGAAACAGGAATCGGAATCGATTTCAAAAAATCCAGAATCGAACAGCCATGATCAGACACTGACGACGGAAGGGCTTCTCTTAAAGATGAAAGAAGCTGGGATATAATTCACCGAAAATGAAGAAGCACAGAAATTGAGAGGTATGTAATTCTTGTTAAATCAAAAAATACATGACTTGGTAATAAATACAACATATGGTTTGCCTAGTTAATGTTATTAGAGCAGAATTGTTTGGGGTTAGCTTATAGTTTTAACTTATAGGCCTAACTCTAGCTATACTTCTGTCTTAACGCGCCGCTCGACCGTATACATGGCAGTCAGTTTCGACTGAACGAAAGATTTTCATCTCACAGGGCTCTCAAGTGTCACGCATTGAGCGTGACAGTCACTCATTTTGGTCTTTTGTCACGCACTCCCGCTACACATTGTTTTTCTCACGCAGAAAAACTATTTATAATATATTTAATATGCCGCAGCGCCCAAAATGTATCTGGCCGCGCCGCTCTCTCTATGGTAAAAAGAAAGAGGCTACACAATAGCCAATCAGAAAATAGCACTATTGTATCTGGGTAAGATTTAACGCAACAACCAATAATAAAAAAAAAGGATATCCTGGAATTGTTCACCATCATCCTCGTTCACCCACAGAGGAAACCACCGGAGCTCCGAGCATCACTTTGAGTCATGATCTCCTGTTTTAATGTTACAACAAATTCACAACTTGTTTGACACAAACAATGACAACTTGACTGCTGTTAGAGAATGTTTCCCAGATAATCAGCATCAGTTTTTCATGAGTGTCTGTAACTTAGCCAACAGTTTTACAGCCTGTTCACTGACAAACACCTGCTCAGAACAAGTAGTCTAGGCCTAGTTATATTTTCGTTATCACACGATGACTGACATTTTGTCACATTAAACATCTATCTCTCTCCAAATAAGCTTAATCATTTTATTAGCACTAAATAAATTAAAGTGTGTTGCATCGTCGATGTTATAGGTCACTTTTAAAATCATGTCATATTTTATATCCTGGCCATGGATGCATTAATCATTGCATCTGTCTTTCAAAGATGTCAGTAACTTAAATCAAGAAGCATTTTCTAGACAATTAAAAATTATTGCTTAAAACAAGCAAAATAATCTTGTTTTTGGTTTGAAATAGGATTCTTTTGCTTACCCCATTGGCAGATTATTTTGCTTGTTTTAAGCAAAAACTCACATAATTTTGACTTATTTTTTCTGAAAATGAGACAATAATTTTTGTCTATTTTAGCCATTGTTTGAATGGTCCCTTGCACAATTGTTATGCCTACTGGAGAGAGCAGTGAAATGCCTAATTTACACATTAAATCTCGCCCTAATAAATTTACTAGACATACATCTGAAAGCAGGAAACAATGTTTGAATATCATGCCAGTTTCATCTCAATGGAACAGAATATTTTTCAATTTTTCTTTCAGGGTTTGCCCCTGTTGACCAGACATAATTTCGACTTAACTTTGGCATTAATGTGAGCACTTGTGTTTTAATAACACTGTTTGCGGCTCCACTATCGACCATAAATATCAATTCAACATTTTTGATCCACAATCTTATTTTGTGGTAATTGTTTGTAGGCATGATTAAATTAACATATGTGCTTTAGTGCCTACCTTCTGATGGTTTTTAGTTGTCTAATTCGAGTATCTAAGCACGCAAGCATTTCTTCATTAGCCGCTTTTCCACCATAACAGACTATATGCACGGTTACTTCCTGGTTGTCGTTAAGCCAGCTCGGGCATTTCCGGTGAACTGTTAGCTGTTCATTCTACTCGCTGTACATCGACACAAAACCTAATTTGCCAATAAACCAATTTTATTGATTGCAATAAAGACGAAGCTATTAGGACCGTTTAAAAAACGCCTTGTCTGTAATTAGACACGCACACACATTTTTTCCCCCAGCACTTCAAATGTTATTTTTAATGTGATGACCACAAACATTATTTGTTCATCCGTCTGAGATTGTCCCCATTGTAAAACCGAACGTTTAAAAATGTAGGAAATTCAACATTTGATAGAAAACACTTATTTAAAAATAAAAAAGACATAATTACCACTTTAACCAGCAGGTGGCAGCAAATTAGCATTTATTTGCGCATATGTCAGCCATTTCCTTTAATCATTTTTCACTTCGTTTTTGACAAAATATTAAACATTTTAAAATAACTAGGTTTAAAAATACATTTTGTCAATGTGACGTATGAAATACTCAACAAATCTTAAGAAAAACAATAACTTTTCTTGTGAGCACCGCACTTTCCCTTTGTAACCACAGCAGCTTGTCAGTGCAGCACATTTAGCCGAGGAGGAACAATGTCTTTATTTATTTATTTTTTATGCCATCTGGTGGCATGTTTCATGCCGCAATGCATTCTGGAAGCCATGCATGAGTTTTGTATGGTGCACCCAGAATGCATTGCAGCATGAAGCATGTCACCATTGTTGAGAATCATAGACTGATTTACCATTTTTGTGTGCGTGTTTTTTTTATTTTTTTTTTAAATAATTTATATTGTTTGATTAAAAACACTGCTAGATCTAATACTATAGAATCACAGAGTTATTATAACAAATAATGTAAAATTAACACTAGCGGTTCTCATTCTCAAAATATTATTGCTGCATATGATCCTTGCAAATAATAATACTCTTCAAAATTTCTATGCTTTGTTTATGTTAACCCACTTTTCAGTTCGTTAATGTGTTTATTTATTTTGATGTTATCTATTATTTTTGCTTTTGTACTCCTTGCTTTATATTATGTGCTAATTTTAGTCATGTGCTTTAGATTGTAAATGAAAATGTGATTGAAAATGATTAAACTCCTTCTGATGTTTTTAAGGTCATTAAAGGCTCATGGTTCATGATTTCAGGGAGAAAACGAAAGTTATGGTTTCGTTTTTAAAATGGTTATGCGAGAAACGAAGCTTTCCAAAGCAATCGAAACCATTGAACCAGTTGATTCGCAAAATGATTCACTGTTTCAAAGCATTCGACACGCCACTCGCTGGTGTCCCCTGCTGGTCAGAACAGTGTAAATGCAACACTGCATGCAAAGATTAGATTAGACATTACGTGACTGTATGAAATGTGTTCTTTTATCAGTTTTCAGGGCTTGTTTTGTTTGTTCCATGAATGACTCAGCTAAACAGGCCCGACTATTAGCCTAAGTACTATTATTCCTTTTAATGATACTAATGTCTAATACTAAAACGTCTACAAATGCATAAAACTGATCAGAGATCGCCCCCAGCGGTGAACCATTTAAATTTCAAAACGTTTTAAAACCATTATGACACAACGAAGCCTCGTTTACTGAAATCACGTGACTTTGGCAGTTTGATTCACGCTCCGCACCACCAAAGTCCCTTTAAGTGTTATTCTACAGTCTTTGGCACCACTGATTCGAAACAAAATATTCATAAAGGCTTCGAAGCTTCATGAAGTAGTGTTTCGAAATCACCCATCACTATTTTAAACAGGACGTATCATGACTCACATTGTGTAGTTGTACCACATACTACTGAATTGCACTTATTTTAATTTTTTAATGTTGCAATAATAAAGTATATTTAAGTGAAAAGCTCACAGAACTAGTCTTGGTTTCTTAATAACATTCCATACTCACCACCGTATGAAGAACACAAGAATATATTTTAAAGAATGTTTGGGTCCAAACAACATTGAACCCCACTGGCTTTCATTTTATGGATGCACACACACATTTTTTAAAATATCTACTTTTGTGTTCTGCAGAAGAAAGAAAGTCATGCATGTTTTGAATGACATGATGATGACAGAATCTTCATTTTTGGGTCAGTTATCACTTTAAGAAGGTTGGTTTAAGTAAACCTAGTACACATTGTAGTTTCCATGTTATACCATAATTTATCATCAACTGGCAAGTAAATTATGTAAGCTTAAGTTTTTGTTTCATTTTCTCATGAAGATCCTCCCCTTTTCATAAGCTATAAAATGGGCACTGAAACAAACACATTATTTCATTCTCCTCCTGATCAAAGATGGATCTGCAAATCTCAGTTTTTATTCTCTTCATTCTTTTCACTGCAGGTACAAAGACAAATAATGTTTGTGATGTTTTTGATTACTAATACAAATCACTGATGCATCTCTCTCATTGTCTCTGTTTTATTACTAAAGGACACTCTCTCAGATGTTATGAGTGTATGGGTCTGACAGGTTCTTGTGAGGGACAAACAACATGTCCCAGTGGATCTTCTCAGTGCTCGACTACAACAACAGTGGCACAAAGTAAGTCCAATATGATTGAAATTTACTGTTATATTTGACTGATGGAGATGCTGCTATAATTTACTTGTTTTTCGTGCAGAATTTACCATTTTACCAAATTTCTGATATTTAATTTGTTTTTTATTATGATTATGATTTATATTTTTAAAAAATTGAAATAAAAGCTACATTTGGACATATTTATAAATCAATTTTCCAGTTTAACTGGTCTTTCCTGTATCATTTAGATTCTTTAGGTGGCATTATTTCTAAAGCGACAATTAAAAATTGTGCTGCTGCCTGTCCAAGTTGGTCCATGAATTTTGGCATTACAAAGACGTCCACTTCCTGCTGTAGCACAGACTTGTGTAATGCCCACGATGCTCCAGGTATTGTACTTCAATAATCATGTGCAAATGACTTCTGTAAAGTCAACACTCATTTTACTTCCAAAGGAGATTCAATCAGAAAATAAAAAGAATGTGCGTCCTGTCTGTCATGAACTGATTGAATGGAGCCGCTAAAGGAGTATTGTTTCATTAGATCTTTTGTACAGAAAATAAAATAAAAGAATACTTGTTTCCCCTCTGTAGATCCTGTTCTGAATGGAAAGAAATGTTTTTATTGTGATGATCAGAGCTGCTCAAACATATTGAGCTGTTCAGGGACTGAAGACCGCTGCATTAAAGCAACAGGTGAGAATTAAAGAATAAAGTCATTGGGCCCTATTTTAACAATCTAAGCTCATGGTCTGAAGCGTATGGTGCAG
Organism: Hypophthalmichthys nobilis; assembly: GCA_037950665.1. Taxonomy (NCBI): domain Eukaryota; kingdom Metazoa; phylum Chordata; class Actinopteri; order Cypriniformes; family Xenocyprididae; genus Hypophthalmichthys; species Hypophthalmichthys nobilis. The sequence goes on from CM075490.1 coordinate 4,027,992, forward strand.
GTCAGAATCCTCTTTTGCTAGTTTAATGACGGAAAAAATGGTCGGCACACTAGGCATGGTCCGAAAGGGTTGTACCTAGTCTCTTAATGAGTAATGGGTGTGATTTGGGCATAACGTGCAATAAACCAATCAGGGTCTCATCTCCCATTCCCTTTAAAAGCCAGTTGCACTTGCACCATCGCAGAGTCGCTATTTACATGGCAGAATTTGCAAGCGGAAAAAACAAACACTTCTCCAGAGAGGAATCCTTTTATTTTTAATATTTAAAAATGTTATTGTGTGAACAAGCGTTGTGCACCCACATAAAGGCGCATATTACAAAAGTCCCTTTTAAGGAAAGTCTGCTCACTCGGTGGCCATATTTGCAACGCCTCCGGGCAGCTATTTCGGGCATCCAAGACCAAGTCTATTTGAATGGGGGAATCCTGAAATCTCAAAAACTGCTTGGCGAACTCCCAATTAAATAACATATTTCAAATCAACAACAAAATCTGACATGAGCTGTCCCATAAATGTTGTTTCTTTTGCACAAATAGCGTTAAAAAAGTTTATTTTTCAGGCTAGTCGAGCAGTGCAGTCATGTGCAGGCCTACGCACACATCTCTGATTTCTCTGGGAACCGGAGCTTCTACCGGTCACTGCAGTGACGCAATGACTTTATCAATCATCGATTGGCTCTTTTACTTAGAATTGTGCATTATTTTGGGCCGCCATATTGTGCATTGCAGTTTCTCTTCATAACTAATAGGAGTGAACCGTCTTTCTATATATATAGCCTTTATTTGATATTACTAACCTGCTCTTTAAATAAATTTTTTAAAAAAACTACTGCGGCATTGACTTTAGAGCAGGTTTTTGTTGGTCAATGGTGCAGTCCTTTTCAGTTGCCTCAAAATAGCAACGCGCAATGCGCCTGAACACACCTCATTTTCAGACCAGCACGCCCATGGGTGAACAGATGGGTGCTAGTGCATTTGCTATTTAAACAACGTGGGTGCTAGATATGAAAATGATAACTGCGTTGGGCTGAAACTAGCAAAAAACACTTGCGCCGTGCCTGGCATCGCATTGCGCCAAGTGTATGATAGGGCCCATGATCTTTTAAACTCTCTTAGGTTTAAACATCTGATACAAATCACATATACCAATGTCCAGCTTAGACTGAATCAACCTTTGTTTTCTTTCTTTTCATCAGTGACTTATGGTGGCCAGTCAGCTGTTGTTAAAGGCTGCGCATCTAAATCAATTTGTGATGCCACAGCATCAGTTAATGAACTTCTCAGCTTATCATGTTGTGAGGGGAACCTGTGTAACGGTGCTCAGAGTGTCTCCCAGAGCTTCCTGTTCCTCTGCTGTTCTCTGCTCTCCTACTTCCTGCTGCACTGAATCCAGCAGCTCTTCACATTCTACAATCAGACACACTGTACTGAATATAGAGCTTGTATTTTCTCTGTACGATCTGAAATTGTGATATAACAATTTATGAAATAAAAATACAAAATATAAAAAAACATCACATTGTCCCTGTGGTCATATTTAATAAAGCTTTTCATGCTGTAAAGAAGTTCAGAAGTTCAAATAATATCTTATTTTTTTACAAAAGTGAATTAATAAACTTTATGTTCAGAAGAAAAATGTATGATTATGTATGTTCCCTTACTTATTTTGCACTGTTCTTTCCTTTTATCATTGTTTTTGTTAGGTTAATTTTTTTTTTCGACATTTCAGGCACTTTTGGGTCCGTGAACATGCTCAAAAACTCTTGAAACGCCCTTTTATATGGTTGTATTTGAGGGGCTTTATAGCGCACCCCGTTTCACCTAAAGTAACCAAACTTCATACAGTTATAGATCTCATCAGGCCAAACAACTTTCATAAGTCATAAGCCAGCCCAACAGGAAGTCAGCTATTTAGGGTTGTTTGAAAAAATGCTCTGGAATTTGATATACTCCTCCTAGGAGAGTTGCCAGCCAGAAGAAATGGGCTTGGAAGAGGGGCTCTATAGCTCCACCTTTTGTCTAAAGTTGGGGGTTAGTTTTACCTACAGTCACCAAACTCAGTACATATATTGTTCTCCTCAGGCCTGACAACTTTCTAATTTACAGTCATTAGCTCCGACCAACAGGAAGTCGGCTTTTTTTTGTTAGAATGTGGCTTTTTTGAACCAAGCTCACAATTTTTAACTACTGCTACTGTTATGTGCTGCGTGTGTTTTGGATGTTTTTTTTTTTCTGTCTCTGCCATTCTGTTCTCCGGTTTTGCTGTCTTGCTCTTAAGTCTCCGCTGATTGGGGTAAACGACTGTCAATCTTCATCAAGGGTGTCGTCTTTGCAGCCAATCAAGTGCCGCCCTGCTGGTTAAAGGTCTCCCGGCGTGTTGTGATTAGCAGCTCTCTGTGTGTGTGTGTGTGTGTGTGTGTGTGTGTGTGTGTGTGTGTGTGTGTGTGTGTGTGTGTGTGTGTGTGTGTGTGTGTTTTCAGGTGTTTAAGTTAGAACCTGTTCATGCTTTGTATCTCTTTCATTATTGACGTGTGAATCCAACACTTGATTTTGTACTAAGTTCTATGTTGAGAGTTAAGAGTAACTGTTTATTACCTTTTGGGGAAACAGAGAACAGGTAAGCAGGTTGCGCGATATACATACTGCCCACAGTTATCAAGTGTTAGACACATCAGGTAAGAGGTGAGCACCTTCCTTGTAATTTTGTTCTTAGTTAGGGTAGATTATTTATGGCGTCGGATGCGCTGAAGACTTCGGGTTTGCTTTTCACATTTTTCTTTGGTTAGTAAGTTTAGAGGGTTTTGGGTAACATTTTCTTTTTCTTTTCTTTAATTTGGCGACACCCCAGTTCCTTTTCCCCATTAGTTTATTGTATTTTTCTTTATTTATATTATCTTCAAAATACATTGTAATGTAGCTCATCACACATACTGTCTAGTGGCTTCAGCTTAATGTAACTAATAAATCAATTGGCTTTAATTCTTTTGTGCCTGGTCTTTTCTGTTGCCCCCTTCATCACAGCAATATTAACAACTAAATGTTACGTTCTAACCCTAGACCTTTAAAAGTTCGTAACAGCTACAAAGGCCGTCCTACAATTTACATCAAACTTTTTCAACATGAAGTCAAGATGCTAAATTTCGGACGGATATTGGATACCTCAAATGGTTTAGCCATGGTGAGGCAACGTATTTATGGCGAAAAAAAGGAAACAGGAATTGTGTTATAACTTCTGCAAATATTGATTGATTTTGATGAAACTTAAGCTGTGTTCACTGTATGAGGCCGATCACATGGATGTGACTATTACGAGTCAAAGTCATAGGGCCACCAACTGGCAACAGGAAGTATTTCACTGTCAAACGCTTTGAAATCGCCCTCTTATTTTTCTAATTCTTATTTTTTCAAACTTTGTCAGAATAATGTCAAGACATGGCAGATGTAGACCTGTAAAAGGATTCTTCATATCTTAAATACTGTTGCCATGGCAACACGTCAAACCTTTATAATATTCTTGGCTGTTTTGAGGCTCTTAGCATGCTTCAAATTGTATGAAACTTGACACACATGTCAAAGTTGTCAGCCAGTAGACATGGGCAAAGCCTTAGAAATGGGCAGGGAGGAGGGGCTCTATAGCACCTCCTTTTGACAAAAGTTGGGGATTTAGTCTTACCTACAGTCACAAAACTCGGTACAAACTTCTATTTTGTTTTGAATGTGGATTTTTTGAAAAATCAGGCTCTGAATTTTGAACTGCTTCTCCTAGAGGGTTTATACAATTCACACCAAAACATTTTAACTTGGTGTTAAGACAATGAAGATGTTAAATTACGAACGGATATTGAATATCTCAAACAGTGTTGCCATGGCGAGGGATTAAAGTAATGTCATTGTAAATGTGGCACATTCAAACAATTTTAAAATAGGTTTAAATGCATATTGCCCATCGTGCACAGTTGCCCTAAACATGTTGCATGTTGTTTCATTAACCTGCCGATCTGAAAATCTCATCAGGTACAAAGACAAATACTTTTTCTATTACTGGGTACAAATACAGATCATTAAATGTTATCTCTTACTCTCTATTATACAGTAACTACTCAGTAGTTATGTGTGCAAAAGTCTGATGGATTCTTGTGTAGAAGAACAGGTTCTGTACCCTATTTGAGACGTCAAGTGCATGAGTTCAACAGTGGTGACACAAGCTGGTGAGTCCAGTGTGATGGATTGAAATTTAGCATTTTAATTTACTAATACAAGTGCATCTCAATAAATTAGCATATCATGAAAAAGTTTTTTTTTTTTCTGTAATTTAATTCAAAAAGTAAAACTTAAATATATTCTAGATTTATTAGACATAAAGTCAAATATTTCCAGACTTTTGTTTTCATTTTGATGATTACAGCTTGCTGCTCATCAAAATAAATAAATCAGTATCTCAAATTATTAGAATATTTAATTTCAAGTTCTATTAAATTACCATTCTCAGGGTACAAATACTGGGTTTAGATCAGTAATCCCAACAGCAGTCATGGGGAAGTCTGCTGACTTGACAGTTGTCAAGAAGACGATCATCAAGACCGTCTACAATGAGGGTAAGCCACAGAGGGTCATTGCTGAAAGAGCTGTTCGCAGAGTGCTGTGCCAAAGCATATTCATGGAAAGTTGACTGGAAGGAGAAAGTGTGGTAGGAAAAGGTATACAAGTGAAAGGAATGACTGCAGGCTTGAGAAGATTTTCAGGCGAAGCCGATTTAAGAACTTAGGAGAGCTTCAAAAGGAGTGGACTGAAGCTGGAGTCAGTGCATCAAGAGCCACCACACACAGACGTCTTCAGGAAATGGGCTACAACTGTCACATTCCACGTACCAAGACACTTCGTCAGAAGCATCTTACCTGGGCTAAGGAGAAAAAGAACTGGACTGTTGCTCAGTGGTCCAAATTCCTCTTTTCAGATGAAAGTAAATTTTGCATTTCATTTGGAAATCGAGGTCCCAGAGTCTGGAGGAAGAGTGGAGAGGCACAGAAACCATGTTGCTTGAAGTCCAGTGTGAAGTTTCCACAGTCAGTGATGATTTGGGCTGCCATGTCATCTGCTGGTGTTGGTCCACTGTGTTTTCTGAAGTCCACAGTCAACGCAGCCATCTACCAGGAGATTTTAGAGCACTTCATGCTTCCTTCTGCTGACAAGCTTTATGGAGATGATTTCATTTTCCAGCAGGATTTGGCACCTGCCCACACTGCCAAAGGTACCAAAAGCTGGTTCGATGACCATGGTGTTACTGTGCTTGATTGGCCAACAAACTCGCCTGACTCGCCTGACCTGAACCCCATAGAGAATCTATGGGGTATTGTCAAGAGGAAGATGAGAGACACCAGACCCAACAATGCAGATGACCTGAAGGCCGCTATCAAAGAAACCTGGGCTTCCATTACACCTGAGCAGTGCCACAAGCTGATTGCCTCCATGTCACGCCGCATTGATGCAGTAATTCATGCAAAAGGAGGCCCAACCAAGTATTGAGTGCATAGAAATGAACATACTTTTCAGAAGCCTGACATTTCTGTTTAAAATATCCTTTTTTTTTATTGATCTTATGAAGTATTCTAATTTATTAAGATAGTGAATTGGCGGGTTTTTGTTAAATGTGAGCCAAAATCATCACAATTAAAAGAACCAAAGACTTAAAGTACTTCAGTCTGTGTGCACTGAATTTATTTAATACACGAGTTCCAAAATTTGAGTTGAATTACAGAAATAAATGAACTTTTCCACGCCATTCTAATTTATTGAGATGCACCTGTATATGGTGATACTGCAACAGTGGAAATTTAACTTGCTGCATAATTGCTGCTTGTGTTCTGGGCAGAATTTACAAGTGCAATAACAGAATTTGTTTTCTCTCTGATTGTAATGGGCAATGCTTTACAATAAAGGTATGAATAATCATGTAATAAAACCTGAATTATTAGCCCACTTACTTCAACATGAACTCATGATTAATGAAGATATGAACTAATCATGAACCAATGAAGAGCCATCCTTAACTATTACGTATTCTTTTCAAATATGTTTTAAACTTAAGTTTAAAACAATAACATAATTAAAAAAACTGAAGACAACAATTTGCTTCTACAGTAATATCATATTGAAATAAACAACCTTTGTGTTATGGTAGAATGGCTTGGTTTGACACATGTTTCTGTTAGTTTTAGTGTATTGTGAATGTGAAATTTGCTGCTGTTTGAAGCTGAATGTTGTTTCGGAGAACTGTGTGAAGAGTTCTGAAAAAGTGACCCAAGTATTGAGAAATTTGCCCTAGTGATTGTAAATAAATAAAGGTTACACTTTATTACAAAAGTCCACTTTAGAAATTCTACTAACTATAAGTAATTTTGCAATTTCATGTCAACTGACTCTCATTAATTTGCAATGTCAACTAGCTCTCATTGGAGTATTAGTAGACTGTTAGGTTAGTTAGCAGAATAATTTGACTTGTACTTGCAGATTTACTTAGAGCCAGTAGAATGTCTGTTGGGGAACATCATAGTGTTAGCAGACAGTTTACTAACACTCTAATGACTGCTAGTTGACAAGTTACAAAGTTAGTAGAAAGTCTAAAGTGGACTATCGGAATAAAGTGTTCCCTTTATATTTGTGCTACAGGTGAAGAGAGTAAAGCTGATAAATATGTAAGTGCAACACAAGGCCAGAAGAGGGCGCTGCGAGTGCAGGTGAATACAGTCTTTGACTGCAGCATGGACTTTTTCTCCTTGTGTTCTACTCCCATATTTTCGTTTGTTTAAACTAAAACAAACAAACTTAATCTGATCAACAGGTCTGGGCTTCACTCCTGCTTTGTATTTCCCCATCTTTTAAGAAATCCACATGTTCCTCAGTCAAATCAAGTCAATTTATTAGTCAAAAACAGTTTAAAGCTTGAATAGCATGAAAAGGAGAAGCTTATGAATCAGTTAAGCGCTTTCAGAGTTTTTAAAAAATTGTGATGAATTTGATCAACAATAAACATGCCATTTTTTGAATAACTGCTATCATTAGTAGTAGTATTAATACTAATTTCTTTATCATCTTGATTAGATGGAGTGTATAAGGGAAGCTTCCTCCTGCTCTTCTCTCCTCTGCTCTTCTACTTCCTGTTTCAGTGAGTCCAGACTCTGCACTTCAGATTCTACAGCAAAGATCACCACAAAAACTGAATATGAAACACAACTGCTATAATTTACTGAATAAAGCTTGTTTGTTGCTCTGCTGTTCTTTGGTTTTATTAGGATAAATATTAAACAAAATACTGCATCAGCACTAACAGATTTAAACATTTCCCATACATAAAATAAAAGTTATTATAGAATGTAATAAAGAATTAAGAAAAAAAATAGTATGCTAAACTGCTGTAATAAAATATTTACATACCTGTATGTATTACACGTCTTTCACAGTTATTTCTGTGAGTGACTGGAAATTTGAAATATATATATATATATATATATATGTATACACACACACACACACACACACACACACACTGATCAGGCACAGCATTATGAGCACTAACAGGTGAAGTGAATAACACTGATGATCTCTTCATCACGTCACCTGTTAGTGGGTGGAATATATTAGGCAGCAAGTGAACATTTTGTCCTCAAAGTTGATGTTTTAGAAGCAGGAAAAATGGGCAAGAGTATGGATTTGAGCGAGTTTGACAGGGGCCAAACTGTGATCCAACAGACGAGCTACTGTAGCTCAATTTGCTCAAGAAGTTAATGCTGGTTCTGATAGAAAGGTGTCAGAATACACAGTGCATCACAGTTTGTTGGGTATGGGGCAGCATAGCCGCAGACCAGTCAGGGTCCCATGCTGACCCCTGTCCACCCAGGGGCGCGGGAAGATGTTTTAGGTTGGGGGTGTGTGTGCCTTATGACTGCGGTTACGCCCACTGAAAAGAGCGTGAAAACACAAACCACATCCAAAACGGAAAAGTATGGAAGCCCGTTTCCGCCACTAAATAAAAAAAAAAAAGAGTAATTGCGACTTTTTATCTCAGAACTCTGACTTTTTATCTCACAATTGCGAGTTATAAAGTCAGAATTCTGACTTTTTTTTTCTCGCAATTCTGACTTTTTTCCTCACAATTGTGTGAAACTTTATATCTCACAGTTCTTACTTTGCTTGCGTTTCCTTTCATTGCGAGTGACCATCAGGATTGCTGCTTCGTTATTATTATACATAAAATGGAAGACATCATAAAGGATTATTTTTAGCGCGGATTTACCAATAAAGACATTTTGATATTATTGGAGGAGGCACATAACATGAAGATTAGTCTCCGGACATTAGAGAGAACATTATGCAGGAATATGCATAGTATAGCATGTTTCCACGGTAACCTTATACATGAGTACAGCGTTTCCAGGAGAAAAAGAAACAGCTTTTACTGCCATCTAGTGGGCTTAATACTAAAACGCATCATATTTCATATAATTTCAAATCATATTTCATCAACTTTTGTAACTGCAACTCAAGTCTGGTGGCTCCATAAAAGGGGGCATTCAAGGGTAGAATTACAATTACAAAATTACAGTGGAAGTGTGAATAAAAGTTGTTTTTAACAGAATTGGATACACTAATGAATTTGACAAGTTTTGAGCAAATGTGTTGTGATTACACAATAATACCAATATAATAGTAATAGTAATAATAATAAGAATCAACTGTCCGTCAGTTAATTACAAGAAAAAAAAGTCAGAATTCTGAGATAAAAACTCGCAATTCTGACTTTTTTTCTCGCAATTGCGAGTTTATATCTCAGAATTCTGACTTTATATCACGCAATTGCGACTTTATATCTCAGAATTCTGACTTTATAACTCGCAATTGTGAGATAAAAAGTCAGAATTCTGAGATAAAAAGTCGCAATTACTCTTTTTATTTTTTTTATTTAGTGGCGGAAACGGGCTTCCATAGAAAAGAGCTTAGCGATTGACTGTACACAAATATATTTGACACAAAATCTGAGGAGTTTTTTTTACAGACTGCCGAAAGCTAGCTATACAGTAAAAAAGCAAAAGGATCGCTGCAATTAACAGAAACAACTGGACTCCAGGCAGAGAAACTTGATTTGCAGTTATCATTGTGTAAAAATGTTGGATTTTGGGGGTAAAATCATACCCTATATATTGTATTGTTATAGCTATATTGTGTTGACAACTCATCAATTCAGTATTTACCATCTTATATAATATTGGCATAATAACACTGACAAAAATATAAATTTTAGGGCTGGACGATATGACGATATATATAACATTGATATAAGTGATCACTCCGATTTAGACCTAGTTATATATAGTGTTCACAGGCAGATTTGCTTTATGTAGCCTATTTCGCAGCGTCGAAATCAGGCACATATAAATGTCAGGAAACACGATTCCTTGCTGCATGTCAATATCCGTGGATTAGGTTTCTTTGACATGTCATAAGGAACACTTTCGAGCCTAACTATAGTGTAATCGTTTGTTTTACTCTCGTTTTTACAGTTTCCCCTACTAAATCCAGACATGCAGCAGGCTCTTTTGCCACTCAGTCCAGCTGAAGGTGTTCCCGCGGGAAAATTACGTCAATGCACATCTTATTATTCTCTAGCATTCTCTTGCAGCCGTTCAGTTAAAAACTTCTCGCATGCTTCTGGGTTAAAGTTAAATATGTCCAAATGTGAGATAATGTCACTGCATAATTGCGACGACACGTTAATTGATGGTATTCCGGTCAAAGACACAATAAAGTATTTAGGTATTCATTTAACTAAAAATGTAGTAGCCAGACAACAACTTAATTTATCTTAGTCGGATTAAGAAAACCCAAAATATTTATTAATCTTTGGTTAAAAAGAGATCTATGGTAGGGTTCTCCTCTCTAAAGCAGAAGGTCTTTCTCGCTTCGTGTATCCTTCACTTTCTTAATACGTGACTGACCGTACTGCTAAAGGTGTCAATAAAATTTTCCTTAACTTTATATGGAAAAACAGGTCTCATAAACTTAAAAAAGCAGTAATTGTAGAAGTGATGGGGGACTAGAAGTGTTAAATTTTCATTACATTATTAATGTGTTTAAAATAAACTGGTTTAAAAGATGTCTAATAAATCCAAATTCTATATGTTTTTTTTTAAATTCCTAATTATATCTTCAATAAAATTGGAGGCCTACCTTTTATTTTAAAATGTAATTAATAAACTCCTGGTTAAACCATCTAATTTCCATCAGCAGGCTTTTCTTGGATGGAAATTGTATTACATCCACAATTTCTCACCACACAAAACTCTTCTGTGGAATATGAATATAACTGTTAGGAACAAATCTCTCTTTTTCCCCAATTGGTTTAATAGTGCAGCCAAAATGATATACCAGTTATCAATGTAAAGCTGCTTTGACACAATCTGCATTATAAAAAGCGCTATATAAATAAAGGTGACTTGACTATAAATATTTTATTCCTAATAAGACCAAAGAAGTCCACTTTAAAATACTGCATAAGATATACCCGGTTAATTCAACGATATACAAATATGTTGATATTCTATAGGCTACTTGCTCGTTTTGTGATCACGAAGACGAAACATTATTCTTGTGAATTGGTTCAAAAGTTTTGGTCTAACTTATATTCCCATTTAAATAAAACCCCCATTACACAATCTTTTAATTTGAAAGATATTATTTGTTATTACACTGACTCCAAAAATCTAAAGAATATATTTTCAATTTTTTTATTTTGTTTGCCAAATTTTTCATCCATAAACAGACATTTATGAGCTCACTTCCTACTTAAATCTTTTAGTTTAACTATCAATACAAAATGTGATCGATTCCTAAAACTGTATGAGTGATTCTTTTGTAATGGCTCTGATGTTCAAGTTTAACCAGCTTTTATGTATTGACCTTTTTTCCCCTGATTATCTCTCTCTTAGTATTGTTTCCCCATAAAATGTATGGTACTTATCCGTTTATTTCTCTGTTTGTCCCTTGTCTTTTATGTGTCCTCTTCATATGTAAATGATTCTTAATACTTCCTTTAGATATTTGACTCTACATACATTTTTTTTTAATTCTAACGTTCTCCTGAAGGTGTTTGTATATCTGTATGTTTCTTGAATAATAAAAAAAAGCATTCTCTTGCAGTTTTGTACTTTTGTCTTTTGTTTGTCAATCTCTAGTTATTTACTTAGTTTTGTTGTTTATTTATTTATTTTTCTTATTTATCTTTTGTTTTGTTACTCTAGTCATTGTCAATGGATTTTTCTTAGTTCTTTATTACTTTTCTTCTTTTTTTCTTTATGTCTCTCCTACTCTTCCAGTCCTTCCTTGCAACCTTGCAACTTCTCCCCCCGCTGGTTTCCTGGCACCCAGGGGTTCGTTTCCCGGACTAAGACGTAACTCGCTGCTTAACTATGATGCATCGCTGAAGAAATTCACTAGCTAGTCTGTTCATGAATCCGTTTGAGATCGAATTAATGCTAGATGTTTTGACGGACATGGCATCTGAGGACTAATTTAATTCTCGTTTATTTACTTTATTTCCAGATTCAAGCATTGGCTCGTTCTTACAAGAGCACATGCGCACACTTCAAAAACGGTGCTTTAAATCTCTTGACAAACTGAAAGACGTAAATGACATTTGTGTATTCGAAATAAAATATATAGATTGTAGTGAAAGTCAGATTGCTTATTTTGCTCAAGACAATGATTTATTAAATCCACATGTCATGCAAACGAGAAACAGTAGTCTATGCTTCAACACACAACTTGCGACCATAGTTGGCTAACGATGCTTTTGGGAAACGCACCCGAGACTGGTCTGGCATTCTTGAGCTTGTTTCCCCGCCCTGTTCCTGGAAGCACACCAACAGTCAGCCTCCAGGAACAGGGTTGGGAAACACTGGCTTAAAGCATCAGATCTCTGAGTCATTGTGCTCTCCTCTGGTCTTCACCAAAACAATCTGCTGGTGCTGCCACTTCCTCTCCAGCTCTCTAGCCTGTTAGAAAATGAATGCTTAGGTGGTTATTTTCAATATGTCTGTACTGAAGTATTGCTCAAAATTATCTTGATAGCAAAAGAGTGCGCCCTAGACCCATTTTATGGGCACACATACTCACACACGCATTTTCTCATGAAGACCCTCCCCTTTTGATGAGATATAAAATGTGCACTGAGATACGTTATTTCATTCTCCTCCTGATCAAAGATGGATCTGCAAATCTCAGTTTTTCTTCTCTTCATTCTTTTCACTGCAGGTATAAAGACAAATAGTGATTGTGATGTAAATGAGAATAATAACAGATCACTAATGCATCTCTCTCTTGCATCTCTGTTTTATTTCTAAAGGACACTCTCTCAGATGTTATGAGTGTATGGGTCTGACGGGTTCTTGTGCGAGACACACGGTAAAAACATGTCCCAGTGGATCTTCTCAGTGCGTGAGTTCAACAACAGTTACACAGATCGGTAAGTCCAATATGATGGATTAAAATTGTCTGTTATATTTGACTGATGGAGATGCTGCTGCTATTATTTACTTGTTTTTCTGATGGAATTTACAATTTCAATCACAATATCTTCTGCACAGATTTCTTATATTTAGTTTGTTATGTTTTGTATTTAAAAATAGTTTGAAGTGGAAAAAAAAAAAGCTACATTTTGACAATTTTCCAGTTTAATTGGACTTTCCTGTATTATTCATGTTTTTAGGTGACAATAGTGCTAAAGTGAAGATTAAAGGTTGTGTTCCAGCCTGTCATAGTGGGTCCGTGAACTTAGGCAGTTCAAAGATGACTTCCTCCTGTTGTGACACGGACCTGTGTAACGTCCAAGATCCTCCAGGTATTGTCCTTCAATGATCATGTGCAACTGACTATCTTCTTTAACGTCAACACTCATTTTACTTCCAAATTAAATTTAATCAGGAAATAAAACGAAGCTGCGGCTTTCTGTCATGAACTGATTGAATGGAGCAGCTAAAGGAGTGTTGTTTTATTAGATATTTTACAGAAAATACATAAAGTAGAGAAAATAAAATAATACTTTTCCTCCTGTAGATCCTCCCAGCACTATTGTCCCCAATGGAAAGAAATGTTTTTATTGTGATGATCAGAGCTGCTCAAACACAGTGAGCTGTTCAGGGACTGAAGACCGCTGCGTTAACTCAACAGGTAAAAAAAAAAAAAAAAAAAAACTGGAAAAGGATGGAAATTGATGTTATTTTTGTTTCTCCATGCATCAACAATTTTAAACATTTGTTTTCTTTCTTTCTTCTCATCAGTGACTTTTGATGGCAAATCATTGGTTCGAAAAGGCTGCATTTCTGAATCCATCTGTGATGCTGCTGCTTCAGCAGTTAATAGTGTTAACCTCGGGAACATCTCATGTTGTGAGGGGAACCTGTGTAACGGCGCTCAGAGTGTCTCCCAGAGCTTCCTGTTCCTCTGCTGTTCTCTGCTCTCCTACTTCCTGCTGCACTGAATCCAGCAGCTCTTCACATTCTACAGTGAGACACAAGCTATACAGTATATTCAGTACAGTGTATTTTCTCTTAACTATCCTTTCTTATTAAATTGATGAAAAATATCTCAATATATTTTAGTTTAGTTTATTTATTTATTTGAAAAGGGACCATGTAACAAATGTTTCCATTTCATGCATTGTACCGGATTTAGCCCAAGGCTAATTTTCATCCGCAGTCATCTGGCAGGTCATTGCTTACATAAATAATAAAATAACACACATTTGCCAAGTTATATTTAATAGTCCTCACCATTTTCTTTACATGTTTTTAAAACTAAGATTTGAGTCTGAGATAATTGAACTTCAACAAAGTTCGCGTAGCAATCTTTTCACCATTAAAAAAAATATCAACATTGGGAGAATGAACATGTTTTAGAGAAGATCATTCCTTTTGTTTTCTAATGTTGAGCGTTACGTAATCGTGTACGTTTTGGATGTTCACATGTTGTTCTCGCCTCCCTCTCTTTCTCTCTCTTTCTGCCAAGCAGCGCTTCAAATCATCTGCAGCTGATTCCAATTAGCGGCAACTTGGTTTACTTGTTACACAATGTGCCTCTTTAAAAGGAGCAGAGAGACACAGCTTGAGAAAAGTCCCTTATCTGCTATCCCAGAAATGTTGTTGTTTTATTTGCTATTGAGCAATTTTTGAAATGTAAACCTAAGGTGTGGGTACAATGATGTTACTGTTGAGATTCTGTGTGAGTCTGGCTCTGTCAACCTGTGTAGGGAGATGGGTGCCGATTTATTTGGGTTTATTCCCCTTCTAAATTTTTCACCTGTTTTTCTTTAGTCAGGGAGAGAGGTAATTATTGCCTTTAATTTTGTTTTGTTTTTTTGCCAGGGAAGTTTTTTTAAAACCTTTAGTAAGACTTTGTTTTGTTTGTTGTTTTGGTGCTCTCTCCTGATGCCTTGGTTATTTAAGTTGATTTACCCTGATATTTGTATATTTTTCTATATTCTTTTGGCATTTGTTAAAGATGCAATATGTAAAATTTTCTGTCTGCTAGAGGCCTATTCAAAACAAAGGCGTAGCTTGATGACGCCAAGTTTGAGCGTGGAATCTTGGGACATGTGGTCTTCAACTCACAAGCCAGTGGAAAATAATCAGGATAGGACTCGGGAAGAAATCATGTTCATGGATGCGATTATTAACGTTACTGTAGTATGAAGCAGAGCAGGACGAGTGTTGTGGGAGCTGAACGAGGACGCTGGAGCGATTGCACAACACGCCTCACAAGCAGAGGAACTTTTATTATGCCACAGTCGCCGGCGCCGCTTCTGCTTTTCCGGTCATGAGTATGAGGTAACGCAGCTCTGTTTATCATATTAGAAACATTTGAGTGTGTTGAAAATGATGTTATAACGTTACTCTGTGCGTTCGCTCGGCGGCTGCTGTGAGACACTTGTTGCACACTGTAGTAAACTAGATCGATTTTAGAATATCATATTAAATGCTGGATGGCTTGTGTTGATAAATGGCATTCAATTCATTTTAAAACGTATTGTATGATAGAGAAAATTCTGTATTACTGTTACTAAAAATAAAGCTGCATCTGATTATGCTATGTTAGCTACTTCACAAAATAGTGTTTTTCTCTGAGGCGTGGTAAAGCATGGTACTCGCAAAAAAATCAAGAAAATTAGATTTAAACAATAAGACTAAACATGTTGAGCTATATAACAATAATTAGTTTTCTGTCTATAAATGTAACCAAACAGTTGTTCCCTTGTCTATTAAAACGTAATATATTAAAGCGTCTTTGGTGTTTCCATGGTTTCTACAAAATAAAACCGGAAACCGAGGGTAACGCGGGTATGACGCAATTGACCGGCGACTCCTCACACGTCCCGGAGCCTTGGTTAAAATTTTCCCACGATTTACAAATAGTTGGAAGATCGTAACTAACATCAAGCTTAGACAAGATTGCTTTAGCCACTGTGTAATCCTTTCCATAGCAGCTTTTAACTTCCCAGCTGCTAACTCTACTGTTCTGGCATGTGTAAAAAATAACAGTATCATCAGCATACATTTTCTCTTGTATTCCTTCACACTATTGTGAGAGATTATTCATTTACAGACTAAATAATAAGGGACCTAACACTGATCCTTGGGGTACACCCATTGCATAATGTAAGTTACAGGACTTAACCCCTTTCATTTTTACACATTGTTCTCTATTTGATAAATATGAGGATATTCTCGCTAAAACTCCAGATAAAAACTGAAACTTAGACAGTTTAGAAAGAAGAACTTTGTGATTAACTGTATCAAAGGCTTAACGCTGGTCTAAAAATATAGCAACCACTAATCTTCCTTTGTGAAGTCTAGATTGCATTTGCTCTATTAAATGTAAAGTAGCTGTTTCAGTAAAATAATTTACTCTGAAACCAAACTGCATACAATGTAAACCAAACTTAACTGTATTAAGATGTCAGTTGTTTGAAAACTATCTTCTCCGCAACCTTTGAGAGTACTGGCAGTATGCTTATGGGTCTATAATTACTAACTTCATCAAGATCTCCAGATTTAAAAATGGGAGTAACAATGGCTTGTTTCAATGCAGTAAGAAAAGTGCTACATTCAAATGACAAATTAATTAAATGAATAATGACAGGGGTTAAAATATCTTTGAGTTTTTACAAACATAGTGTCAAATTGAGGAGCATCTCTACATTTACAATTTTTTAATAACTTTGTTGAAGGGTTAGTTCACCCAAAAATGAAAATTGTCATTAATTACTCACCCTCGTGTCATTCTACACCCGTAAGACCTTCGTTCATCTTCGGAACACAAATGAAGATATTTTTGATAAAATCCGATGGCCTGCATCAGCAGCAATAACACTCCCTTTTTCAATGTCCAGAAAGCTACTAAAAACATTTTTAAAACAGTTCAAAGTGGTTCAACTTTAATATTGTAAAGTGACAAGAATACTTTATTCCACAACAAATCAGTGGTTCAGAGCGCCAAAATCATGTGATTTCAGTAAGTGTTTTGAAACTTCAAAAGTTCACGTGACTTGTTTGATACACGCTCCGAATCACTGATTCGAAACAGACGATTCGTTAAGCTTTGAAGCTTCATGAAGCAGTGTTTTGAAATCGCCCATCACTAGATATTGTTGAATAAAGTCGCTATTTTGTTATTTTTGGCGCACAAAAAGTATTCTTGTCGCTTTATAATATTAAAGTTGAACCACATGAACTGTTTTAAATATGTTTTTAGTAGCTTCCTGGGCATTGAAAAAGGGAGTGTTATTGCTGGCGATGCAGGCCTCAGTGAGCCATAGGATTTTATCAAAAATATCTTAATTTGTTTTCCGAAGATGAATGAAGGTCTTACGGGTGTGGAACAACATGAGAGTGAGTAATTAATGAAAAAAATCTTAAAATTTCATTTTTGGGTGAACTATCCCTTTGAGTTGCTTTTTATTCATTTCATCATGGTTAGATTAAAACCTTTACCCACATCATCTATCTGAAGAATATTTATTTTCCTTCTTACAATTTTTTCCCTTAATTAATTAACAGAATAACAAAAACAAAATGGTATAATTGTCTTCAATTTGCTTTCCCTGAACTATAAGCTTAAAATCTCTTAAAATTTGGTTCCTTCCATAAAAGAGTATTTAGGCCTATGTTTTTCCAAATTATTGCCTTTTACCTCATTCATTAGATGAAGATACTAACTGGAATTAGCTACTCTTAGCTCTCAAAATAACTTTTTTTTTTCCCAGAGTTAATGCTGAATCCGTATTTTTCACCAGCTTCCATAAATTCTCATTGAACCATGGTGAATTAATTTTATGCTTGATTTTTTTTTTTTTTTTTTTTTCTGAACTCTAACAGTAAATTTGTCTCTTACAGAATTAATCCTATTAAAAATGTATTACAACCATAATCTATATCCTTATGACACGATTACCAGCTGGTGTGCCCAGGATAAACACCAGAGGGCACCAAAAAGTCCTCTTGGTTTCATAGTTATTTTTAAAGAAATGTAAAAAAAAAAAAAAAAAAAAAAAAAAATCCAAACATGTTACTTTTCTGCAACCTGGTTTTAATTAATATGTTAATTTAAAAATATTCACATTATCCACAAACTGTGTAAACAACAAATGGAAGTAGTTACAGTATGTTGGATTAAAAGACTTTCTTGTTTCAGATGAGCTCTCATGGCACTATATGCATCC
Organism: Hypophthalmichthys nobilis; assembly: GCA_037950665.1. Classification (NCBI taxonomy): domain Eukaryota; kingdom Metazoa; phylum Chordata; class Actinopteri; order Cypriniformes; family Xenocyprididae; genus Hypophthalmichthys; species Hypophthalmichthys nobilis. The sequence goes on from CM075490.1 coordinate 4,045,755, forward strand.
TCTCACACATGCACAAATCCACCTACAAATACTGAATATATGAAGAGCTCCTACAAATGCAGTATCAAAAGCACAACTGTGCATGTTTCTTTGTAAACTGTATTGTAACAATATGACCAAACAAGGACTTAGAAGGAAAAGAACATGATGCTTCTTGTAAGTGATACTCGCACAACCACAGACACACATTGTACTCAAACACACAACCACAGACACACATTGTACTCAAACACGCAATCACAGACACACATTGTACTCAAACACACAATCACAGACACACATTGTACTCAAACATACAACCACAAACACACTTTGTACGCACATACATCCACATCCAGACCACATTCATGTCTGATGTGACAAGCAACACAGCTCTTTTATGGTCATTTGTATAAACAATTTTTTTTTCTATTAAATATAACAGCCTTTTTATCCAAAATATAGAACCAGAAAAAGTTTACATTATTTTCAAACAAAATTAAAGTCTTCCTATGGACTGGCATACACTGGCACAACAGGGCTAAAGTTCCTAAAGGGTTTTAAGCCTTTTGTTTTTTCCCATAAAACACTAAACAGCAACAAAAACCACCACAACACTATACCTTATACACCAATTTGTCACTATTTCCACTAAAAATAGTCCACAAATCACTGCATGCAGGTTTATGCAGCTACTAAGAATCTCTGAAATGACACATCGAGACAAATGACTTAAGTTTTGTTCAAGGTGATCATGTCAATCATTTTTTCAGTAAGTTCTGAATAGGTAAAAGGATAGTATTTGGGATACACCCCCCCTTGTTGAAAGAGCTACAGATGCCCTGATGTCGAAGCCAAAGACCAAAACACCATTAGATTGGCAGAAGCTGAAGATTTATGCTTATATGATCAATACTGCACTAAATGCAAAATCCAGCAGATCTTAGGAAATGGTAAAAAATCATTAAATGAGGAAATTATTCATTTTTTCTCTTAAAGGGATAGTTCACAAAAAATTAAATTATCCCATGATTTACTCACCCTCAAGCCATCTTAGGTGTATATAACTATCTTCTTTCAGATCGGAGTTATATTAGAAATATTCTGGCTCTCAAGCTTTAGTGAATGGGGCTCGAGATTTTGAAGCCCAAAAAAAAAAAAAAAAAGTGCATTCATCCATCATTAAAGTAATCCACACGGCTCCAGGGGGTTAATAAAGGACTTCTGAAGCGAAGCAATGTGTTTTGGTAAGAAAAATATCCATATTTAAAACTTCATAAACTGGCTTCCGGCAACACCCGAGTCTAGTTCTGGCGGAAGAGTGACCTCTAACTGTGACGAACACAGAAAGACGTTACTCTTGTACTAAATGTAATAAATTGAAATAAATATATTAAACTTGTCAGTTGCAAATGTGCTCCATTCCAATCCTGCACAAATCTAACATCATCTCAACACCTGATATATCATCACAGAATGTGTCCTGTGTATTTATTGAGCCCAATCGAATTGAGGATCCAAAAAAGTGGAGATATTTTCAAAAACAGTGAAATAAGCAACAAACCATAGCACAAATATGTTTCTTGGGTTTTGTACTTATTTTTGAACAATGTAAAATAAAAAAAACACCTATGAGACTTTGATGTGACTTGGTTTTAATATGTTATAAAGTGCATTTTGTTCCATGTCATTGACCGAGAAACTGTGACCCATTTGTAAATGGAAAATTAATGTTCTAAAGAAAAAAATACCCAAACCACAGAAGGGACTTCGCCTTCTCTTTTCACAAGAATAATGTGCATCCTCTCAACTCTACACAACTCTGATCTGAAAACACTATATATGAAGAGCTCCTAAGTGCATGCATTAAATACACAACTATGCTATTTGTAAACTTAAACAATACAACAAATCCATACACACTGTCACGATCATATTCTGTTTTGTCTTGTCTAGTTTTTTTTACATTGTCACTGTTTAGTTCAGTTCAGTCATTAGTTGTCAGGGGCTGCGTCTGAAAACTTAAAAATGCTGCCTTTGGAGGATGCATTCCAAGGTAAGACATTAAGGCACGTCCGAATCCAATGTTAGCTTCACTTCCTGTCTCCTGAGATAACTTCATCTGATTTTTTAAAAGCAGTATCCGTTGCTGCCTTTGATATCCCACAATCCTATGAGCTAAAAAATAAAGATGGTGTCTGAAAGTTGCGGTTGGTGGTCAGTTTGTGTGTAAATGTATGTGTATGACCAACGTCATTTCCACTTTTGATATCATTTCTAGCTAGATATTACTATTGTAGTAATTATATTCGCTTAGTTTTCATTAAAGCTCTATTTTGCTGTAGATCATTAAACCGTTACGCTGCCTAAGACATCTATATGAAATCAGTTTAGTGAGGTACATTTGTGCACAAACGCTGCCTGCAAAGTCATTGCCTGATAAGGCGGCAAGGAAATAAGGCTGCATCTGAAAACCTAGGCAGCTGACTTGTTGCCTCGCTGCCCTATCAGGCAATGACTTGTAAGGCAGCATTTGTGCATGAAGGCACCTCACGAAACTGATTTCGGACAGACTTTTGAGGCAGCGTAACAGTTGAATGATCTACCGCAAAATAGCGCAAGCTTTGGTGAGAACCAAACAAATATTTAATAGTAATTTCACGCTAGAAATGACATCAAAAGTGGAAAATGTTGCTCAAAAACGCACATTTACACACAAACTGACCAGCAAGCACAACTTTCGGATGCCATCTTTATTTTTCTAGCTCAACTTTCACAGAATGGAAAGCACAGGATTGTGGGATATCAAAGGCAGCGAAGGATACATCTATGCTGCCTTCAAAAATCGATCAGATGAAGGTATCAGGAAACAGGAAGTGAAGCTAACATTGGATTTAGACGTGCCTTGATGCCTTCCTACCTTGAAATGTGTCCTCCAAAGGCAGCATTTTCCAATTTTCGGACGCAGCCCAAGTCAGCAACCTACGTTTTTGGACGTAGCCATAGTCATTAATTAGCGTCACACCTGTTCCCTTTTCAGTTGATTACCTGCTTCTGTGTATATAAGCCTTCAGCTCCCTTCTGTTCGTTGTCTCATGTTAAAGTCCCCCATAGTCAATAATTTCATCCCTTAAAACTCATCTTTGATCACCAAAATTACATATTTAAAAATTTTTCCTATGAAAATAATTTCTTAAAATGGCTTGAATGTAACTCTACACCCTTGCTATATTAAGTATACATGGGCATATATGCAAATTAGTCTCTGCCTCCACTCAATCACACCAGCTCAGAGATCCAGTCGGTCAACTTTACTGTAGTAAACGCTACACTGGCAAGTGAAAATATTGGTTTAATTCAGCCATATATGTTTGAACCAGAAACTGATTCAGAAGAAGACGAGGAAGAGGAAATTATACAGGCTCGTCTACAAGTCATTATATCAGAATGGTAATGCGTTTTATCTATCGCTCTCTACAACGTCAGACACATAACGGTAATTAATATGATTAGCTTTTTGCTCGACTATGTTATCAAACAGCTAATAACGTGTTGCTAATGTTACACAAACCATGTTCACGTTCGCCATCTCAGAGTTAGCTGCCTTCTAACGATCAGCATCCTTAGAAATGCTTTGAACAACTTAAAACGTCAGTGGAGAAAGGCATAATCATAACATTGTAATATACATAATTCACATTGCTAAATGTACCTGATTTTTCATATCAACAGAAAAATATACCAGGATAACATGGCTTCTTCTGCTTCAGAGTTTATTTAGTGATATGCTAAAGCCTGTTGATGTGATTGGTCACAAGGTAGTTTGTGATGTAAGAAATTTCAAACCGCGTTTTTGATACCCAACAATGGTGCTGACTTATGAATTTGCACATAGTTTGTCTTAAAGCATATCAAAAACACCAAATAGACATAAACAACATTGATTTTCACCACAGCGGGTTAAAGTTACGTGGATTGTGTTTGTAATATATCTCTTGGTGTTTATTAAAGTCTCGTTTATTGTCATTCTGCATCAAGCAGACTATCACGCTACAACCATGCAGACTGTGATATAGAGACTTACAAGAAAGATCATGTTTGTTTTTCCTACTCATTGATTTCTAAAGAATTGCAAAGTGTTACACAGACCCACAATGCACACACTCGCATGCACCCACACAAGTACAAGTTTGCAATCGCTTTAACAAAAGTTGAGAATGTCAGTTTAAACACTGAATGATCTCTTGAGTTTGGAAGCTTTCCAAACGAGTTTTTCAGTTGGTTCTATTGACTAACATTCAGGTCACAACAGGGCTGAAAACATTCAGCGGTCAAAGGGTTTTTTTTTCTCTTGCAAAACAAGTAGCCATAAAAAAACAACAACAACAAAAAACACCGCAACACTTCCTTTACATATGTTTTCACTATGTAAAATCACATGAAATGACAAATGGATGCTTGAGGTCATTTGATCTAATGTAATAATTTTTTAAATTTTGTATGCATATTTATGTTGCTGATTATTACACACACACATATATATATATATATAAACATTTTCTTAAAAACACTACTGGTAGGTTATTTTCATGGACGTTCACGAATCATATTGAATTATCAAAATTATGCCATTAATGGGAGGGTTAAATAAAAAATAAATAAACAACTCAGAAACTTAGATATCAGCACGCTTTATGAAATGTCAAAATCAAACTTGAAATGGCCTGAAAAACATGATGCCTGTAGGGTTTTTTTAGTGAGGAATCAGCTTGGTGAAATTAAAGGTAGGGTAGGCAATTTCGGAGAGGCTAGCAATAGCAAGCTAGCATTGAAAGCATATAGATCCCACCCTCCCTTCAGAGCACTCTCCAAAGCCACACCTCCTTCAAAACACATGAATGGACACAGCCAGAGCAGAGTCTGCAAAGCGTCATGAGAAACAGCGTTAAATTATCTCAAAGCACATAACATTACAATAATAATGAACGTAAACAACTTACAGAGCTCTTACTTGTACCACCTGACTGCTGCTGATTCATTTCGGCATTGATAGTGTTGACATAGAAACATAAATCCGAGTCTGAGGACTTGAAAAGCTCTGGGTAGAACGTCACGGGTTGCCATCTTGTGTGAACGCAGCATAAGCTCATTGTTTTGGTTCAGGAGGAACTGTAAAAACCTCGTTTGTGGTGCTCGGTGATTGTCCGTATTCAACTCTGCATAGCCTTACAGAACACGCTAATGTCGTTTGATGTCTGCGTGAGCAGGTGTGCGGAGGCACGGAAATACATGTGTTGACAGGCAGGTAGGTCATCCTATCATTGTATTCGGATGTACATTCGGTCCTGAGACTTCCACAGAAGATATATGTACATGTTTTAACATTTAGACTACTTCTGTTATTGATAGCTATCGGGATGTGAAGAGAGTTTCAACCAGTATAACAAAAAGGGTTTATAAAAATTGCCTATACTTTTAAAGGTACTTTGCGTCTGTGACCTATGTTTTCAGAGCTCGATGAGCTTGATGAAAAAGAACAGCTGAACATCAGTTCACAAATAAACTATATTGTTTAATAGGGCCGGGACAAGAAATCGTTGAATCGCGAATCGAGAAATGATTCTGAGATTTTTCGAATGCATCACGATTCTCTCTGGAATCGATTCTGAGCTTAGTTTTTAACAGCAGATGGCGCTGTGTGCTTTAGAAACAGCCGTACTTGTTACGTTGGGGTGGTGTAAACAACACACGACGAGGAAGAGTACGTATAGAAAGACTTTACTTGATAATCCACAAGGAGAAACACGAATCCAGAGCAGAATACACACCAAACCATTGAAGACATTAACGAGACCCGACAAAGACACACTGACCAAACAGAACTAATATACACACACACTGATGAACTCAAATGATGAACAGCTGAGGTGATGATTAATGTCCATGGAAACAGATAGTGGCGGGAATCTAGGAACAAAGGAACATGTGACAAAGGAAAACAAGCAAACTGACAGTTCATAAAGTGTGTGGTTGTGACATATCGCCTCTCTCTCCCGGAAAGGCGTCCTCGCCGTGAGGAGAGAAGGAGACGATGGAGAGATGCCGAATGAAGATGTAGGAGGTGGTTCAGGAGGAGGACGTCTACCAGGAGGAGGCAGGAAACAAAAGTCCAAGGTGGAGAGGATGGTGGAGTGATCCAGGGTGGAGCCTTGAGCAGGGGCAGGTATCGTGAGCTGACCCAGGCCACAGCTGAGACGGTGTCCCATGGCGGCGCGGAGGGAGGAGCCATAGAGCAAAGATCATAGGGGCCGCCATGGGGACGACCGGAGGCGGCGGCACCGATGATGCAGCCCACCGCTAAGCCAGAGAGCCGATGTAGTGGAGGGACTCTGAAGATCTTGGCGCCGCGACGTAGTCAGTGACGCACCCCCGAGGTGGTGGTAGAGACTCGGAGGGCTGAAGGCAAGCAGGAGCGACCGAGGGCGGAGGTGGAGCCTGAGGGAGGGAGGAGTTGGTCAAGACGAAGGGGTGGATGGCCGAGTGTGGCGACTGCCCGTAAGTCCGTGGCGAGGCGTAGCGATGCCCGACCCAGGTGGAGCCGACGTGCTGAGGGAGTCCTGCGAGGCTGAGAGTCCGGACGCCTCTGCCCGGCATCGAGGGAGGAAGGAGCGTGGCGCAGGGAGTTGGGACGCCAGGTCGAGGAGGACTGGAGCGTGCAGAGGCAGAGGGCGGAGCCAAGGGGCTTCTCGCAGCCGTGACAAGATGACTCCCAGAGGGCCCGAGGTGTAGCCTCACCACTGAGAGGAGGCGCTGAGGGACAGATGGGAGGCATAGATGATGGGATTACAGGATTAGCTGGGGACTGGGACAAAAACTGAGGAGCAGAGGAAAGTCCAAAACAAAAAACAGAGTCCAAGGTGTGCTGGAGAGGTAGTGGATGAGGGAGGTTGGGAGGGAACACAGGGCTGGACGGAACCAGCGGGGAGACGGACAGTTCAGGGCTGGACGGAACCAGCGGGGAGACGGACAGTTCAGGGCTGGACGGAACCAGCGGGGAGACGGAAACAAAGACAGACTCAGGAGATAACAGAGGGGTAGACAAAACAACCTCTCCAACATCAAAAAAATTTTCTCCAGTGCGGTGGCCGAACACTCACTCTCAGTGGTGGGGGGTTGGGCGGGGCTTCCTTCCATCCCGTCGAACTCCACTAAGACTCCCTCAGCGATGGTAGTAGCAGCCGGCTCACACACCTGGTCAGGCACGCGTTGCTCAGGCTCCATGGCGACGTTCGACTCGGTCGCTCTTGTGTGCGCTGGTGTGTACGTCGCGGCGGAGTGGCTCATAGCTCACGCGGTGGGCTCGGGCTGTCGATCCTCAGTCAGGTGTTGTTGGCTGGGCACTGGGTATCTAGTGGGGCTGGTGTCGCGATGATGGTAACAGTGAGATGTGAATTACAGGACACCAGCACCACTCGACATAATCCAGGAAGCTCCCCAGGCCTTTCTCCGACAGCAGAGCTTTGGTGTATGTGTTCAGGCCGGGCATATAGAAAGTTGCAAAGGCTGTCCGGGAAAGTGGTGAATGGCACAAGGCGGATGAAATCTTCTAGATGTGCCTCGAGGAGCGGTCCTTCTGCTCAAGGCAAAGCAGTTGCACGGAAAAAATAGGGTCCATAGTGCGGAAAAACAAAAAAAACAAAAAGGCAAACTGACCAAAAACACGGAACAAACAAAACACTGAAGAAAACACACGTCGCAACTGTTTTGGTCGGGTCTTCTGTTACGCTTGGGGTGGTGTAAACAACACACCTGAGGAAGAGCACGTATAGAAAGACTTTACTTGATAATCCACAAGGAGAAACACGAATCCAGAGCAGAATACACACCAAACCATTGAAGACATTAACGAGACCCGACAAAGACACACTGACCAAACAGAACTAATATACACACACACTGATGAACTCAAATGATGAACAGCTGAGGTGATGATTAATGTCCATGGAAACAGATAGTGGCGGGAACTAGGAACAAAGGAACATGTGACAAAGGAAAACAAGCAAACTGACAGTTCATAAAGTGTGTGGTTGTGACAGTACTCTGCGTGCTTCCAAATTTATAGTAATTTTTGAAGCAAATTACACGGGTGTTTGCAGTGGGCTGTTTGCATTAATCTTAGCCAAACGCATAAGCACTCTTCTTCGTGAGCATTTGAGCGTGCGGTTAAAAACTAGCTTAGCGCGTGTTAAAATCTAAGCTCAGAATCGATTCAAGAGAGAATCGCGATGCATTCAGAAAATCTCTGAATCGATCCACAGAATGATTTATTGTCCCAGTCCTTATTGTTTAAATTATCACTACCTTTAATTATTATTTTGGAATAAATGTAAAATGTGTAAAAACACTAACTTGCTGAGATTTATACTTGGTTTTAATAAATAGAACAAAATAGAATTGTATTTGGTTTCTCTTTTTTTTTAATGTAATGATTATTTATCCAGGAAAATGTGACAATGTTAAGTCTATAAAAAAACAATAAAAACAAAACAAAAAAACAGAAAAAATAAACAATTTAAAAACTTTCCTCCTCATTTCAGAAAACCACTGCACACCACTGGTTTTACTATATGACTGTTAAATGTACAGATAAACTCCACCACAACACTTCCTTAAACAGGTGTTTTTAGCTAGTTGCATCAATACAGGATATTGAAGTGAGAAGAGAATGGAAACTAATCTTGACCTGATTTCTCAGTAACTTCCCATCATCACTACCCAGTGAACCTGATTTCACCAAGTAGAACATTTGTTGACCATCCCTGTTGACCCTGGAACATCATTCCAATATTAAAAATTTAAAAATCAGATTTGATGGATAGGTTTACAGTTAATATCAAATTTAGGCTTACAGAAAGTGTTAGTGTTCTTATTCACCTCTCATTTCAGTCTGATTTTAGGTTAGTTATATATATATATATATATATATATATGTATGTATATGGGTTGTATCTTAAACTGAAGTCAAACTGTCTGGTTCGAAGGTTAGTACAGTATTAACATACAGTTAAATCTCTTTTGTCAAACCTTCTATACCTTACTGAAATAAAGCAACCTTGACCTATATCAATTTCCTGTTTTTTGGAGGTTAGCACTAGTCTGATGCTGGTCTAGAGTTGGTCGATCAGAAAAGAAATGCTGTTCATTATCCGAAAGTTCTAAAACATAAATTAATTTGATGTTACTGGTAAAGAACCTTGACAGTTTGTGTTTAAAGGAATAGTTCACCCAAAATCATTGAAAATCTTATTTTCTATCCTTTCTGATTAATGATTAACAGCTTGGCTTAAGAAGACCTATGTTTACAAATAGAAAGAATGATATATTTATTAAACTTCACTTTGTCATTAACTGACAGGTAAAATTATGCAAGCTTAAATTCCTATTTTATAAAGTATCTACTTTCATTTTCTTCCTGATAAACTTTCATTTTCTCATGAAGACCCTCCCCTTCAGACAAGCTATAAAATGAGCACTGAAACAAACACATTATTTCATTCACCTCCTGATCAAAGATGGATCTGCAAATCTCAGTTTTTCTCCTCTTCATTCTTTTCACTGCAGGTACAAATTGCTTTTTATAATTTTTACTTGATAAACATACAGATCATTGGATGTCTCTCTTTCTCTCTGACTCTTTTTTATTATTACTAAAGGACACTCTCTCTACTGTTACGAGTGCCTGACGGAGAATTGTATAGAAAGACTCGTGAAATGTCCCATTAATGCTTCTAAGTGCGAGAGTTCAACTGTGGTGACACAAGTTGGTAAGTCCAATTTACGAATGCAATCACAGAATATTCTATATAGATATCTGATATTTAATTTGTTTTCTCTCAGATTGTTACAGTAAGAAAAAAAAAAAAAGTTTGAAATGAGAAAAATGCAATTTTTTTGCAATAAACACTTTTTTTTTTTAACTCTCACTGCTTCTTTCTACTATCAACTTATAAGTAACTTTTCAGTCTAAATATTGTGCAGCTGATCTGCTCTTTCCTGTATCATTCATGTTTTTTCAGGTTTCCTTACTTCCAAAGTGAAGGTTAAAGGTTGTGCTGTTGACTGTCAAAGTGGGTCAATGAACCTTGATGTGGTAAAGACGTCTACTTCCTGCTGTGGCACTTACTTCTGTAATACCAAAGATGCTCCAGGTATTGTATTTTACTAAGTACAAATGACTATCTTCTTTAAAGTGAACTTCCATATGACATTTAATCAGGAAATAAAATGTGGCGTGGGATTTTTTCATCATGAATTGGAGTATTGTTTCATTAGAAGTTATATTTGTAGAGGAAATAAAATAAAAGAACACTTCTTTCCTGCTGTAGATCCCAGAGATAACCTCCCCAATGGAAAGACATGTTACTATTGTGATAAGAAGAGCTGCTCAAACATCATGAGATGTTCAGGGACTGAAGATCGCTGCATTTCAGACAGAGGTGAGAATCTGCAAAAGTAAAAAGATTAAAGTCATAATTTGTGCCTCTCCATCAAATAATGGGTCTTATTTTTAAACTTTACAGTTCACATATATGGTCAACTAAAACCTTTGCTTCATTTCCTTTCATCAGGAACTTTTGGAGGCCAGTCAATGATTGTAAAAGGCTGTGTCTCTAAATCCATCTGTGATGCCGCAGCATCTACTAACGCTCAGGGCGTCTCATGTTGTGAGGGGAACCTGTGTAACGTTGATAAGAGCTTCACTCAGAGCTACATCCAGAGCGTCACCCAGAGCTACACGTATAACGGTGCTTAGGGTGACACAGAGCTTGATGTATAACAGTGTCACCCAGAGCTTCCTGTTCTCTGCTCTCCTACTTCCTGCTGCACTGAATCCAGCAGCTCTTCTGATTTTACAATGAGACACACTGTACTGAATATATAGCTTGTATTTCTTTGTACTATCCTTACCTGAAATTATCACAGATATAAATCCTCTATAAAAAAAACTGAGTCTGAGATTTCACTGATTACAGAGCTGGTAAAACTATGGGGAAAAGCCCACTTTAATCATACATTTTGAGAAATGAACAGATGTAATATAAAAGTACTTAAGTAGGCTACTATAATGAGACCGAAACGTTTGTGTTTGATTTTTGTTGCTGCTTGTGTCTGGATCACTAGATTATAATTCTTAAGCATTCATAATGACTAGAAAATGAGAGACGAAGTCCATGATACTAATGTTTTCCACCAGAGGGAGGCAAAGAAAAAAGGCAGCAGAGAAGGCAGGTGGCGATTGCCTTGACATGTGAGATGTATGGTTTATTTAAACTGCAAAGGTCAAACATAAATTAAAATTATTCTGACAGATGTGAAGATGGAGGTGAAGGTGTTCACTTTGAGTGTAGATCCTTTATCTGTGACATGTGAGACTACAGTCATTTTTCTATTGGTACATAATAATTCGATAGGAATACAATTTAATACAAACCTTAATTTCACTGAGGAAGTTCCACTCAGAAAGTTTTCTCTCACAACAATACACAACATGACAAATGCAAAAAGTTTTAACCAGTTTGGCACAAACTTCAAACATTGGGTTACACTGACCCAGCTGGGTAGAAATATTTAAAAAAGAACACAATAAAATGACCTAACAGGCTGAACCCAGCATTTGGGTTAAAAAATAATCCAATAAAGGTTTTGGAGCAGTGTGTAGACATCCTGTTTTTTTTGTTTGTTTGTTTTTTTTTTTTTTGCCAACGTTTGGCCTTTTGTTGTCCTGCACCTAAATCTTTTTTTGTATTTAAAATAAATATAATCCAGCATTTTTAGAGTATAGTAATAATGTTTATTATTAATATGAAATACATTTTTAATGAAATCATACTATAAATAAGAAACTAAAACTACCAGTAGGTGGCGGTAAATGTCTAAATGGGTAAGTCAATGGCCCTGTCCCAAATGGCACACTTCTACGCACTTTTGGTCTTGTGGACTTACAATGGCTGCTGTATGCACGTGTCCGTTAAGTCCACAAGTCTGTAGGGTGTCCCATTTGTCAGTTATAGGCTTCAGAAGGGTGCTTGTGAGTGCTCCCTTTGTGGCCGATATGTGCCCTTGATGTGTACTTTTGCTGATCCCGCACTGGTGCAAGCTTCCCGACAGTCAAAACGGCGTTACGTCATGGAAGTATGGACTCGTAGGAAGCCCGCAAGTGTTTAGGGTGCCATTTGGGACAGGGTCATTGAGTCATTTATTCAATCATTTTTTTCAAATGGCTGATTCATTCAGGAGTGAAGTAAATGGTTCTCTTTATGAATTGTCCAATGAATCATTGGTTCACCCGATTCGTTCATTCAAAACGCGGATTCAGAAATGAAATGCTGCTGTGTGTTGCTTGGAGACGAACAGTTCTGCTTTATGCTATTTTCATAGGCAAAACTGAGCAAAACAGACCATAAATGAGTCTAAAATAACACAATGATAACTTCTTATTTATTGAACTGTTGTATAAAATCAGTATCGCATTTCGGGACAGAAAAACAGCACTCGTGTGATATAGCTTATCATATGATGTAAATATGAGACAAAAACTCAAACAGGGGCATTTTTGCCCTCATATCTTGAATTTTAGGGACATTCTAACAGCATTTGACAGACTTCATCTGTCAGTGAGTTGTTGTTGAAATGTCAGATGACCTTTGAGGGCTGGGGTGAGGCAAGTCTGTTAAATGTGTTAAAGAATTAAGCGAAGCGATGCGTTTGTGTAAAAAAAAAAATCCATTTTTAACAAGTTATTAAGTAAAATATCTAGCTTCCACCAGACTGCCTTCCGTATTCAAATTACCAAAAAAAAAAAAAAAAACGGAACTGGCGTTGCGTCAGTTAAGCTTTTCCCGTAAGTTAAATAGGGAAGGCGTAGGATGTAGAGTAAGCTTTTTGAACTGTGAGAGTTTTACATTTTCTTCGTAAGTTGAATACAGAAGGCGGTCAGGCGGAAGCTAGATATTTTACTTCATATCCTTTTTTTTTTTTACAAAAACGCATCGCTTTGCTTCAGAAGGCCTTTATTAACCCCTGGAGCCGTGTGGAGTATGGATGCGGATAGAGGCACTTTCTTCAGCTCATACTCATTGGTATCGCTCACTGCCATTATAAAGCTCGGATGCGTCAGGATATTTATTAATATAACTCTGATTGTGTTCATCAGAAAAAGAAAGTCATATACACCTAGGATGGCTTGAGGGTGAGTAAAGCTTGTAGAAATTTTCATTTAAAAGTGATCTAGACCTTTAATAATTTTAACACCTTAATTTTTACTGTAATTAAGTAATCTAAATATCGCGTTATATCGGCAGCTCTAATATATAAATCTAGCAACATTTTGCTGCATCTGTGTTCTTTAATGTATGCATTGTCAGTAAATAATTCGCAGAACTTTCCACTCCCATCTGCACTTTTAAAGTATTCCCATGTAGAAGGCGATGTTCTCGTGACCTTGCGCAATGTTCCCTAAAAGTTCTCTAAAGGTGACAAAAATTCAGAACCTTTACAGAACATTCGGGACGTTCCTAAAGCGTCCTCTTTTGGTAATGAAAGTGCTGCAGTTCAAGGTTCCTTATATGACTTTAGGGGGACATTCCAACTTGGTTAATTTTATGGTCATATAAGAACGTTACAAAGAGGATATTTGGGACATTAACAGAACGTTGGTCATTTAATAACATTCCCAATATGAGTTTAGGGGGACGTTTTATTTTGGTTGTTTTATGGTCACGCGAGAACGTTACAAAGGACATTTGGGAAGTTAACAGAACGTCCTATAGTAATAGTCCCCTAAACATTCCCAGAACATCCTGAATGTTCCCTGAAGGTCCACCAAATAACATCCCCCAACTTTCGGAACGTACTGGGAACGTTACTAGGCAACGTCCCAGCTAACAGAATTTTGTTATAAGAACGTTCTCTAAATATTCAGTGTTGGTTCTGGGAATGTAAAAAACGTCCAGTTTTCTTGACGTTAGAGGAACGTTTTTATAAGGTATAATGTTCCTCAAACGTTCTTTCAACTTAATTTTGATTTAAAATTCAACATTCTAGGAACATTTATTTGTAACATTCCAAGAACATGAAAATGTTCAGTTTCCTTAATGTTAGTAGAATGTTATTTAAAGGTTAGTATGATGTTCCTGAAACATTCTTTCAACTTAATTTTGATCTAAAATTCAACATTGTAGGAACGTTGATTTGTAACATTTCAAGAACATAGAAATGTTCAGTTTCCTTAATGTTAGTAGAATGTTATTTGAAGGTTAGTATGATGTTCCTGAAACATTCTTTCAATCATTCAAACACCTGCTGTGAACAAACACTGAAAGAAAGAGAAATAAGAACACAAACTAACTTTCTTCAGCCACAGCCTTAGATGAACTGAAGATAAAAGACATTAAATCTCTGAAGATCTGATTAAACAACTCCACAAACAGCATTACCAGCTTCACTTACTACTAACCAGACTGACTTTATTTCTGTCACACGTCTACAGAAGTTCTTATTGAGAATAAACAGAAGTTTAGATGTTTGGTTTGAGGTCACCATCATGGAGGTTGGTGGTTGCTTTAGTTGAGCTCTTGACCCCTGACTATTATAGAGTTGCTTCTTTATCAGCAATTGCATGTGTTTTCAGAAAGCATTGGTGTTTGTGTGTGTTAAGCTTGTGTAGAACTTCAGAGTGGATCATCATTAAACCCACCCCTTTCTGATGAGGATAAAAGGAATAGAAACATTGTGATTTCATTCTGTTCCTGACACAAGATGGATCTGCGAGTCTCTGTCGTTCTTCTTTTCATTTTTCTCACTGGAGGTACAAAAAACAGCAAGTATTGAATGTATTATTTGGTACACAGAGGTCACTGAATGTCTCTCTCTGTCTTTAAGGATATTCTCTCAAGTGTTACAAGTGCCAGACTAATTCAACGGGTTTCTGTGACGCAAAAGAGGAAACATGTGCAGATGGATCTTCTAAATGTCAAAGTACAACAGTGGAAGAGCTTGTTTGTAAGTCCAGTATGATGTGGAAATCTGCTGTAATTGTTTACTGAAAGTTATCATAGTAGAAGTACGTATATATTAATCTCATTGCATAATTGCAATTTTTTAACGAGGTTAAATTACCTGAAATGGTCAGTTGGTTTTAAATGGCAAATGCTTTTCTTGTGTGTTGTATATGTTTTGTTTTGCTGGTGCGGTCAAAGACAAAGTTGTATTGCATGTGATGAGATTAACATATATTATTGTTTTTTGTAAGAGGATTGAGTTTTCAGGAATTGTTTCTTTACCTTATTATATAGGAAGTTTGTCCTTTTTGCAGGTTCCATTATGAAATCTAACACAACTAAAGGGTGTGCAAAACAATGTGAACCTGAGGACAAAAACCTACCAAAAGGAGCAAAAATGTTTATGCACTGCTGTGACACTGACCTCTGCAATGCAGCAGGTATTCGCCTTTATTTGACTGTGTTAATTTACATTTACATGTATTCATCTAGCAGTTGCCTTTTTACCACTATTATAATAATTCAAACAAAAGTGATTGTTGTAAAGCTAGAAAAGTGGGAAAAGAAGAAGCTTGTTAATTAGTCAAGTGCTTTCAGAGAGTTTGATTGTTTTTATAAAAGTGTGATGAAACTGATCAGCAATTGGAATGCAATTTTTAATAACTATTATTATTATTATTAGTAGTAGTAGTAGTAATACAAATTTTCTTTTTGTCTTGATTAGATGGAGTGTTTAAGGGAAGCTTCCTCCTGCTCTTCTCTCCTCTGCTCTTCTACTTCCTGTTTCAGTGATTCGAGTTGCTCTTCATATTCTACAGCAAAAACCAGTGCAGAAACTGAATATCATACACATTCTGTAGTATTGCTTCACTGAATAAAGTTTGATTGTTGCTGAGCTGTTCTTTGGTGTCATGATTTGGAACTCAAAAATATGCATTCTAATTAACAAATATTATAAACGAACACAGCATCATCATTACGAGCAGCTAAATAATGAAAAGACTCAAAACACAAACACTTCTTACTTTGAGATTGTGTAAGAGTATGTGAAATGTGTTTTTCCTTTGGAAACTCCCTTATCCACAAATCTGAAAAATGTGCTTTTGGTTGTTAAGTTTAACAAAGCTTAACAACCACAGACACACCCGTTACACACATCTCACATACAGGCCAAACATAACCTGATGGGAAAATGTGTCCTAAGAAATAACACATGTGACACATTGACATGTACAGATAAAGTTCAAGAAGGTGTCAGCATCTCAAATGCCTCCCTCGAGTCCATTCGACTCAAAATGACCTAAAATACTGATGTGAATGTACAATTCTGATCAGTACAATTAAAGTTGCAACTTTGTGCCTGAGATCATCATAACACCTGCAGTATTTACTAAGGATCTGATGAGTAAAAGTCCAAAATGAAGGTATTAATAAAAAAATTACAAAACAAAAAATCTGAAGAAATGGTAACACTAATATGGTTCCAGTAGTTATGCTTTAAGGCGAGACACTGCAGGTGAATAGGGTAAAAAAATTAACTAATAGTTATCACCATACTTCCCCAGTGGATTGATTACAATAAGAATTGCAAACATTTTATACGCTTTTTTAAATGTTATGTTTAAATATGCAAATAAGGCATTATTTACTTAAAAATGCGCTAATTTGCATGAATTTCTAGTATTATAAAAAATCTGAACATTGGATTAAGTCAGGTTCCGAATTTTTGTTTCATTTTTTTGACATATTAGGTTTTTACAGAGGGAACCTCTTTTATCACTCCATAATTAAGAAAATACTGTAAACAGTCAGGAAAAAATTAATTTTCACAATTTTTCTTTGAAATAAATTGTTGTATATTATCAGGCAAATTATATATGAACAAATCCCTCTGTAAAAACCTTCAGAATATAGATTAAAACTTAAAGTTTGGTGTATGCAAGCGCTTCTGAAGTGGAGATATATGGCTCAGCGTAGGAGAAAAAACTCATTTTGAGAAAACGACCTTAAAAAAATGTATTGTAATTGAAATCTATAGACACAAATAGATAAAATGCCAAAAAATAAATGGTTAAAAGTGTATTTTGGATGTTTTCTTACCACTAGTCTGAAAAAAAACCCACTTTATTAAAAGCCAAAAACCCCACATCATCTTGTATGATTTATAAGCTTGTTTCCTCTTGTGGACCTAAAAAATGTCCCCACAAGATCAAAATTTATTATGTATTATATATTATGTACTTTAAAATCTCTTTTTATCACTCCATAATTCAGAAAATTTTTAAATTTTTTCTTTGAAATAAATTGTTGTATATTATCAGGCAAATTATATATGAACAAATAAAAAATGTCCCCACAAGGTCAAAATTTATTATGTATTACTACTTGTGGGGAGCCCATAACATATAGAGAATACCTTTTGGCAACACGTAAAATACATATTTAGCAAAAAAACATACAAATTCGAGTGAGGTCGTACGGATTAGCCACCTTGTAAAATGCATACAAATTTCTGTGAAATCGGGTTGGAATAGCAGTACACACACCCACACACACACTGATCCTTATCTTCTGTTATTCCGAGCTCTCGTGTCTGGTAAATTTTAACACTAAAGGTTAAAAGTTGTTCTCTGAAATATAGATTTACTAACATATATAGGGATAAAGGCCTTGAAGGATTCAAGGCTTTTTGATTTTTTCTCAAAAAATGCTATGGGCTAGATTTACTAAACAGAGCCAATGATAATCAGATATGTGCGAATAATCAGGCGCAAAGTGGCTATGATATGCTTATTTGGGTGTTAAATAATGCCGCAAATAACATAAATTGACTATAGGAGGGTGTACTGTACCAACAAGGAGACTAAGTGCCACTAGGTGGAAAAAACTGTAATTTGCTCTTCAGTCTGTTCAAAATAAATGAAAAGAAACCTAGCATTGTGGATTTGTTGCTTTTTCTGGTCACACTTTAATTTACGGTCCAATTCTCACTATTAACCTAATTGCTTATTAGCATGCATATTACTAAAATATTGGCTGTTTATTAGTACTTATAAAACTTTATTCTGCATGACCTTATTCCCTTAATCCTACCCAATACCTAAACTTAACAACCTTAATAAGCAGTCGTTAGGGGGTTTATTGAGGCCGAAGTTAATAGTTAGTTAACAGAACTGGACCCTAAAACTCAAGTGTGACCATTTTTCCTATTGTACCAAAATCGTACTGAACCCTATGGAAGCCCGTTTCCGCCACTAAATAAAAAAAATAAATAAAAAGAGTAATTGCGACTTTTTATCTCAGAATTCTGACTTTTTATCTCGCAATTGCGAGTTTATATCTCACAATTGCGTGATTTAAAGTCCGAATTCTGACTATATAAAGTCGCAATTGCGTGAAATAAAGTCAGAATTCTGACTTTTTTTCGCAATTCTGACTTTATATCACGCAATTACGAGTTATAAAGTCAGAATTCTGAATTTTTCTCGCAATTCTGACTTTTTTTCGCAATTCTGACTTTATATCACACACGTGATATAAAGTCAGAATTCTGAGATATGAAGTCGCAATTGTGTGAAATAAAGTCAGAATTCTAAGATATAAAGTCGCAATTGCATGATATAAAGTCAGAATTCTGAGATATAAAGTCGCAATTGCGTGATATAAAGTCAAGTCACCTTTATTTATATAGCGCTATTTCTGCAATGCAGATTGTGTCAAAGCAGCTTTTTTGATAACTGGTATATAATTTTGGCTGCACAGCAGCTCTTAAAGAATAGTGTCAATGCCGGCAGATCAAAGCACTGTTGAATATCAAATGTCAAGTCAAATGTCAAGTGTCCCCAACTAAGCAAGCCAAAGGCGACAGCGGCAAGGAACCCAAACTCCAACAGGTGACATCAGATGGCAAACAGGTGGCAAATAGACTTCTGTGTTAAAATGGAGAAAAAAACCTTGGGAGAAACCAGGCTTAGTCGGGGGGCCAGTTCTCCTCTGGCGAACAGTGCTTTGTTACGATTCAGGTTGCTATCATATGTCCGATAGGATTACAACATTCAAAGTATTTATTCCAGTTCAGTCCAGTTGAGGATCGTATTCATCACACCGGTATGGACGGTTTGTTGAGGAGCTGTGCCACTGGCTGTCGTGTCGATGAGGCCTTCACAATGGATGATCTAGTTGACTCAATCTCTGCTGATACTTCAGGGCTGCGTTGTGGTCGTGTCAAGGCACCGGTCCTCGGTCTCACCTGGATACGGCCCGGATCTGGTTAACTACAGTAAATCTCGGGATAAACAGAAAGACTAATATTAGCGTAGATGCCATTTATAAAGTCAGAATTCTGACTTTTTTTCTAGCAATTCTGACTTTTTTTTTCTCACAGTTGTGTGAAACTTTTATGGAAGCCCGTTTCCGCCACTAAATAAAAAAAATAAAAAGAGTAATTGCGACTTTTTATCTCAGAATTCTGACTTTTTATCTCGCAATTGCGAGTTTATATCTCACAATTGCGTGATTTAAAGTCCGAATTCTGAGATATAAAGTCGCAATTGTGTGAAATAAAGTCAGAATTCTGAGATAAAAAGTCGCAATTACTCTTTTTATTTTTTTATTTAGTGGCGGAAACGGGCTTCCATAGAACCCTGACCCAAAACTGAGGTACAGTACATACCAAACCGTGACTTCTGTGTACCGTTATTTTCATTGTTCTTTGGGTGAACGTGCCTATTCTTGTTTTCTAAAGAAACTCTACAAAACAAATAATTGTATAAAGCTAACCTATTGTTAGTGTTTTGACATTGTTAAAGTTTTTTTTTTTGTGTGTGTGTGTAACAACCTTATGTATGAGACATGTATGAAGTATTTTGGTAGTTTGGTAGCATTTTGACTGTGAAATTTACTGCTGTGCCAAGCTGAATGTTGGCTAAGAGAAATGTATGAATATTTTAAAATAGTTGGTTACTGTTCTATAGCTTTTTATTAGCTTAAAAAGTGACCTAAGAATTAAACAATGTGTCCTAGCCATTGTAAAGAGGTGTACTTTATGTTTGTGCCCCCTCTACAGGTGAAGAGGGTGAAGGTGATCAATATGTAAGTGCAGCTCAAGCCCACAAGAGGGCGCTGCGAGTGCAGGCGCAGATCTTGATCTTTCAGTATGGACATTTTTTCGTTGTGCTTTTCACACATATTTTTTTTGTTTGTTTAAAAATGGCGTGGGCTTCACTCCTGCTTTGCATTTCCCTATCTTTTAAGAATCCACACACATCCACACATGCTATTTCCTGCATGTGGTTAGAACTTCCATACTCTTCAGTGTCTGCTTTCTCTGATCTGAGTGTTGGGAGCTTTTAAACAAAGGTAAATAACATCACTTCTGACATTTTAAGAAAATAACTTATACTACAATATTTTATATATATCCTAGTAATCAATGTCAATGTTTGCAGTGCAAAAGCTTTAACAAATTTGCTTAAAAAATTGTTTGATGTCATAAGCTTCTCAATGCATTCTACAGCGGTTTGACCGAATAACAGTCAGTGCACATCATTGCTAAAACATTCAGTGGTAAACGGATTTTTTTTTTCTTGCAAAACAAGTAACTGTAAAAAAAAAAAAAAACGCACACCACAACACCAAAAACATGTTTGTCACAATGCAATACTGCATGCAATGACAAAAGGTTGATTGAGGTCATTAAATGTAATGTAATGTTTAAAATGTTGCAGATTTATGGACATAGTTATCACAATTAGTGGTTCAAAGGATCATAAAACTCACGGTTCGGATCATATTATGGTTTTTGAGTCACGGATCGGATCATTTTTTGTATCAGCTTGAAAAAAATAATGGGGGATGGGGGTTAACTTTGCTTTCCATTTAAAACTCACTTTAAGTACTCTGATACCACAGCAAAAACTACTAACTAATAAAGGTAAAACATTATTAAAGGCAAGTGAACAGTAAAAAATAAGAACAAATACACTAATTACAAGCATAAATACAATATAAAGGTATTAATTTCAGGTAGCCTAAAGAAATGTAATAATTAAATGTAAAATAACACTATCTTCACTGTATAATTGTAATATAGATTATAGATAATCTTTGTTAAAGCTGTGTTTTGTTGTTTGATTAACAAAAATTACAGACAACAAGCATGTATTTATAGGCTGCGGTCACTTTAAGACCCCACGCACAAATTCTCCCTGTAGTCAATAATTTTATCTCTTAAAAGTCATATTTAATCACGAAAATCACATATTTTATCGTTTTTTTCCTGTGAAAAAAAATTCTTTATGCCTTAAAATAACTTGAATGTAACTCTACACCCTTGCCTCATTTAATATATACGTTTTATGAATATGCAAATTAGCCCCACCTCCACTCACTTGCGCAGCTCATAGATCCACTCGGTGAACTTACTTAAGTAAACGCACAGTCACAGTTCCTATTATAATATGGGGAGGAAGAAAGATCTTTCTGAAGATGGAAAGCCTGAAATGGTGCAATGTTTTGCAAAAGGCATGAAAATAACAAATATTGTGTAAAAACTGAATAAATAAATTAAAAAAACTTGTTCTTGCTTTCATCCTACTCCTGGCTTTTTTGTTAAAAACCTAAATAAGATAAAGATAATAAAAGATAAAAATAAAATATTAACAAAGAAAGAAAGAAATTTTACCCAATAGGCTCCAGCATCCCTGTAACCCTACATATGACAAGCTTGTGAAATGCATGGAATACTTCTTTTAGTTGTGTACTTGAAAATGTGATCAAACTAATGAAACTTTGGTGTGTTTTTGTGTTTCACAATGTCTCAAGTCTGTTCCCGATTTCAGAGGAAATTAAACTTCTGTGGTTTTGTTTGATCAGGACATTTAATGTCCCACCTGACATATGCAGGGGATGGTCATATACTGCTTACTGTAACTGCAGCTGTTGCAATCCTTCAATGTTTCCTGGTTTCTCAGTAACTTTACATCATGGTCACACAAAGCCTATGCAAACTTTCTTCTGCAGAACACAAGAAGACATTTTATTTTCTTCTGTAGAACATGTTCTACAGAGGAAAAAAGTCATACATATTTTGAATGACATAAGCTTTTTGGGTGAACTATCACTTAAAGAATGTTGGTTTAGATAGACCTATACAGTACTTGTCATTTCCTTATCAAATTTTTATTTATTTTTAAGTGGCAAGTAAATTGTGTAATCTGACGTTTCTGTTTCTCTACTTTTATTTGCTCATATAAAGACCCTCCTCTTGTGCTAAGCTATAAAATGAGTGCTGAAACAAGCACATTGATTCATTCACCTCCTGATCAAAGATGGATCTGCAAATCTCAGTTTTTCTTCTCTTCATTCTTTTCACTGCAGGTACAAATAAACAATAATACAAATATTGTTTGTAATCTTTTCTCTTTTTTTCTTTGTTTCTCTCTCTCACAGTCTTTGTTTCATTACTAAAGGACACTCTTTCAGCTGTTATGAGTGCAATGGTCTGACGGGTTCTTGTGCAGATCAGAAGTTAAAAACGTGTCCCAGTGGATCTTCCAAGTGCATAAGTTTGACAGCGATAACACAAGGTGGTAAGACCAGCATGACAGATTGAGTGGTGTAAATGTAACTTCTCATATAACTGTGACTCGTTTTCTGGCTAAATTTACAAAATCAATCACAGAATATTCTATTTATTTCTGATGTTTTCTGTTTCATTCATTTTTTAGCTGAAAAAGTGAAGGTTAAAGGTTGTTCTCGTACCTGTCAAAAAGGTGGGTCCATGAACTTCGGCACTTCAATTAGGACTTCTTTCTGCTGTGACACGGACCTGTGTAACGTCCAAGATCCTCCAGGTATTGTTCTTCAATGATCATGTGCAAATAACTATCTTCTTTAAAATCAACACTCATTTTACTTCTAAATGACATTCAATCAGGAAATAAAACACAGGTTGTGGCTTTCTGTCATGAACTGATTGAATGGAGAAGCTAAAGGAATGTTGTTTCATTAGATGTTAAATTTTATACAAATTAAATTAAAATAATACCTGTTTTCCTCCTATAGATCACTCTGATGTCCCCAATGGAAAGAAATGTTACACCATTGATTTACAGAACCGCACAACCATTTTGAGCTGTTCAGGGACTGAAGACCGCTGCATTAAAATAACAGGTGAGAATCTGGAAAAGGAAGAAGATTGTTGTAATTTTTGTTCGTTTTAAATATTTGATACACGTACAGCAGCTGCCAGCTTAGACTAACCTTTGTTCTCTTTCCATCAGGGACCTTTGAAAGCCAGCCAGTGGTTATAAAAGGCTGTGCCTCTAAATCTATTTGTGATGCCACATCACCGGTTCCTAATGTTGAGGACATCTCATGTTGTGAGGGGAACCTGTGTAACGGTGCTCAGAGTGTCTCCCAGAGCTTCCTGTTCCTCTGCTGTTCTCTGCTCTCCTACTTCCTGCTGCACTGAATCCAGCAGCTCTTCACATTCTACAATCAGACACACCGTACTGAATATAGAGCTCATAATTTTGGCCTCTGTACGATCAATAATGAAAAAAAAATCCCATAATGTACAATAATTTCAGAACTTTCAAATGGTGGTCGTTATAATCGGCTTATACTCATTGATCTAGCTGTGGATCCTCTATGTCATGATTGTAAGGAGAACGTGAACGTTGTTAGGCACGTCTTCCATCTCATCTCATGTTACGTCTTCTCGGCCAATCATCATGGAGAATGACTCTCTCTCAAGAGCACAAGTTAACGTTCCTGCCGCAGCGCTTTTAGGTCAGTTGTTTCCCACTAAGGTACGCCTAGTTATTTATCTATTGTGGTAATTTGCAGATCATGTCAAAAGTTGTTGGTCTAGATCAGTGGTTCCCAAACCCATCCCTGCACATTTTGTATGTTTGCCTCATATATCACACCTGATTCAACTCAAGCGCTCATTAGTAGAGACTGCAAGACCTGAAATGGGTGTGTCAAAAATAAGGAAACATACAAAATGTGCAGGGCTGGGGGTCTTCCAGGACAGGTTTGGGAACCACTGGTCTAGATAAATATCTGTATTCTGTACATTTGACTTGTCAAGTCACTAGTAACCCTAACCCTTTATTTATATAGCGCTTTTTACAATGCAGATTGTGTCAAAGTATCTTTACAGAAATAGAGGGAACATAATTTTGGCTGTACAGCAGCTAAAATAATGTGATTGTGCAGCTTAAGTTCAGTATTGATTCATTCCGTTGTAAAAAAAATCATTAGTTAGTAATAATTTCCTTCCAAATACGATAATTTTGAGCTTCGGGTATGATACTTGAACTGGTCTAAAATGAACTTACAATGGAGCCTTGACTGCATGTGACCGAACATGTGCTCATGTCTACTTCAGGTCCTTGAAATGTCAAAATGTGAAATCCAAAAATGTCAATTCATATTTTTTTTGGCTAAAGGGGATGTCATATGATCATACTAAAATGTAATTTCATTATCAGTATCACAGAATAATCCCATGCATCACGTGTCATATATTCCGATTGTTCTGCTATGATAGGGTTTGGTGAAAAAACACTATATCGTGTGCACAAATTCGGGTGAACACTGATGACTCTTTCCGTGACATGACAACATCCTCATTGTACAACATCATTACTGGTATTTATGAACAACAGCAGAACTGATATCTTTCTGACATGTACTTTATTTAAAGTACATTATGATAAATACATTGCTTGTTACATGTATGTGCAACATTTCAGCTGTAAATAAAATGTTTTTGCAGATTATTTTCATTAATGATCTATCTACCTCATGAAACTGATTTCGGACAGACGCCTGAGGCAGCGTAACGGTTTAATGATCTACAGCAAAATAGAGCGAGCTCTGATGAAAACTAAGAGAATATTTAAGTACTACAATAGTAATTTCTCACTAGAAATGACATCGAAAGTGATAAATATTGGTCAAAAACATACATTTACACACAAACTGACCACCAAGCGCAACTTTCAGACGCCATCTTTCTTTTTTAGCTTAACTGTCATGGATTGGAACGCACAGGATATGCTTCCTTCAAAAATCGATCATGAAGGAATCTTAGGAGACAGGAAGTGAAGTTAACATTGGATTCAAGAAGTATTCCATAAAAAATAACAATTGCTAATTTTGATTTCATGTTGACTTTAAATGTTCAAAACCATGAGTGTTAATAGGGAGTTGATCTTTGCTGCTATAACAGCTTCCGCTCTTCTAAGGTTTTCCCATAGATGTTATAGAACTGACATCACTGAGGTTCAGGTTTGGGTTTGGTCAGTCAGTCAAGTTCTTCCTCAAAAGTCTGTATGATGTAACATTATAAATTGCTTTCACTGGGATTGCCAAATCCGTTAACGAGAAGGAGGTTTCCACATACTTGTGGCCACATCAAACAGCCAGTTGAAGAATAACTGTCAGTCTAATGTTTTAATCCTTGTGTTTTTGTACATTCCAGTTAGGATAATTAGATGTAGGTAATCAATAATAATAGTAATAAGGATATCATTAATATTTAGTAAGCAAAGTTTCAAGGAGCCAATAAAAGAGAATCTGACTAAAGAGAAACCTCTAATAATGTGGAAGATTTTTGAAACAATAAAAAATGTGATGTATATATATATATATATATATATATATATATATATATATATATATATATATACCTTTGGGAGAAAACAGAACATAAAAATGTATAAAACAACCTATTACTGAACAAGAACAGGACAATCAAACAACATACAAGTAAACGATTGTCCATGACAAATTAATTTAACATTAAAACAAAGAATGCTAGGAAACGTCACTCCTGCCTTGAATTTTCCTGAAGATTCTCAATCAAGCCAATTTAATGCTACTTCAATTTACTTATCTAGTAAAAGCATCTGGATTTAAGAATTTTTAGATATTTAGACTGGAAACAAGACAAAAAAATAGCATTTTTTGCTGTGGACAAGCTTGTGAAATGCATAGTATACTTCTTTTAGTTGTGTGCTTGAAAATGTGATCAAACTGATGAAACTCGGGTGTGTTTTAGGGTCTTTAAAGGGTCAGTTTTTGAGTTTCACAATGTCTCAAGTCTGTTCCTGATTTCAGAGGAAGTTAAACTTCTATGGCTGTATCTGATCAGGACATTTACAGTTTTTATCAATCGATTTGACACATTTCTCCAAAGTAATTTAACTGCTCTCAAAACAGTTAACACAGTGATCTAAACACTCTCTTACCTTCGCCAAACAGTTCAACTTTACTTCAAAATAAAGCACTGCACTTTTTTCTAGTAATGCATTTATTAAAAGTAAATAAAATCAATAGACAATATGCCTGTAATTTTGATGTTAGTATTTACATTCAATAAATGCATTACTAGAAAAAAAAAAGCTTTATTTTGCAGTAAAGCTGAACTGTGTAACAACTGTGTGTAATCTGACATTTCTGTTTCTCTACTTTCATTTGCTCATATGAAGACCCTCCTCTTGTGATAAGATATAAAATGAGCACTGAAACAGACTTTATTACATTCACCTCCTGATCAAAGATGGATCTGCAAATCTCAGTTTTTCTTCTCTTCATTCTTTTCACTGCAGGTACAAAGACAAATAGTGTGTAATATTTTCTTTTCTTTTTTTTCATTGCATCTCTCTCACAGTCTTTGTTTCATTACTAAAGGACACTCTTTAAGCTGTTATGAGTGTATGGGTCTGAACGGTTCTTGTGCAGATCAGAAGTTAAAAACGTGTCCCAGTGGATCTTCCAAGTGCATGAGTTTGACAGCGATAACACAAGGTGGTAAGACCAGCATGACAGATTGAGTGGTGTAAATGTAACTTCTCATATAACTGTGACTCGTTTTCTTGGCAGAATTTACAAAATCAATCACAGAATATTCTATTTATTTCTGATGTTTCTGATGTAATGTATAATTAACAATGCTGTTTAATTAACAATGGTAATTGTATTAAAAAATGTTTGAAATAAGAAAAAAAAATATATAATAACGTACCAGTCTTTTCTGTTTCATTCTTCATATTTTAGCTGAAATTAGTGTAAAAGTGAAGATTAAAGGTTGTGTTCCTGCCTGTCAAAGTGGGTCCATGAACATTGGCATTGTAAAGGTGACTTCTTTCTGCTGTGACACGGACCTGTGTAACGCCCAAGATGCTCCAGGTATTGTCCTTCAATGATCATGTGCAAATAACTATCTTCTTTAAAGTCAACACTCATTTTACTTCTAAATGACATTCAATCAGGAAATAAAACACAGGTTGTGGCTTTCTGTCATGAACTGATTGAATGGAGAAGCTAAAGGAATGTTGTTTCATTAGATGTTAAATTTTATACAAATTAAATTAAAATAATACCTGTTTTCCTCCTGTAGATCACTCTGATGTCCCCAATGGAAAGAAATGTTACACCATTGATTTACAGAACCGCACAACCATATTGAGCTGTTCAGGGACTGAAGATCGCTGCATTAAAGCAAGAGGTGAGAATCTGGAAAAGGATGAAGATTGTTATTTTTGTTTCTCCGCCATTCATTTTAAATATTTGATACACGTACAGCAGCTGCCAGCTCAGACTAACCTTTGTTCTCTTTCCATCAGGGATTTCTGAAAGCCCGTCAGTGGTTATAAAAGGCTGTGCCTCTAAATCTATTTGTGATGCCACATCACCAGTTCCTAATGTTGAGGACATCTCATGTTGTGCCGGGAACCTGTGTAACGGTGCTCAGAGTGTCTCCCAGAGCTTCCTGTTCCTCTGCTGTTCTCTGCTCTCCTACTTCCTGCTGCACTGAATCCAGCAGCTCTTCACATTGGGGGGGGTTACAGGGGTTTCCTGTAAAATTCTGATGAGTCAAAAAAATCAAAACATTGACTATCATAGTATTTATTTTTCCTACTATGGTAGTCAATGGGGGGCGAGATCTGTTTGGTTACTGACATTCTTTCATAAATCTTCCTTTGTGTTCATCAGTACAAAGAAATTCATACACAGGTTTGGAACAACTTGTGGGTGAGTAAATGATGACAGAATTCTCATTTTTGGTTGAACTATCCCTTTAAGTCAGATCATTTACTTACCCTCGAGTTGTTGTAATACAGTATGCTATTCTTTCTTCTCGGATTATAAAAGGAGAAAATGCAAATAGCGGTGCATAACATAAATGAAGAGCGTCCAGCATCAAGCTTTTAAAAAAGATGCAGTTTTATGGATTGATCCTATGCAACACGTGTTCTGATATAGGGTTTGGTGAAAAAACAGTATATCGTATATTTAGAGAATACTTTTTATGCCAGTATTTTAGCAGGAAATGCTTAGAAACTTTGCATGTTATTTTTATATTCTGAGTCCATCTGCCTCAGGGGCACGGAGACTGTGAATGCTGAGGGTGCTGCAGAGCCCCGTTTTATGAAGATTAATATCTGTACCTGAAAACTACAGTTAGATACCTGAGAAAAACTGAAAAGCACTGGTTATTTTTTTGTGCTGTTGCTTTTAGTTTGCTTGTTTGTTCTCATTTTCTTTATTTTTATTTGATAGTAGTCCTTTTTTCCTGCATCATTGGTGCCTAATGTTGAGGATGCCTCATGTTGTGAGGGGAACCTGTGTAACCTGGGGAACCTGTACAGCATATATAGCTTTTTTTTTCCTTACTATATTTCGTGACTGTAATATTCAAGCTGTTTCACTATAGATCTGTAAATGGTGTTACATTATGTAGCTCCTGCATACAAGCTCTAGGGGGCAGTGGGTGAAGAGGTAGTGAAGTTTGAATGTGGAGGAAGCAATGAGAAATAAAAGTGGAGACCAAGCAGAATAAGACTCGTCTTTTAAAATAATAACGAAGTGATCTGGTGTGATGAATTGAAAAAGATATATATAACACTCTGCTACACACACAGGGACGTGCAGCAGCACACAAACATGCCAAATAAAAATAAAAGGATTACAATGTAAAAGATTATTATTGTGTACATAAAGATAAAAATGCCTACATGTCATAATGGATAGTCATTGCATGTATCAAAATTACCTATTTGCAGTAATGACGAATGAAATTGGCTAATTATTTGATCAATCTTGGCAATACAACATTGTATTTAAACTGACAGCTTGAGAGTGTCTATATTCCGCCATGTAAATAACGAATCAGCCATGGTGCAAGCGCACCTGGCTTTTAAAGAGAATGGGAGATGAAACTCTGATTGGTTTATTGCACGTTACGCCCAAAACACACCAATTAATCATTAAGAGACTATAGGTAAAACCCTTTTGAACCATTTTTCTGTCGTTAAACTAAGTGAATTCAAACATGCACTAAGTGCATCTGTGCCATGCACTTCAGACCATGTGCTTAGATTGTTAAAAAAGGACCCATAATGTTGAAACTAGAAATATATCTTGTGTTGTTCTATCAACTCAATTGCATAGAACATACCTGAGTGCCATAAATATTCCTTTTCCAAAGTTTGCAAGTCTGTAACTCTAAAACTATTCAAGATATATCCTTCTAGATTCTCATTCTGAATAAGCTTTCATTTTGAAATCTTCATTTTCAAGGCCCTATATGGTCCCATAGGTATTGGGAACTCAAAGCAGCTCCATGTTCAAATTGTTCAATTTTACCCATTTTCAGTGATTGAAAACCAAATGTGGTTCACTTTGCACACCGGTGATACTTATTGCATTTAAAGAGGAATGTCTGAAGAATAAATCATGTTTAAACTAGAAATGTATTTTGTTTCTCTCTATCAAAAGAAATGCAAAAAACATAACTTTCTGAGTACCAAAAATCCACTGAAAATTGAGGCACATTAACTTGCTCTCAAACATGTATTTGTAAGAATCTATATTTGAATCAGTTTTAGAGATATTTGAAAGATGGGATTTTGTTCATTTTAACAGCTTCTGAAGCTACTAAGAGTTTAAATATGCAGTATTGTAACTACACGTTCCCACAGCGACATCCCTATATCTATGAGATTGAACCATATAGGGCCTTAAAAATGAAGATTCCATACAAAAAGTTTCATAAACAAGAATCCAAAATGACAGTAATATATTTTTAACACTTAAGGACGTAAACTTGTTTTTGGCATATTGTATTCAATTGTTTTGATAGAGGGAAACAATTCTAGTTTGTGTTATTTGTTCTTCAGACATTCTTCTTTAAACACAGTAACTATCAGCTGTTTAAAAAGTTAGCAACATTTGGTTCTTGACCACTGAAAATGGGTAAAATTCAACAATTTTGACATGAGGTCCCAATATCTATGGGACTGAACTATATAGGGCCTCAAAAATGAAGATTCAAAAAGAAAGGTTTATTAAGAATAAGGATATTAAAGGGTTAGTTCACCCAAAAATGAAAATTCTGTCATTAATTACTCATGTCGTTCCACAGCCGTAAGACCTTCGTTCATCTTCTGAACACAAATTAAGATATTTTTGATAAAATCTGAGACGTTTCTGATGCCCAAGAGAAAGCAACTTAATTACCACATTCAAGGTCCAGAAAAAAACTAAACAAAAATAACAACTTCTTTTCTTCCCTGTCAGTCTCCTATGCTGTTTACATTGTAGACACAGAGCAGCGCTTTCAGGTTCTACGTCAGAACGCCGACTCAGAATTATTGCTGAATAATAAAGCGAGGCGTCTGCTCATTGGATAAGAACATTCAGTCTTGTGAATAATTATGAGACACCAATGAGTCATCATCGTACTATAGTACAAGAAAACATCCTGTGACACTGACATGAAGACGAATTTAAACCCGGAATTTGAAAATAGCACAAAAAAACTGGACTGAAATTAACTAGTTTTCACCTACAGTTAAACTAACAGATGGTAAGATTGCCTTCTACCATGTTCAACACATAACAATGTTAACATCTCAGAAAATTTAGTTTAGGATTTCATGACCCTTTAAATGCATTATACTATACTGATCAGGAATAACATTATGACCACCTTCTTAAGATTGTGTTGGTCCCTCTTTTGCTGCCAAAACAGCCCTGACCCATCGAGGCATGGACTCCACTAGACCCCTGAAGGTGTGCTGTTGTATCTGACACCAAGATGTTAGCAGCAGATCCTTTACGTCCTATAAGTTGCGAGGTGGAGCCTCCATGGATCGGACTTGTTTGTTCAGCACATCCAACAGATGCTCAATTGGATTGAGGTCTGGGGAATTTGGAGGCCAAGTCAACACCGTTGTTGTGCTCCTCAAACCATTCCTGAAGCATTTTTGCTTTGCGGCAGGACACATTATTCTGCTGAAGGAGGCCACAGCCACCAGAGAATACCGTTTCCATGAAAGGGTGTACATGGTCTGCAACAATGCTTACGGTAAGGTAGGTGGTATGTGTCAAAGTAAGATCCACATGGATGGCAGGACCCAAGGTTTCCCAGCAGAACATTGCCCAAAGCATCACACTGCCTCCGCCGGCTTGCCTTCTTCCCATAGTGCATCCTGGTGCCATGTGTTCCCCAGGTAAGCGACGCACATGCACCTGGTCATCCACGTGATGTAAAAGTAAATATGATTCATCAGACCAGGCCACCTTCTTCCATTGCTCCATGGTCCAGTTCTGCTCACGTGCCCACTGTTGGTGCTTTCGCTGGTGGACAGGGGTCAGCATGGGCACCCTGACTGGACTGCAGCTATACAGCCCCATACGCAACAAACTGACATTCTGACACCTTTCTATCAGAACCAGCATTAACTTCTTGAGCAATTTGAGCTCCAGTAGCTCGTCTGTTGGATCGGACCACACGGGCCAGCCTTCGCTCCCCACGTGCATCAATGAGCCTCGGCCGCCCATGACCCGGTTCACCACTGTTCCTTCCTTGGACCACTTTTGATAGATACTGACCACTGCAGACCGGGAACACCCCACAAGAGCTGCAGTTTTGGAGATGCTCTGACCCAGTCATCTAGCCATCACAATTTGGCTCGTCAAACTCACTCAAATCCTTACACTTGCCCATTTTTCCTGCTTCTAACACATCAACTTTGAGGACAGAATGTTCACTTGCTGCCTATATTCCACCCACTAACAGGTGCCATGATGAAGAGATCATCAGTGTTATTCACTTCACCTGTCAGTGCTCATAATGTTATGCCTGATCGGTGTATATGCTATTTGCTAATTGTAAACTTAAACAATACAATCAGTCCATAAATACACACTGTCACAATCATGTTCTGTTAAGTCTTGTCTAGTTTTTAGTCTTTGTTTTCATTGTCACTGTTTGCTTTAGTTCCACTCAGTCATTAGTTGTCAGGGGCTGCGTCTGAAAACTTAAAAATGCTGCCTTTGGAGGATGCATTGCAAGGTAGGAAGGCATTAAGGCCGAATCCAAATTAGCTTCACTTCCTGTTTCCTGAGATACCTTCATCTGATCGATTTTTGAAGGAAGCACAGATGCATCCTTTGCCGCCTGTGCTTTCCACAATCCTGTGCTAAAAAATAAAGATGGCATCTGAAAGTTGCATTTGGTAGTCAGTTTGTGTGTAAATGTATGTGAATGACCAACTTTTAATGTCATTTCAAGCAAGATGTTATATTGTAGTAATTACATTCGCTTAGTTTTCATCAAAGCTCTCTCTATTTTGCTGTAGATCATTAAACCGGTACGCTGCCTCAGAAGTCTTTCTGAAAGCAGTTTCATGAGTTAATTTCAGAGTCATTGCCTGATATCCGGCGAGGAATCAAAGGCGTTTCTCAATACCAAGTTCGCAAAGTTCGGACTTACGTCCTTGGTAGTTAGGACTTGTTAAGTTCGACTCAGGAGAACGGACTCCGGTGGACGGGAGGACACAAGCCCGGTGATTCTGCAAATGGCACAGCAGCGTACTTGATAACGTCATTCAGCTCACTCTGGCTACTCTGGTTATCTCTGTATGTATATTTTAGGCAACAATAAAACGAAATGTGTTATAAAACACCACTCTGCCTCTTTTCGTTTTATTTAAAAAATAAAAATATATATATATATATATATATATATATATATAGAGAGAGAGAGAGAGAGAGAGAGAGAGAGAGAGAGAGAGAGCCTCACAAATGTGGTTCAGGAAACACGTTCATTGATTATCTTCAATGTCTGCATACAGTATTTATAACAAAACATAATATTAAACAACCCTGCCTCTTTTCGTTTACATTTAAAAAATATTAAACATTAATATTATGTGCATACTCTGATCTTCACTGTAATAAAATGAAATATAACATAAAACACAACCCTGTCTCTTTTTGTTAAATGTCAGTTTTAATGATCAGTAATAGCCATTATAAAAGGTATAAGAATATACAATAAGAAATAAAGCAAACAATTCAGTCAAACGTACAAAATCAGCGCTTCAGTAGGCTACAACGGTAAAGTTAAATAGCCTAAATATATAAAGTTATGAAACGTCACTTTGCCTTCAGCCAAAACGATTTGCCACTGAACAAATTATAGATTCATGAGACCAAAGATCGCCCATTAGATATACAAAAGACTAATTATGTAATGTTTAACCGCTACAGAGACATCAGAGCCAGCGGCAAACATCAGAAGGACTATAGCCGAGGTAAGGCTGCTCTCGGCTGGGTACATCCCAGCTAACAGAATTTTGTTATAAGAACGTTCTCTAAATATTCAGTGTTGGTTCTGGGAACGTTTTTATAAGGTATAATGTTCCTCAAATGTTCTTTCAACTTAATTTTGATCTAAAATTCAACATTCTAGGAACGTTGATTTGTAACATTCCAAGAACATGAAAATGTTCAGTTTCCTTAATGTTAGTAGAATGTTATTTAACCTGTCACGATGCTGCTGGCGGGACGCCTCCCAGCCAACACATAGGCCCCACATGGTTTAGGTCAGATGAAATGAACACTCTTCAGTGTGCACACTACTGGCTGTTAAATGTAATCATCAGTAATGTAATCAGTGTTGGAGTTAATGAGATAATTATGTAATTAACTGATGATTGAGCATTATTGAAGATAGCTTCTTTTAACAAGGAATCAACGAAGGAAAGAGAAACAACAAGAACAGAAAAATCGAAACACAAGAACTACAACTCAGCTTTTGTTGTTGATTTTTTATTGAAATTTGTTTTTTTATGTCACCATCATGGTGATTGGTGTTTACTTTAGTTGGGTAGTTTGACTTGACTCTTTATTTTAGAGTTTCTCTGGCTGCAGTAACTGAGTTTGTTACAGCAAGAAAAACATGAGAAAACACAATCAGATGCTGTGGCATCATTAAGATCATAATCATTGTATTGTGGTATCACTGAACTGACACTTAAAAAGTCAAGAGTAAAACTGCCTAACTAGAGCAAACACTGACCTCAGTAATGGTGACATCAAACCAAACTATTATTTTCAACAAATCATCAACATCTAAACCTCTGTTAATTCTCAATAACAACTTTTGTAGATGTATGTCAAAAATAAAGTCAATCTGGTTAGTAATAAGTGAAGCTGGTAATGCTGTTTGTGGAGTTGTTTGATCAGATCTTGAGAGATTTAATGTCTTTTATCTTCAGTTGATTTCATCTAAGGCTGTGGCTGAAGTCGTACTTCATGTTGTTCCTCTGTCCTTCTGTG
This sequence comes from Hypophthalmichthys nobilis, assembly GCA_037950665.1. NCBI lineage: Eukaryota > Metazoa > Chordata > Actinopteri > Cypriniformes > Xenocyprididae > Hypophthalmichthys > Hypophthalmichthys nobilis. Next base: position 4,080,440 of record CM075490.1, read on the forward strand.
ATTCTGCTCATTATCACCTAATTATCTCTTTAACTCCAACACTGATTCAGTATTACATTTAACAACCTGTAGTGTGCACACTGAAGAGTGTGGACCTAAGAGATAGAGACAGAGATCTGGGCTAACCCATGTGGGGCCTACATAGGTGTGCTGGCTGGGAGGCGTCCTGCCAGGGGGACCGTGACAGTTAAGGGGTTAAAGGTTAGTATGATGTTCCTGAAACATTCTTTCAATCATTCAAACACCTGCTGTGAACAAACACTGAAAGAAAGAGAAATAAGAACACAAACTAACTTTCTTCAGCCACAGCCTTAGATGAACTGAAGATAAAAGACATTAAATCTCTGAAGATCTGAATAAACAACTCCACAAACAGCATTACCAGCTTCACTTATTACTAACCAGACTGACTTTATTTCTGTCACACGTCTACAGAAGTTCTTATTGAGAATTAAACAGAAGTTTAGATGTTTGGTTTGAGGTCACCATCATGGAGGTTGGTGGTTGCTTTAGTTGAGCTCTTGACCCCTGACTATTATAGAGTTACTTCTTTATCAAGAATTACATGTTTTCAGAAAACATTTCTACATCACAGCAGGTGTTTGAATGTTTGAAAGAATATTTTAGGAACATCATACAAACTTTTAAATAACATTCTACTAACATTAAGGAAACTGAACATTTTCATGTTCTTGGAATGTTACAAATCAATGTTCCTAGAATGTTGAATTTTAGATCAAAATTAAGTTGAGAGAACGTTTGAGGAACATTATACCTTATAAAAACGTTCCTCTAACGTCAAGAAAACTGGATGTTTTTTACGTTCCTAGAATCAACACTGAATATTTAGAGAACGTTCTTATAACAAAATTCTGTTAGCTGGGATGAGCACTGAGCGGCCGGTGATCGCCTGGATCTCACAACTCCGACTATGTCAGATCAAATTTTCAGAAAGGCGCTATCTTTATCAATAAACCACACATTTGAGCTTTAAACCAGTACATTCTCACCTGAAACACTCTTAAAACTACATATCATGACATAATAACAGTAATGTTTAAATTACGCGGGTTTTCTCTTTTACTATTGACGCTTGCTAGTTAGTGCGAGATGCATTCTGGGATACCTGGCTGTCTCAAGTCTGCACAAGTCACCTCTCGATGCATCCTCGATAAAAGGGGCAGATCAAGAACACATCTGGGGATTTGAACTGTACTTGGCTAGATGTGAACTTTGAATGGGAACAGTACTTGGGCAGCGACTGATGACGTCTCACAAGTCCACAAGAACACAAGTACAGACAAGAACGCATATTGAGAAACGGCTCAAGTCAGCAGCCTACATTTTCAGACACAGCCATAGTCATTAATTAGCGTCACACCTGTTCCCTTTTCAGTTGATTACCTGCTTCTGTGTATATAAGCCTTCAGCTCCCTTCTGTTCACTGTCTCATGTTAAAGTTACGTGGATTGTGTTTGTAATATATCTCTCTGTGTTTATTAAAGTCTTGTTTATCATCATTCTGCTTCAAGCATCATCTTTTAGACTATCACGCTACAACCATGCAACCCTGTGACACATAGAGGTTATTTTTAATGCACAAATAAATGTCTTGTGCATAATATACATGACACATTTTTGTTTACAAAATATACATTCCAGCTGACATTTATGCAACAAACTCATCCAACAACATTTTCTTTTGGACGCACACTGCAGATTGGATAAGATACCCTAAATGCAGAAAATTTTCATATTTACAACATTTAACATACGCTTTCTATAGACTTACAAGAAAGATCATGTTTGTTTTTCCACTCAATGGATCATCCACTCAAAACTTGTACACAAAAACAAACACATTTTTCAAAAAACCTGCTTTTGTGTTCAAAAGAAGAAAGAAATTTATACAGGTTTTGAATGACATGAGGGTGAATAAATGATTTTTATTCAATAAATGATTTTTCACTTTTAGAAGGATGGTTTAAGATGATGTACAGTATTCATTCTTTGTAGTTTCCTTATTAAACTGTTATTTATCATGAACTGGCAAGTAAACTAAGCTGAAGTTTCACTCTCAAAAAAGATGTGTTAATTAATAACACATTTTTTGTTTTATTTTTTGTGACACATTTTGTGTCATTTTGTGTACATAATTGACACAAATTGTGTAAATATAACACATTAGTGTGTAGAAAATGAGCAGGAATAACACATGTTTGAGTTAAAAGTAACACAAAATGTGTTGTCCTTAACTAGACACACGGGTGTGTTAAGATCTAACACAGGATGTGTTGTTTTTAACACATCTGTTTTAAGAGTGTTCTATTTCAAGAATGTCTACTTTTGTTACACTTTAATTTTTTTGTCACGAAGACCCTCCCCTTGGATAAGCAATAAAATTGGCACTTAAACAGACGTTATTTCATTCTCCTCCTGATCAAAGATGGATCTGCAAATCTCAGTTTTTCTTCTCTTCATTCTTTTCACTGCAGGTACAAAGACAAACAGTGTTTGTGATGTTACTGAGAATGATAACAGATCACTGATGCATCTCTCTCTGTTTTATTACTAAAGGACAATCTCTCAGCTGTTATGAGTGTTTGGGTCTGACGGGTTCTTGTGCGGGACAAAAGGTAAAAACATGTCCCAGTGGATCTTCTCAGTGCTTGAGGTCAACAGCTGTGGACCAAGTTGGTACGTCCAATATTGTTTAAATTTACTGTTTTGACTGATTGGAGATGCTGCCAGTATTGACAGAACAGCTTCTTGTTTTTCTATCAGAATTTGCAATTTCAATCACAGAATATTGTACATATATTTCTGATATTTACATTTGTTTTATATCAGATTGTTATGATTTTGTATTTAAAACATTTTTTAAAATTAGAAAAAAGCTCAATTTTATAAATTCATATTTATAAATACTTTTTCCATCAAAATAATGGACAGTTGAAATGGTCTTTCCTGTATCATTCATGTTTTTTAGATGACAGCAGTACTAAAGTGATCATTAAAGGTTGTGTTCCTGTCTGTCTAAGTGCGTCCATGAGTACTGGCATTTCAAAGACGACTATTTCCTGCTGTAACACAGACAAGTGTAACACCCAAGATGCTCCAGGTATTGTACTTCAATGATCATGTGCAAATAACTATCTTCTTTAAAGTCAACACTCATTTTACTTCCAAATGACATTCAATCAGGAAATAAAACAAAGGTGAGGCTTTCTGTCATGAACTGATTTAACGGAGCAGCTAAAGGAGTGTTTTATTAGATATTTTGTACCGAAAATAAAATAAAAGAATACTTGTTTTCCTCCTGTAGATCCCACTAACAATGGAAAGATATGTTTCTCCTGTGTTGGACAGAGCTGCTCAAACACAGTGAGCTGTTCAGGGACTGAAGACCGCTGCATTAAAGCAACAGGTGAGAATCTGGAAAAGAACAAGATTAAAGTCATTATCTTTTAAACTCTCTTAGGTTTAAACATTTGATACACATCACATACCAATGTCCAGCTTAGACTGAATCAACCTTTGTTTTCTTTCTTTTCATCAGTGATTTCTGGAGGCCAGTCAGTTGTTGTAAAAGGCTGTGCCTCTAAATCCATCTGTGATTCTGCATCATTGTTTGGTGTTGCGAGCGTCTCATGTTGTGAGGGGACCTGTGTAACGGTGCTCAGAGTGTCTCCCAGAGCTTCCTGTTCCTCTGCTGTTCTCTGCTCTCCTACTTCCTGCTGCACTGAATCCAGCAGCTCTTCACATTCTACAATCAGACACACTGTACTGAATATTTTCTCTGTACTGTATTTGGTGTCCTGATGTGATTTTTTCCTGTAAAATTCTGATGTGACATTTTATTAAATAAAATACTACATCACCTTGTTCCTGGGGTCATATTTAATAAAGCTGTAAAGAAGTAAGAAAAACATATAATAAAAAATAATAAAAATATTATATTTAAAAAAAAAAAAAATAGTTTTGATATGATAGGGCTTGGTGAAAAAACACTATATCGTGTACATAAATTCAGGCACTGGGAAGGACATTGGGACGTTGATGACTGTATTTCTGGTGACATGACAACATCCTCATTGTACAACATCACAACTGGTATTTATGAAGAACAGCAGAACTGATATCTTTCTGACATTACTTTTTAATGTTTAATGCAAAGGATTGTGGGATATCAAAGGCAGCGAAGGATACATCTATGCTGCCTTCAAAAACCGATCAGATGAAGATATCTCAGGAGACAGGAAGTAAAGACAACTTTGGATTCAGACATTCCTTGGTCATGTTTGTTTTTCCACTCAATGGATCATCCACTCAAAACTTGTACACAAAAACAAACACATTTTTCAAAAAACCTGCTTTTGTGTTCAAAAGAAGAAAGAAATTTATACAGGTTTTGAATGACATGAGGGTGAATAAATGATTTTTATTCAATAAATGATTTTTCACTTTTAGAAGGATGGTTTAAGATGATGTACAGTATTCATTCTTTGTAGTTTCCTTATTAAACTGTTTTCCTTCCTACCTTGGAATGTGTCCTCCGAAGGCAGCATTTTTAAGATTTCGACGCAGACCAAGTGAGAATCAACGCTCCCTGGTTTTCATGGTGCATTGTGGGGCTTTTTAGGGGACCAAATGTTTCAGTGCACTGGAAGGATTTTGTGATTGAGACAGCCCTTAAAATGGCCGAGTCCCTGATCAGTGCGCTGACAACTAGGGAGCTGATTGAGACGCACTCAATATGTTGTGGCAACAACAAAACTAAAGATGCGTTCCATTCAGTGCATAAGTGGACTGCAAAGTGGACTTCACAGGGTATCTTAAGTGAGATTCCAATCCGAAGGGAGCAAACATGTTCAGTTTGAAGGGCGCTGTGAACGGCATAGGGAATAAGGGAACATCGATACATCACTTTCCATCACTTTAAGTATTCATAAATTTTGTTGTTATTAAACAAATAAGAACACCAAAGCTTGACAATAAGTTGAAGTGACTTTTTTAAATAAATAATGTTAATTGATTTATGGGGTTATAGTTATTATTGTTGCCTTTAACCCAGAAACTAAAACATCAAATGGAAATAGAAAATGAATTTTGTAAGCTTATTATCAGCAGCAGTTGCAAATAAAGATGAGAAACAGATCTAGTTGCAGCAGATTTTATTCATTTATTAATTAAGATGTATTATTAATAAAACAAAACTCAAAACAAAACAGACTTAACTGAAAACCTCGAACAGAACAACTGTATAAACCTGACAAGAACAGACAAGTGAAGTGAACAAAACAAAGGGCTTAAATACAAAAGGCAAACTAGTCAATAAAATGAAAAACAGGTGCAACAGATAATCAAACCAATGAAAAACCAAGGGGAAAAAACTAGAAAACAGAATTAAACCCACCCAAAACAGACACAAACACAGATTACCCATTACACTTAGGTTTTATATACAATACAATCCACAAACACATACAGATTATTTATGGATCTGTGTTATATGTGTATCTGTAATTTAATGTCATGTCATTTATATAATGTACATTGCTTTAGAAAATGTTCTAAAATAATAATAGCTCATCCAACAACACAAGTTGCATGTTTTTTGTCTTTTTGATGCACATTTTAAATTGGATAACAAGATAAACATAAATGTTGGAACTGTTGCATTTACAATTTTTAACATAATGCTCAAGAGAAACATCACACTGGTTTTTCCGTAAAAAACGTCCGTAAAAATAGGGCACAATGTACTGTATAAATATGAAGGAATTTTTTCATATTGATATTTTACAGGTGTTTTACTTGTATTTTGAATTAGGCTTTGCATTAGGTTGTGTTTTAAGGATTAACGGAAAATTTCGTACAATTAATGGATAATGTCCTGGCAGAAAATTACCAGTACATTTTCCAGTTTTTACAGAGTGATACCCACAACATAACCACAAGAAATGCTGTTCTGAAAGCTTATGTGTTCAAATCTAAAACATAAATGAATTTGATGTTACTGATGTGCCACGTCACCCCCTGGGTGGTTTCTACTGCAACAATGTAACATCATTTTGGTCACAAGCCACTTCCTCTATTCCCATTACTCAGTTTCTGTAGAAGGTTACTTTAATACATTCAGGAGGAGTCAGCAAGGCGTATAATATTCTTCTCTTTGATTATATTATCAAATAATAAAAGTTTTTCTGGTAACAGTGATAGATAGCTGAACCTAAGCACCAGCTCGGGATTCAAAGTCTTTTTACGAATTACATGTCATGAAAATGTTTGAACAGTCTTGGTGATTTATTGGTGAGACTACAGAGCTCTAATTAAGAGCTAAATCGAAGTGATTGCGCTTAAATTGGTTATATTCTCCGTGTCTGTTTGGTGCGTCTGTGCATTTTTGCACTCCATGTGCTGTAAAGATGGTGTTTTTCGCAATGTGCTGGGGAAATGATCAGCTCTCTTATCACACAGACCTGATCCTCTGATTCATACTGAGAAGCAGGACCACTCACACCCTGGATGTTTCTGCATATATCTATCATAAACACTTCACAGCCAGCACAGCTATGTGGGGCCCAGATGGGTGTCACCTGGGCTGTCTAACTGGGGCCCAGCCGGTTTTGTCCACAGTTTCCATGCCCCACATGGGTTAGCCCAGATAAAATGAACACTGCTCAGTGTGCACACTACAGGCTGTTAAATGTAACACTGAAACATGCTGGAGTTAATGAGATAATTAGGTGATAACGAGCAGAATCACCGAAGGACAGAGAAACAACAAGAAGTACGACTTCAGCCACAGCCTTAGATGAAATCAACTGAAGATAAAAGACATTAAATCTCTCAAGATCTGATTAAACATCTCCACAAACAGCATTACCAGCTTCACTTATTACTAACCAGATTGACTTTATTTCCGACATACATCTACAAAAGCTGTTATTGAGAATTACCAGAGGTTTAGATGATTTGTTGAAAATAATAGTTTGGTTTGATGTCACCATGATCGTGGTCAGTGTTTGCTTTAGTTAGGCAGTTTGACTTTTTTTAGTGTTGGTTTCTCTCTGGTGGGTCTAGCTGTTTGTTATGGCAAGAGAAAACGTGTTTAGCTGTTGTCAGCTGTTTGATGGTACGTTTATAACTGTCATCCTTTAGTGATCTTATTCACATTTAATAAAACTGAAAAACACAATGTACAAAACACCTGCAAATTTTACTTACACACAGACATCAAGAATCAGCGTATGAATCTCAACAATGGTGACATGCTTCATCCTGCAATACATTCTGGGTGCATCATACAAAACTCATCCATGGCTCCCAGAATGCATTGCGGCATGAAGCATGTCACCATTGTTGAGATTCATACGCTGATTCTTGATGTCTGTGTGTAAGTAAATTTTGTAGGGGTTTGAAATGTTTAGTGAATAATGTGTTTTTCAAATTTTCTGTTTGAAATGGTTTTATTGTTATAATTCTACAAGAGATCCAATGCAAAGTCAATCATGCTTTGGTCATAAAAAGCTCAGTCATTAGATCAGTGAATTAAGCCACCAAATGATGACCACATTGTCTCTTGTGTTTCTTGCCATAACAAACAGCTATAGGAGCTAGAGAAACATTAACACTAAAACAGTCAAGAGTAAAACTGTCTAACTGAAGCACACACTGATCTTGATCATGATCAAACTTATTTTCAACAAATCATCAAACCTCTGTTAATTCTCAATAACAACTTTTGTAGATGTATGTCAGAATTAAAGTCAATCTGGTTAGTAATAAGTGAAGCTGGTAATGCTGTTTGTGGAGTTGTTTAATCATCCTCTGTTGAGATCTTGAGAAATTTAATGTCTTTTGTCTTCAGTTGATTTCATATAAGGCTGTGGCTGGAAGTCAGCTGTAGTTCTAGTTCCTGTTTCTGCTCGTCTTTTTTTCTGTCTTGTTTCTGTTCTGTTTTCCTTCAGTGATTCTGCTTGATAACAGGCTTATTAATAAAACAGATGACTCTATATTTAATATACACAGATCACGTGGCATTGCTGTGGCCTGCTTGTGGCTCAGATCTGGCAAACAGAAGTGGTCCACACAAGGACTGTAATTCAGTGCAGCATGTGGGCCAGATCATTATGCCACATGTGCCAGATGTGGGCCGGATCTGGGCCGACACAATGTTGCTATCTGGGCACATGGTCTTTCAAAGGGCTGGCAAATTATTAATATGATATTAATGTGATTATGGACTATTCGATAGCCTAGCCGGTTCTTAAAAGCTATGGATCGTTTTTTTCTGTAACATTTCGTCAAAATACAACTAGTACAACACTGGTTCTGATTAAGAGGGCTTTCACACTGGCAATTTAGTTCAAAAATCACTAATGTGAAAGCTGTCATGTGAACCCGGGTGCACACCGGGGTACCGAACCCGAGACTACCTGAAGGAGGTGGTCTGAGTTCGGTTGCACTCGAACTGTGCCGCGGTTCGCGTAAATATGAAAGCAACACAGACTCGGGTGTGTACTTGTTCAGGAAGTAAAGTAACCTGCACATGCATTTTCACCAATTGTAATGTATGTACTTCAATAAAACACATGTAAGAGATGACAGTGTTGATGATTTATCTTGGATTCGAGCAGGAGTGAGCCTGCAGTGTATTCGCACTTTGCGAGTGCAATCAGCCGTCTTCTCAAAATAGGTTGCTTGCAAGCAGCAGAAAACCGTCTACATGCGCCGCACATACAGTAAACACAACTGTCGTTTACTCTGCTGCACATAATAGCACCACATTAATAAAATACGCAATTTATTTACCCCGCATTCTGTTTTCTATCATGTGCCGTGCACGTCTGCGATGACATAAGATGAACGCAAACGCACCAGGGTTTGATAGAATCAATTTGAGTGTGAAACCAGACCAACGCTGCGGGGGGCACCGGGAACAATCGCGCCAGGGCTCGGACCTCCGCAAACGAGCCCAGTGTGAAACTCCCCTAAGATGAATCATGTTATTACCAGTCTTGTCCTGTAGATGTTCCTCTCGTATTTACCTTGCTCGAAGATACAAGATGGCCCAGTTCTAGCGGCAGCACGAAACGTGAGTGAACCGATCACATCTCCTTTTTTACGGCTTAAATATCACAAAATAAACACGAACGGACATCAGAAAGTGTGTTGAAAGATACAGTACAACTTACTGAAATTTATAATCTCTCGTATATTTACCCAGTCATGTCTGTAAAACAGCTTGTGTTTAAGTTAAATTTACCTCAGTAAAGTCGTTCAGTAACTCAGCATTTAGGAGTTTATCGCAAAATATGTTATATATTCATTATATTTTTAAATGTTTGTTTACAACTGTAGTTTGTTTATTGTTAGACCTATATCTGAAAATTAACATCAAATGAATTTGATAGTAATGTACCAACCTGTTCACAGCATTGAGACATTTTTTTCCTTTAGAAAAATTGGCGTATACCTGAAATATTTCCAAATTAATCAATATCGAAGCAAATCGAAAGGCTTGTGAATCTGAGTCGTGAAATCTGGATCAATATCAAGATCTAGACCTTCATCACATGATGTATTACAGTTATCTCTTCTACTAGTTACACACATAAAACATAAAATATTAAGCAAAATAATTTGTGAAATATTAACAATGTTCATATGCAATTTTTTTTTTTTTTTTTTTGCATTTACTAGAAATTTAGTTTGTGGGACAAATGTAAAACATAACAGGTAAACATGTTCCTTTTTTGAATAATAAAAATAATGATAATACTTGTTTCTTCTGGACATGATGATGATTTAATACTTTTTTCTTTAAGAAAAAAAATATCGCAACTTCTTTTGAACTTTTTACAGCATGAAGATTTAAATATGAACCCTGAAATAAGGTGATACATTTTCCTGTATAAATTCAGTTTATCACATCAGAACACCAAAGATAGTACAGAAAAAATACAAGCTCTATATTCAGTACAGTGTGTCTGATTGTAGGATGTGAAGAGCTGCTGGATTCAGTGCAGCAGGAAGTAGGAGAGCAGAGAACAGCAGAGGAACAGGAAGCTCTGGGAGACACTCTGAGCACCGTTACACAGGTTCCCCTCACAACATGAGATGTCCTCAACATTAGGAACCATTATTGTGGCATCACAAACAGATTTAGACACACAGCCTTTTATAACCAATGACTTGCCTTCAAAAGACCCTGATGGAAAGAAAGAAACAAAGGTTAGTCTAAGCTGGCAGCTGCTATACGTGTATCAAATATTTAAAACGAATGGCGGAGAAACAAACATTACAACAATCTTCTTCCTTTTCCAGATTCTCACCTGTTATTTTAATGCAGCGGTCTTCAGTCCCTGAACAGCTCAATATGGTTGTGCGGTTCTGTAAATCAATGGTGTAACATGTCTTTCCATTGGGGACATCAGAGTGATCTATAGGAGGAAAACAGGTATTATTTTAATTTAATTTGCATAAAATTTAACATCTAATGAAACAACATTCCTTTAGCTTCTCCATTCAATCAGTTCATGACAGAAAGCCACAACCTGTGTTTTATTTCCTGATTGAAAGTCATTTAGAAGTAAAATGAGTGTTGATTTTAAAGAAGATAGTTATTTGCACATGATCATTGAAGAACAATACCTGGAGCATCTTGGAGGTTACACAGGTCCGTGTCACAGCAGGAAAAAGTTACATTTGCAATGCCAAAGTTCATGGACCCACTTTGACAGGCAGGAACACAATCTTTAATCTTCACTTTTACACTAATTTCAGCTAAAATATGAATGAAACAGAAAAGACTGGTACGTTATTTTGATGGAAAAATAAATGTCAAAAATTTATGTTTAATTCATTTCATCTAAATTTAATTTAATTAATTTTTTATTTTTTTAATACAATTGCAATTGGTAATTAAACAGCATTGTTAATTATTCATTTTTATTTAAACATCAGAAATAAATAGAATATTCTGTGATTGATTTTGTAAATTCTCACAAGAAAACGAGTCACAGTTATATGAGAAGTTACATTTACATTTATTGCTGGTCTTACCACTTTGTGTTGTCGCTGTCAAACTCATGCACTTGGAAGATCCACTGGGACACGTTTTTAACTTCGGATCTGCACAAGAACCCGTCAGACCATTGCACTCATAACAGCTTAAAGAGTGTCCTTTAGTAATGAAACAAAGACTGTGAGAGAGATGCAATGAAAGAAGAAAAAAACAAACATCACAAACACTATTTGTCTTTGTACCTGCAGTGAAAAGAATGAAGAGAAGAAAAACTGAGATTTGCAGATCCATCTTTGATCAGGAGGTGAATGTAATAAAGTCTGTTTCAGTGCTCATTTTATATCTTATCACAAGAGGAGGGTCTTCATATGAGCAAATGAAAGTAGAGAAACAGAAATGTCAGATTACACACAGTTGTTACACAAAATAAAGCACTGCATTTTTTTCTAGTAATGCATTTATTGTAAGTAAATACTAACATCAAAACTACAGGCATATTGTCTATTGATTTTATTTACTTTTAATAAATGCATTACTAGAAAAAAGTGCAGTGCTTTATTTTGAAGTAAAGTTGAACTGTTTGGCGAAGGTGTTAACTGTTTTGAGAGCAGTTACATTACTTTGGAGAAATGTGTCAAATCGATAAAAACTGTAAATGTCCTGATCAGATAGAACCATAGAAGTTTAACTTCCTCTGAAATCAGGAACAGACTTGAGACATTGTGAAACTCAAAAACTGACCCTTTAAAGACCCTAAAACACACCCGAGTTTCATCAGTTTGATCACATTTTCAAGCACACAACTAAAAGAAGTATACTATGCATTTCACAAGCTTGTCCACAGCAAAAAATGCTTCTCTTATTTAGTATTTTTTTGTCTTGTTTCCAGTCTAAATATCTAAAAATTCTTAAATCCAGATGCTTTTACTAGATAAATAAAATTACATAAGATATTTTCTTCTTGTTTTCTGGAGGAAAAAAACTCACTTCTTTTTTTTTTTTTTTTTTTTTTCAGAAAACAAGAAAAAAAGTATCTTATGTCATTTTACTTATCTAGTAAAAACCATGTGTATTTAAGAATTTTCAGATATTTGGACTGGAAGCGAGACAAAACTACGATGAAAAGCATTTTTTGCAGTGTCATATGTAGGGTATATGAGTAAAATTTCTTTCTTTCTTTGTTAATATTTTATTTTTATCTTTTATTATCTTTATCTTATTTGGGATTTAACAAAAAAGCCAGGAGTAGGATGAAAGCAAGAGCAAGTTTTTTTTTATTCATTCAGTTTTCACACAATATTTTGCATGAGAAGAACTGTGACTTGCTTAATAATGTGGAACAACCTCTTTAAGTATGTTTTCCATTTACCTAAGAAGACCTGGCAAACTACTTAAACCTGTCTGAGATTGATACCAGTTATTTAAAAAGACATGAGAACTAAAACAAACAAACACTTTCTTTGGAAAATTAAAATCTGAAAATGTATTTTACTGAAATCCTACTGATACTGTATGTCACTTGTGTAATAATTTGGAACACAGTAAAAAAAACAGTGTATATTAGCAAGGATCATACACAGCGATTTTATATTTCTCTTTACAAAATGTTGCAAGAGCAACATCATTTATGTGAAAAGTGAGATGCAACATGCAAATGCGTACTGTAGTGACAACAGTAAAAATTTATTTTTCTGATGAATTGTTAGAGCTGCACGGTTTGGCACGCATGTGATTCACGGATTGATTGCAAGTTTAAACGCCATATGAAATGTTGTCATTTGCACGTGTTTTTGTCTTGCTAGTTTACGCATTCAATAGATTTGAAACCATTTCAGCACTGAAGAAGAAGAGGAGAATTTAATGCTGTAGCCACACACACCAGAAGCGTGCGCACACAGAGAAAGGCACGTGAACTCTGAATTGATTCCTCTTTTGCGTCTCCTTGAACTTGGATGGACATACACACAAAATCATGTTAAAATACCCTTCTCTGCAAATATTCTCGTAAACACGGTCAGTTGTGTCTTAAACACCCCCTGTGGTGAAAATCAAGTTATTAATGTTGTTTATATGTCTATGTGGTGTTTTTAATATGCTTTAAGACAAACCATGTGCAAATTCACATAACCTCACAGTATTTTCTATTTAAAACTGTACACTCTTAAAACAGATGTGTTTCTCAATATGTGTTCTTAAGCAATCTGTTTTTTTGTTTTTGTTTTTTTTAATAGCAGATAAACAAATGTACATACAAAATAGGCATTGAACAAACAATATTAACAATTAACAATTCTCAAAGGCAGACATAGTTGCAATTACAATATATGTTCTTAAGCGATCTTGCGTCCTTGTGTTCTTGCTCTACGTCATCATCAACCTTCAAAGTTTAGTTCCAATACTCAAGAAAGCAAGAACAGAGGACGCATGAAAGTACCCGGATGTGCCTTGATATCGAGGATGCATCAAATGCAGACTTGAGAGAATCGAACCGTTAAAAATCCCAGAAAACGCTGCAGGCGGTCGACGTACGGAAACCTGTAAACTTTAAAGTTCTCGTTCTCACTTTTGAGATTCCCGCAACAAGCTCGCAAATACGTGACGGCTCGTGAAAGTAAACATTTGTCCATTTGTTTTGCTTAATATTAATAAAGTGATTACCTGAAGAAAGCCTGCAGTATTTTTATTGGAATGTAAAAAATAATCTTAACATTGACAAAGCATAGGGCTACTCATTTTCATAAATACACGCAGTAAAATTAAAATTATATGAAACCGATGTCTATAATATTATGATAGAAGTCTTTTAATAGGTTATTACATTTGTTTGTGATGTTAGATTGCATTTATTGTCCATTAGCCGCTACTTATAATATGCTGGGAGGGTCAGTTGAGCAACAAGATCGCAGCACATCTCAATTCACAAATGCGTTCTGTGTTCTCGCGTCCTTCCAAGTTCGTTCTTTCAAGGTCGCCTGGCAAGACCGGACTCCACAAGAGCGCAAGTCCATTCTCTGCATTCTTGGAATTGAGAAACAGCCACAGTCTCAAACCCACGGTTTGAAATTGCTGGTGTTTCTTACGTCACAAACTAACCAATCACGTCAATGTACCAGCTGGCTTTAGCATATCTTTAACAGCGAACTAGCAGGGGAGTCTCGAGAGAAGCCAGGTTATCCCGGTATATTTTTCTGTTGCGTGATTTTTTTTTCCCCCCAAACGGTTCAGCGGAAATTCCCGCCCTGCAACTAATTTCATTGGCTGAGGTTACAGTGACGGGTAGGTTTAGGGATCAGTGTTGGGTGTAGGCAATTGTTACTGTGATTGACATGGCCAATGAAATGTTTAGCTCTAGGGCGGGATTTAAGCTGAACTGGTTTGGGGAAAAAATCATGTTTTTCTGCTGATCGTGTAGATTTAGCAATATGGTGGGTGTATGATGTACACTATTATGCCAAAAGTATTGGGCACACCCCTCCAAATCATTGAATTCAGGTGTTCCAATCACTTCCATGGCCACAGGTGTATAAAATCAAGCACCTAAGCATGCAGACTGCTTCTACAAACATTTGTGAAGGAATGGGTCGCTCTCAGGAGCTCAGTGAATTCAAGTGTGGGACCGTGATAGGTTGCCACTTGTGCAATAAGTCCATTCGTGAAATTTCCTCACTACTAAATATTCCACGGTCAACTGTTAGTGGTATCATAACAAAAGTGGAAGCAGTTGGGAACAACAGCAACTCAGCCACGAAGTGGTAGACCACGTAAAATCAACGCATGCTGACATGTTCTCTGGAGTGATGAATCACACTTCTCTGTCTGGCAATCCGATGGACGAGTCTGGGTTTGGCAGTTGCCAGGAGAACGGTAGCATAACCTGATATTGCTGAGTTCAACATGTTCCTGGGTCAACATTTTTGTTGATCCTGGAACAACATTCAAATCAATCAATCAGATTTGAGGGACAAGTTTACAGATTATGTCAAGTTTAGGCTTAAAATCATGAATTGGTGCTTCTACATCAGTGTTATTCATCTATCATTTCCCTCTGATTTTTGGGATAACTTATGGGTAGGGTTAGGTTTAGGGGTAGGAATAGGGTTAAGACTAAATTTTCAGACTAGAATGTTGTTCCAGGATCAACAAAATGTGTTGACCCAGGAACGCATCTAACTCAGCAATATCAGGACGTGCAGAACGGTACTTGCCTGACTGCATTGTGCCAAGTGTAAAGTTTGGTGGAGGGGGGATTATGGTGTGGGGTTGTTTTTCAGGTATTTGGGCTTGGCCCCTTAGATCCAGTGAAAGGAACTCTTAATGTTTCAGCATACCAAGACATTTTGGACAATTTCATGCTCCCGACTTTGTGGGAACAGTTTGGGGATGGCCCCTTCCTGTTCCAACATGACTGCACACCAATGCACAGAGCAAGATCCTTAAAGACATGGATGAACGAGTTTGGTGTGGAGGAACTTGACTGGTCTGCACAGAGTCCTGACCTCAACCTGATAGAACATCTTTGGGATGAATTAGAGCGGAGACTGCGAGCCAGGCCTTCTCGCCAACATCACTGCCTAGAAGAATGGTCAAAAATTCCCATAAACACACTCCTAAACCTTGTGGAAAGCCTTCCCAGAAGAGTTGAAGCTGTTATAGCTGCAACGGGTGGGCCAACTCTATATTAAACTCTACCGATTAAGAAAGGGATGTCATTAAAGTTCATGTGCATGTAAAGGCAGGTGTCCCAAAACTTTTGGCAATATATTACGACGTTATGATAAACTATATGCCTTTCTGACGTTCTGAATTGTTCAAAGCGTTTGTAAGGATACTGATTGCTAGAAGGCAGCTGTCTGACTGAGATGGCGAACGGGATCATGGTTTGTGTAACATTAGCAACACATAATTAGCTGTTTAATAACATAGTCAAGCAAAAGGCTAATCATAGCCTATTAATTATGTGTAATATGTTGTAAAGAGCAATACCATTGTGCAGCTTTTACCTCAGTAAGTTGAGCGAGTGGATCTCTGAGCTGGCGTGAGCGAGTGGAGGTGGAGCTAATTTGCAAATAATCCTGTTTCAGTTTTACCGCAGTTCTGGTCATTGCACGACAGCACTAGACTGAGCACAAAAAAGTCTCTTTTGAGCGCACTTGACCTCATCTTAAAATTTTTTTTTTTTTTAAAAATCTATGCTTTCACTTCCTTTAATCCCTCCCTATTCTATCTTATGCTACTCTAAGCAGTGTCTGAAACTTGTATTGTGTATTTGCCTCTTCACGATGATTCACTTTTTGTATTTCTCACTTGTAAATCACTTTGGATAAAAGTGCCTGCAAAATGAATAAATGTGAATATAAAATTAAATAAATAAATAAATATAGTTAATAATGATAACCCTGTTTATTCAAATTGTGATATAAATAACCTGCTGTGTCCCTGTGAATCTAGATCTGTACGTCAGTACTTCAGGATCAGTGTTTCCAGATTTAACCGCAGTGGGTTTGAACAGTCATAAGATGGTCAAAACAGTTTTCTGTTGTCTGCTCAGTACTTTTACTTTGCTCAACATTGATTTCAAATGTTTTACTTCTGGACTCCATTTACTCTGTTTTACCCAATATATTATTTAAACAGAATTGTGTGTTGGTTTTGAAAGATCATAGGCCTATTATTGTTTGCATAAAAATCAATATTGATAATCCACTGATTGTTACTATCTACCTTAAGTTTTGCCCACATTTCATACAAAATACCATAAAATGTAGGAATACTGGAGAATATCAATGCATTATGAAGGTTATGAAATCCCAAAAGTGATTAAAAAACTGATTTATTCACTGTCGACTTAAGCGGTTATATTTCAATATTACTAAAAATATCATGATGTATGTAGATAGATAGATAGATAGATAGGAGATAGGAGTTTTTCTTATTAAATTTGTTGTATTTATAATAATTACAATTATAATCTGAGCACCACTCATGACCACAAGAGGGCGCTGCTGGTCCATACAGTCTTCTTTCGTGCACTTTGTCTCATGCCTCATGTGCATGAGTCATTTTGCAACCTAAGCAGCCGCCTATGCCAGGGGCCGGCCCTGAGTGATGTATATCCTAGTGAAGCAGCTTCTGAAACAAGAACAAATGTAGGATGGGAATTGATTTTGTCCATGGAGAATTAATTCAGTAGCCCCTCTGCAGAACACGAGATCCAGGGGACAGAGATGGGTAGGTTTAGGGATATTAAAGTGGGAGGAGTTGGATCTGGATCCAGCCTCGCCCCCTGGATCTCGTGTTCTGCAGTGAGGACCATCTCAATTAATTGGATGGTTGTGGTTTGCTACTGGTGGTTCTCTTGTGAGTGACAGTTTGCCCCGCCCTCACGTCAGTGAACATGCCAGGGAGGGGAAGATATTTTGATTAAAGATTACAGGGGAACATGATTTTTTTTTAAAAAATAAAATTAAAGAAAAATAATAATAATAATAATGGCATGCAGGGATAAATCAATTATAAAAAAATACAGCAGTATTCCATGAGTGTTAATAGGGAGTTGATCTTTGCTGCTATAACAGCTTCCGCTCTTCTAAGGTTTTCCCATAGATGTTATAGAACTGACATCACTGAGGTTCAGGTCTGGGTTTGGTCAGTCAGTCAAGTTCTTCCACACCAGATTCAAAAGGGCCTTCCTCAAGAGACTGTATGATGTAACATTATGAATTGATTTCACTGGGATTGCCAAATCCGTTATTGAGAAGGTTTCCACATATTGGCCATTTCAGGCATGACTGCTGCTTCAAACAGCCAGTTGAGGTATAACTGTCAGTCTAATGTTTTAATCCTTGTGTTTTTGTACATTTCACTTAGGATAATAAGCTGTAGGTAATCAATAATTATAGTAATACGGTTATCATTAATATTTCTGGATATAAGCAAAGTTTCCAGGACCAATAAAAGAGAATCAGACTAAAGAGAAACCTCTAATTTGGAAGATTTTTGAAACATAAATAATGTGATAAACTGTGATATACATATATATATATATATATAGCCTATATATATACACACACACACACCTTTGGGAGAAAACAGAACATAAAAATGCATAAAACAATCTATTACTGAACAAGAACAGGGCAATCAAACAACATGCAAGTGAACGATTGCATGACAATTTAATTTAACATTAAAACAAAGAATGCTGGAAAACATCACTCCTGCCTTGAATTTTCCTGAAGATTGAAGAAATAATTGTATTAAATAATTAAAATAATGCCAAATCACTGGCCCATATTCCCTCAAAACCATCATGTTAAGAAAAAAAGTCATTTGAATGATATTTGATAAAAATTAAAAAAAAATTAAAAAAATCACTGTACTTGACATGCACAATAAGCCTAAAAGTTGGCATAAAAAACTTTCCCATGAGCTTTCTTTTAATTACAGACAGCAAGATATGACATGCTCCTCTTGAACATACAAAAATAATGCACAAGTTCCAGTAAAAGGGGTGGCTTATCTTACCCCACCCTCCCTACAGTACATACTTGCATAATAATTTCTGGGTGAGGAACCTTCCTTCTATCCCTAATCCGAAGGGAAGCTGCGGTGTTGCACAGCTGTCAATTTTTGAGAAGTACACGTTTCCATGTTGTTCCCCCAAGTGTTTGCTAACATATGCACTTAATATCCAGATTTAGCCTACCAAATTAACTTGCATCTGATCTGGACTGGACGGACACTTCCTAAAGCATTTTATGACCCTGTCCGACTCATTTCCACAGATCGATTTGTTGAGTCAGAGTGCGTTATTGTATCGCCTTATCACAAACGAGACACGCAGACAGCCTATATGTTTTCCCGGGAATGGCAATCTTTGTGTTGTTTCATTGCTTGAGAACTACAGAAAACTACGGCGACTCAAATAATAGTGTACGATGTAGTGTACACATGTACAACTAGATGCTTAGCAACTGTCAACCAATTGCATGCCTTATATTCATGATCTTTGGGCAGTGATTGGAAACACTGCACAATGTATATGCCGTTTCTGCATATGATAGGTGATGGAAAATGCGACAATTGGAGTGAAGAGGAGATCGTCATTCTTACCTTTATAGTTCAAAAAGTTCATTCAGAAAAAAACTTGATATTACAGTCAGCAATGAGGACGTGCAATGCTAGAGCCTTTATCTAAATAGGTTGCATGCTGCGTTTGTCCAGTGGTTTTTAGAATTCATTACTGGCACACTAGCGTCAGTTTATAAAAAGAGTGCTGTGTAGAGTTACAATTGAAACACTTGTCACTTGCCTGTTATTTTAAAACCTCTGTGCTGCAGAAATAAATTAATTAAAAAATATTTAAAAAAGGAACCAAATAAAGGCCTCCTGATAACGTAGGGCCCTAGGCTATACAGCCTAGCCTATGCGTTAATCCGCCCCTGATCACCACCTTAAGCATTCTTATGCAAACTGAAGTCTTCACTGTCAGGTCCAAAGGTTTTTACTACAAACATGTAGCCTATACCATAATGAAATATCTTTTGTCAATTCCTCTTACTCATCTTTGACCTGTATTAATTTCCTGCTCAGGCTGTTTTTTGGTAGTTAGTGCATGTACTCATCCTAATCTAAATAAAACATTAACTAACGTGGTGCTTCTGGTTAAAAACGTTGAGCATCTGTTTTAAATAGGTAGTTCAACCAAAAATGCTAAACCCGACTGCCCTCTTTCTGGTCTCTGTCCAAAAGGAAATAGTGATTTTAGCAAGTTTTTATTATTATTATTATTATTATTGTTTAAAATATACATTATAAATAGGCTAAATATTGGTTTACATTAACTTGTAATATATTCTGATCAGTGCTGGGTAGTGACTGATTATATGTAATCTGGATTATATAACCAGATTCCAAAAAATATATACTTGTAATTAGATAATATTACTTTTTAAAATATTCATAATCAGATACAGTTACATTTTTATTGATTACATAATTACATCACAAAATGTCAGTCAATTATTCATAGTTTATTGATTCTCACTAATTCTTTTTTATCATTTAAATAGTTATTTCTAAAACAGATTAATTAAGACATGATTGAGCATTAGTGATGAACATCTGCTGTTAACAAGCAGAATCACTGAAGGAAAGAGAAACACAAGAACTATAACTGACTTCAGTCACAGCCTTAGATGAAGTCAACTGAAGATAAAAGAAGACATTAAATCTCTCAAGATCTATGCAGAGGAGGATTAAATAACTCCACAAACAGCATTACCAGCTTCACGTTTTACTAATCTGAATGACTTTATTTCTGTCATACATCTACAGAATGTCTTTTAAGAATTAACAGAGGTTTAGATATTGGTGATGTATTGAAAATAAGTTCTGGTTGAAGTCACCATTACGGTGCTTGCTTTACTTATGCAGTTTGACTCTTGTCTTTTTAACATTACTTTTTCTTTGTGGTTTTATTAATACCTTTTCATCAGCACTTCCCTTCACAAACACCAGTTTGGGAAACCCTGATGTAATGTAATGTTTAATGCACTTTGTTTTTGTTTAGTTTTTTCTCTTTGTATTTTTAAATCAACGAACAAGATTATTCTGTTCAATTCTATGTGATAAACAAGTTAAGGTTAAAAGAAATCAAAAAGTAGTCTGATTATATTACCTAAAATCTGTAATGTAACATGTTAGTTTCCATTATGTAATTTATTGAGTAATGGACTACAATATAAGTAATCTACCCAGCACTGACTCTTATATAGTTATTGTTGTATTAATGTGGAATGAGAATTCTGTACAGTGTGTATATTGCAGAGGTGTCCAATCCGTCCAGCCCAAACACACCTGCCTGGAAGCTTCCAGTAATCCTGAAGACCTTGATTAGCTGGTTCAGGTGTGTTTAGGGTTGGAGCTCAACTCTGTGGGACAGTGGCCTGCAGGAGCAGGATTGAACACCCCTAGTATATTGCATGTTACAGAGTATGTGTGGCTTTTATTCATAAATAAAAATGGGATTTTATGTGTTGATGAAATTTTAGGAAACTGTACAGAAGGAGGAAGTACCTCTATCATAAGTTTTAGTGTGTCTGGTCCTTTTTAAAACCTAATTCTTCACATTTAAGGGGCAAACTCAATGTGATAATTTCTGTCATTTTGTAATGTCTTGTCATTAATGTTAACATATTGACTTACTATACTGTATTCATTAATTAAAATACTAATGATTCCTAATTTCTATTTCCTGAAATGGCTATTTTTTTATTTCTTTCTGTTAACCTGTCATTATCTCCTCATTAAGGCCCACCCCCTTTTCTAGGATATAAAATGGGCACTGAAACATATTAATTCATTCACCTCCTGATCAAAGATGGATCTGCAAATCTCAGTTTTTCTTCTGTTCATTCTATTCACTGGAGGTACAAAGACAAATTGCTTGATTTTTTTATTGCATACAAATGCAGATCATTAGATGTTCTCTCTCTCACCGTCTCTGTTTTATTAGGACACTCTCTCAGCTGTTATGCGTGTATGAGTGTGACGGGTTCTTGCGCAGATCAAACGGTACAGAGATGTTCCAGTGGATCTTCCACGTGCATGAGTTATACAGTAGTATCAACAACTGGTAAGTCCAGCAGGGGAATATATATATATATATATATATATATATATATATATATATATAATATTAAAATTAATGAGATTTTATGATTGCAAGCATAGAATTTTCTATACAGATTTCTGCTACTTCATTTTTTCTCTCAGATTTTTATGTAAATAAAATAATGTGTAATGAAAAATGTTTAAAATGTATTCAGTTTACTCAATTTTAAGCATTTTCACAAGTGGTCTTAAATTTTCAGCCCTAAGTGATAATTTTATATGGCAAATTTTGTCTTTTTTTATGTTTTGCCGCTGTGATTAGAAAGACAAACACTTTCTGTTTTAAATAAATTCACAATGTGCAGTCATCAATCTGGTATCATTCATGTTTTTTAGGAGGCAATACTACTGAACAGAAGATTAAAGGTTGTGTTCCATCAAATTCCTGTCTATATAACATCAAAACTTCAGGCATCTCTGTTTTCTGCTGTAACACAGACCTTTGTAATGCCAAAGATGCAGGTATTGTACTTTACAGACCATATGCAAACAATTATCTTCTATAAAATAAACACTCATTTTACATCCATGGGACATTCACTCACTCAGGGAAAAAAATGTAGGAATGATTGAATATAGTGGCTTAAGTAGTGTTGTTTCATTGATGTTTTATTTTGTACAGAGCTTTCTGGAGATTCCAGTTCTAATGTCGTCAATGTCCCCAATTTCCCCAACATCCCCAATATCCCCAGTGTCCCCAATGGAAATAAATGTTACTATTGTGATGGGCAGAGATGTTCATACATAGACTGTTTAGGGATTGAAGACCGCTGCTTTACAGCAACAGGTGAGAATCTGGAAAATAAAGATGATTATAGTCATTATTTTTGTCTCTTCATCATTGGTGGCTTATTTTTGAGCATTTGATACAGATCACATATACCAATGTCCAGCTTAGACTGAATCAACCTTTGTTTTCTTTCTTTTCATCAGGGACTTCTAAAGGCCAGTCAGTTGCAAAAGGCTGTATCCCTAAAGCCTATTGTGATGCTGCATCAGTTGGTAACATTGAGACCGTCTCATGTTGTGAGGGGAACCTGTGTAACGGTGCTCAGAGTGTCTCCCAGAGCTTCCTGTTCCTCTGCTGTTCTCTGCTCTCCTACTTCCTGCTGCACTGAATCCAGCAGCTCTTCACATTCTACAGTGAGACACACTGTACTGAATATAAAGCTTGTGTTGTCTCTGCTAGATTGTGTTCTGACGTGATAAACTGAAAAATATACAGATAAACTGAAAAATATAATAAATATATAAATTTTGTTCATATTTAAAGATTTATGCTGTAAAAAGTTCAAAAGAAAGTACCATTTTTTTCTTTAAAAAAAGGTATGAACTCATTATGTCCAGAAGAAACAAATACTGTATTTTTGGACTGTTCTCTGATTAGATAATGGACGAGTAAACCCTCCTGGGTGCTGGTCAGAGCAAAAATAATGAGACAGGTGATCAGCTTAACTGTGTGTTGAAGAGAAAGGGCCACAGATGTACAGTCAAAGATGTAGATAAAAATAGAATAGACCCTGATGAGATCGATATATTTTCTTTTTTGCCATAACAAATGTGTTTTAAAGTTACAGCAGCCAAAGAAAAACTAATGTTAAATAGGCAAGGGTTTCTTTCCTTCAGTGACTCTGCTTGTTAACAGTAGGTGTTCATCAGTGTCTGAATTCACACGTGTTTTCATTCACTCTCTTAAGTGTACTACATTAGTGAACTAATATAGGGAATAATGAATGAGGGTATAGGGTGTGATTTGGAACACTGCCTCTGAGTGTCGACTTTGAGCACTGTGAATTCATGGTAAATTGCTGTAGGCTACTTTCTCGAAAACTTCAAATATTACCCAGAATGCATTGTTTTCTATGGTATATTACTGTATTAATGGAAAACAGCATGTTACTGCTGAAATTTGGCAGTTTTTTACAGTGTAGGTCATGTTTTATATTTTTTATTATGGAATACCTGTGATTCTACAGCATGAGATCCATCAGTGTCATGATAAGCAGATAATATGAAGGATTTAAAAAAAAAAAATTGTGCTCAAAACATTTTGAACTATTGAATCATTCAGAGCCACACAGAAATCAACAACTGGCATTTGAATCTCAAAAAATGGTGACAATCAAAAAGTACTAAAATCGTCCATGACTCCCAGCATGCATTGCAGCATGAATAAGTTATGTTGCTTGCCTGGTTATTTTCTTTAATTCTTACTGTTTGCCTTTATTTTTGCTGTTGTTTTTGTGTTTTGGAAGCACACTGCAGATTGGATAAGATAACCCAAATGCTAAAAAATTTACATTTACAACATTTAACATGTGCTTTCTATAGAGACTTACAAGAAAGGTCATGTTTGTTTTTCCACTCATTGATTTCTAAAGAACTACAAAGTGTTACACGAACCCACAATGCACACACTCACATGCACCCACACATGTACAAGTTTTCAATTGCTTTAACAAAAGTTGAGAATGTCAGTTTAAATACTCAATTCAATTCACATTTATTTGTATAGCGCTTTTCACGATACATATCGTTTCAAAGCAGCTTTACAGAGAATGCATGTCAACATTACAATTTAGAGAATGCAGTTAGCTAATAATGTAATAATTTAGGCAATTTAATTTACAATCACTGTTAGAAGTTTAATTGAAGGTAGAAGCAATGAGCTCCTGGAAATAATGAATTACATAATAATATAGAAATTTGGGAATGTGCATGTTGATCCAGATGTTGCGTCATCTGAAGTCCTCGCAGGAGTTGGCGCCGTCTCTTCAAAGGTGTTTGTCATCTGAGGTCTTCTTAAGAGGCTGGATCCAAACTGAAGCTGATGTACTCTCTAGTCACCTCGGGACGTGCGTCCCGAGATAAAACAGAAAAGCAAATGAATAATAATTAGCGTAGCTGCTGTTCATAATATTAAGCAAAGATAGTCACGTGCAATTGATCTGATATGAGATGCATTATGTGAATGCTTGGCTAAAGAGATGCATCTTTAATCTAGATTTCATGAATGCATGAACTAATTTTTTTGCATCAGAAATAGATAACATATTCTGTAGCTTACTGAATGTTCTCTTGAGTTTGGAAGCTTTCTCTTCTAAAATGAATACATAAAACAGTTTAGATGATGAGTTTTTCAATTGGCTCTACTGTGTATGACTGACTAACATTCCCCGCTAGAAATTTTACTTTCCCAGAATGTTCTCAGAACGTCCCAACTGGTGTTAAGGACATTGCCTAGTAACTTTCCCATACGTACCGAGATGGTCACAATGTGGAGTTCTTTTAAGGGTTTGGGGACGTTATTTGGTGGACGTTCTGGGAATGTTTAGGGGACTATTACTATAGGACGTTCTGTTAACGTCCCAAATGTCCTCTTTGTAACGTTCTCGCAAGACAATAAAATAACCAAAATAGAACGTCCCATTAAAGTCATATCAGGAACGTTATTAAATGACCAACAAAGAACCATGTAGGAACGTTCTTTTAACATCCCAAATGTCCTCTTTGTAACGTTCTTATGTGACCATAAAATAACCAAAATGGAACATTCCCCTAAAGTCATATAAGGAACTTTGAACTGCAGCACTTTAATTACCAAAAGAGGATGTTTTAGGAACGTCCCTAATGTTCTGTAAATGTTCAGAATTTTCGTCACCTTTAGAGAACTTTTAGGGAACGTTGCGCAAGGTCACGAGAATGACGCCTTCTACATGGGAATATAGAGCTGAAAACATTCAGCTGTCAAAGGATTTTTTTCTCATGCAAAACAAGTAGCAATAAATAAAGGAACCATCACAGCACTTCCTTTATGTCAGTTTGTCTATTGATTTTTTTCAGGTTAATTAATTATATTTTCTATGGCCTATAACCCAACCCTACCACTAAACATGAACTTCACAGAAACATGTGCAAAACACTAGACTTAAATAAAATAAAATAAATAAATAAAAACTGTTTTGGTCGATTTATAAGCCTTTTTTTTTAACACATTTGGTCCTCACAAATATACCAAAACCTGTACACGAAAACACACAGACAAATTTTTTTAAAAAAACCTGCTTTTGTGTTTAAAAGAAGAAAGAATTTCATACTAGTTTTGAATGACGTGAGGGAGAATAAAAGATTTTTTGGTCAACTATCACTTTTAGAAGGTTGGTTTAAGGTGATGTACAGTATTCTTTGTAGTTTCCTTATTAAACTGTCATTTATCATTAACTGGCAAGTAAACTAAGCTGAAGTTTCTGTTTCATTAAATGTCTACTTCTGTTAAACTTTAATTTTGTCATAAAGACCCTCCCCTTTTGATAAGATATAAAGACACAGACACATTATTTCATTCTCCTCCTGATCAAAGATGGATCTGCAAATCTCAGTTTTTCTTCTCTTCATTCTTTTCACTGCAGGTACAAAGACAAATAGTGTTTGTGATGTTACTGAGAATGATAACAGATCACTGATGCCTTTTTCTCTGTTTTATTACTAAAGGACACTCTCTCAGCTGTTATGAGTGCATGAGTCTGACGGGTTCTTGTGCAGATCAAAAGGTAAAAACATGTCCCAGTGGATCTTCTCAGTGCATGAGCTCAACAGCTGTGACACAAGTTGGTAAGTCCAATATGATTGAAACTGACTGTTTTGACTGATTGGAGATGCTGCCAGTATTGCCAGAACAGCTTCTTGTTTTTCTGGCAAAATTTACAATTTCAATCACAGAATATTGTAGACATATTTCTGATATTTAAATTTGTTTTCCCTCAGATTGTTATGATTTAATATTTAAAAAAATGTTTAAAATGAGAAAAATGCAAAATTTTATAAATTCATATTTATAAATACATTTTCCATCAAAATAATGTGCAGCTGAACTGGTCTTTCCTGTATTATTTATGTTTTTAGGTGACATTAGTGTAAAAGTGAAAATTAAAGGTTGTGTTCCTGCCTGTCTAAGTGGGTCCATGAACTTCGGCATTATAAAGTTGACTATTTCCTGCTGTAACGCAGACCAGTGTAACGCCCAAGATGCTCCAGGTATTGTCCTTCAGTGATCATGTGCAAATGACCTTCGATCTTCTGTAAAGTCAACACTCATTTTACTTCCAAATGACATTCAGTCAGGAAATAAAACGAAGGTGCGTCTTGTCTGTCATGAACTGATTTAACGGAGCAGCTAAAGGTGTTTTATTAGATATTTTGTACAGAAAATAAAATAAAAGAATACTTGTTTTCCCTCTGTAGATCCCAACCCCAATGGAAAGAAATGTTACTATTGTGATGGGAAGAGCTGCTCAAAAACAGTGAGCTGTTCAGGTAACGAAGACCACTGCATTAAAGCAACAGGTGAGAATCTGGAAAACGAAGAAGATTAAAGTCATTGGGCCCTATTTTAACGATCTAAACTCATAGTCTAAAGCGCATGGCGCAAGTGCACTTAGGGCGTGTCTGAATCCACTTTTGCTAGTTTAACGACAGGAAAAATGGTCGGTGCACCCGGCACATGGTCTAAAAGGGTTGTCCCTATTCTCTTAATAAGTAATGGGTGTGTTTTGGGCGTAACATGCAATAAACCAATCAGAGTGTCATCTCCCATTTCCTTTAAAAGCCAGTTGCGCTCGCGCCATGGTGGATTCGCTATTTACATGGCGGAATTTGCAAGCAGAAACTGAACGCTTCTCTAGCGAGGAAACGGATCTGCTCATGCAAGGTTAAAGTGCGCGTGCTGCTGCGCTCTCTGTTTGTGTTATAAGCAGAGTGTACACACCTTGTGCACCCGCATAGGCGCATATTACTAACGCGCTCTTTAAATAACAAAACAAATATTGCGCCATTAACTTTAGACCAGGTTTCAGTTGGTCAATGGCGCAGTCGTTTTCAGTTGTCTCAAAATAGTAACGTGCCAACAATGCGCCTAAACACACCTCGTTGTCAGACCAGCACGCCCATGGGCACACAAATGGGTGCAAATTCATTTGCTATTTAAACAACGTGGTGCAGGACGAGAAAATGATAACTAGCAAAAAAACACTTGCGTCTTGCCTGGTGCCGCATTGCACCGGGTGTATGATAGGGCCCATTATCTTTTAAAATCACTTAGGTTTATGCATATGACACCGCTCACATATACCAAAGTCAAGCTTACACTGAATCAACCTCTGTTTTCTTTCTTTTCATCAGAGACTTCTGGAGGCCAGTCAGCGGTGGGAAAAGGCTGTGCCTCTAAATCCATGTGTGATGCCACAGCATCGGTTCCTGGTGTTGCGAGCATCTCATGTTGTGAGGGGAACCTGTGTAACGGTGCTCAGAGTGTCTCCCAGAGCTTCCTGTTCCTCTGCTGTTCTCTGCTCTCCTACTTCCTGCTGCACTGAATCCAGCAGCTCTTCACATTCTATAATCAGACACACTGTACTGAATATAGAGCTTGTATTTTCTCTGTACGATCTTTGGTGTTCTGATGTGATGAACTGAAAAGTATACTGGAAATCGCAGGAAACAGTACATTCTTATTTCTGGTTTATATTTAATAAAACTTGTCAAGTTGTAAAGATATCTTATGTACTGCAATAAAGTGATAAAGTGATAAAAGAAATATTATGTTAGAACATTATTTCATTCTGCTCTTGCAACATCCTTTTTTTCCTTTTGGAACTTTTTTAAAAAAAATGTAACAGTTATTTCAATAAAATGTCAAACTGCATTTAGCATCATTTATCAGCAGGTGGCAGCAGATGATATGTTGTACCAAAATAACACTCTTGCATTCAGCTCAATGCATTTTTTTTAATTGTGCTGTATTGATATGCTGTCATTGTATTAATAATGTATTAACTGTATTTTTATGTAAAAAGAGTGTTTTAAAAATGTACTTAAAAGTCGGCATGAAATGAAAGTTATGATAGTCTTTTCTTCATTATTGTGACATATATCCAAGTGAAACATCTTCTGGAACAAGAAAAAAAAGTAGGGTGGGACTTGATGTTGTCCGTGGGGAATTGATTGGATGGTTGTGGATTGCTATTGGTGGATCTAAAGTGAGTGACAGGTTGTTCCACCCTCACAGAAGTAAACAGGTCATCAGAGAAGAGATGGTGCTGCAAAAGAGAAGTTATTTTGACTAAAGATTATGAGTACACATTAATTTTTTAAAAAATAATCATGTGCACAAATAAGTCATTTATAATAAACGCTGCAAATTTCCATAAAAAAAAGAATGGCCAATTTTCATTTCATGGTGACTTTGAAGTGTTAAGAAACAGAGCTTTATGAAGCTTAGTATCTTCAATGCATGAAATAGTGATGGATTTATTTTTTGTCATGGCTGTTCTAGACATGCAAACACAGGATGCTGGGACTTCAAATGATCAAGAATGCAGCAGCACAATCAGTTTTCAATAAACCAAAGAGAGTGTACTTCTGCTTCTGCTGTCTGTCTTGTTACTGTTTTTGAACTACAATCCTCAGGATGCATGAAAGTGCCCTTGTGAAAAACAAGTGTATTTAATTGTATTCACCGTGTACCTATAATTTACTTCAAATCAACTGTAGGCTACTTGCAGGTAATGATAATATAACATTAATGAAATAAAAAGCAACTTAAGTGTAATAATTTAATATTAGTGAGAATAAACCTTCATGACTGTTTCTTAAAGGATTAGTTCACTTCAGAATTCAAATTTCCTGATAATTTACTCACCCTCATGTCATCCAAGATGTTCATGTCTTTCTTTCTTCAGTTGAAGAGAAATTAAGGTTTTTGAGGAAAACATTCCAGGATTTTTCTCCATATAGTGGACTTCACTGGGGTTCAACGGGTTGAAGGTCCAAATGTCAGTTTCAGTGCAGCTTCAAAGAGCTCTACATGATCCCAGATGAGGAATAAGAGTCTTATCTAGTGAAACGATCGGCCATTTTCTAAAAAATAAAATTAAAATGTATATACTTTTTAAC
Organism: Hypophthalmichthys nobilis; assembly: GCA_037950665.1. Taxonomy (NCBI): domain Eukaryota; kingdom Metazoa; phylum Chordata; class Actinopteri; order Cypriniformes; family Xenocyprididae; genus Hypophthalmichthys; species Hypophthalmichthys nobilis. Next base: position 4,110,093 of record CM075490.1, read on the forward strand.
CACAAATGCTCGTCTTGCACTGCTCTACGATCTACACGCATGACGTAATCACGTTACAAAGGTCATGCGTGACGTATAGGCGGAAGTACCGATCCAGTGTCTACAAAGCGAACGTACAAAGATTAAGCCAAACGCCCTTTACAAAAAGGTAAAACAACGATATCAGATGATTTTGAAGTTGAAGGAGAAAATTAGATGAAGTTTTTCGCCCTACTGCAGTACTTCTTTTTGTCTACGTCATGCGTGACCTTTCAATGTAATGCGTGGCGCATAGTAGAGCAGTGCAAGACAAGCATTTGTGGTTAAAAAGTATATACATTTTTATTTTGTTTATTTTTTAAAAATGACATCGTTTGCTAGACGAGACCCTAATTCCTCGCCTGGGATCACGTAGAACTCTTTGAAGCTGCACTGAAACTGACATTTGGACCTGCAATCCACCTGGTGAACCCCAGTGAAGTCCACTATATGGAGAAGAGTCCTGGAATGTTTTCCTCAAAATCCTTCATTTCTTTCGACTGAAGAAAGAAAGACATAAACATCTTGAATGACATGGGGGTGAATAAATTATCAGGAAATTTTCATTCAGAAGTGAACTAATCCTTTAACACACTTAAGTGTCACTTTTGCCATGCTATAAAGTACTTATTTGACATGAGGATGAGTAATTAATGACAGAATTTTCATTTTTGGGTGAACTAACCCTTTAAGCTATATAACTTTGCTCAGTTCACACTATTGTTGAAATTTTCATCAGCAGCACCTGTTCTTTGAACTGATCAGCAAAAATGTCACTTTTCTACATAGCATTCAGTGCTTTTAAAATCAAGATGCTCTAGGTCACCTAAACACACGTTTGGGAGACATGCTGTGCAATTGCTTACTAAGCAAAATCTGATTGAAAACATGACTGTCTGATTTGTTCTTTGGTCTTGTGTCAGATTTTATCTGAGTTTGCATGTGGATTACCCTGTAAGAAAACTGGTTTCTCAATTACAGTACATTACATCTAATTGTTAGTCATACCATAACATTCTTTATGTAGAACTCTTACAATAAAGACTGAGCAAACATACAATTAAATTAACCTCAGACTAAACTAAACGAGTTTGACCTGTATGAACAACAATTTATTGTATGGAATGGAGAATCACATGACATGAGGGTGAGAAAATGAGAGTATGTTCAATTTTGGGTCAAATATCCCTTTAAATACATCTTATAAATTTCTAATAAAGAGGAAAAATATTTTCCTTAGACCCTCTGTACAGTCATTAAATGGCAAGTAAATGTACATTTACCTGTTTTATGTCACTTTTTAATTTTTTTGATAAACTTTCGCTTTCTCATGAAGACCCACCCATTCTGATAAATGACCGCTGAAACAGGCAAGCTATTTCGTTTCACCTCCCATCAAAGATGGATCTGCTTTTCTTCTCTTCATTCTTTTCACTGGATGTACAAAATAAAATAAAAAGTACAAAAACTGTTGGTAACGCTGGATGAATCTAAGTACTGGGTACAAATACAGATCATTGATGTCTCTATATGACTAAAGGACACTCTCTCAACTGTTATTAGTGCACACGTCTGACAGGCTCTTGTGACCAGGCAACAACCCAGCTAACAGAATTTTGTTATAAGAACGTTCTCTAAATATTCAGTGTTGGTTCTGGGAACGTAAAAACGCCCAGTTTTCTTGACTTTAGAGGAACGTTTTTATAAGGTATGATGTTCCTCAAACGTTCTTTCAACTTAATTTTGATCTAAAATTCAACATTCTAGAACGTTGATTTGTAACATTCCAAGAACATGAAAATGTTCCTTAATGTTAGTAGAATGTTATTTGAAGGTTAGTATGATGTTCCTGAAACATTCTTTCAATCATTCAAACACCTGCTGTGAACAAGCAAGAGAAATACGGAGAAATACAATACTGAAAGAAAGAGAAATACAGTAAGAACACAAACTAACTTTCTTCAGCCACAGTCTTAGATGAACTGGAAGATAAAAGACATTAAATCTCTGAAGATCTGATTAAACAACTCCACAAACAGCATTACCAGCTTCACTTATTACTAACCAGACTGACTTTATTTCTGTCACACGTCTACAGAAGTTCTTATTGAGAATAAACAGAAGTTTAGATGTTTCGTTTGAGGTCACCATCATGGAGGTTGGTGGTTGCTTTAGTTGAGCTCTTGACCCTTGACCCTTGATTCTAGAGTTGCAATTACAGGTGTTTTCAGAAAACGTTTCTGAGTTGATAAAGAATCAATGGAGCATGCATTGTGTCATGAATAAATTATGCAGCTGAATTTTTATTTTTTTTTGATTGTCACCGTTGTTGAGGTTTGTATGATGAGTGCTGATGTCTAAGTGTGTCGTTTTTAACATCTAAATAGTTTTGGACAATATTACACAATTCACTTTAATGTTAAAATGAATGTTATCACATTTTTGTGTTTATTGTTTCTTTTACACTTCAATTCCAAAAGTAAAAATTTTTACAAAAAAAAAAAGCAGTTGATTAAACCACTAATGCAGTTGTTTGTCTGTCTCTATCAATGCAGAAATGTTTTCTGAAAACACCTGCAATTGCTGATAAAGAAGCAACTCTGTAATAGTCAGGGTCAAGAGCTCAACTAAAGCAACCACCATCGCCGTTTTTACTGGTTGCCTCGAGTTGAAGAATGTTCAACTTTGAGTAAAACGCTGCGCTCATCACTGTCACTTTTTAGCCAGCCGTCCAATCAGAGTGGAGGAGGGGCGGGATAAATACAACACCAGCCAACTGTCACAACATTCTTGCAGTACAACGACATCAACAAGCAGAGAACATACATAGCAAGTATTCCACATTGTGTCGACATTTTTAGTCTGAAACAAATTACCTGCAAAATCAGTTATAAGTAACAGTCCCACGGATATTCCGTATTTACATTTACATTTATTCATTTGGCAGACGCTTATCCAAAGCGACTTACAAGTGAGGAATACAGTGTTTAGTCGTCATGACGAGGCAAATAGGGACAAGAAGTGCTCACAATACAAGTTTTAGGCAGTGCTCAGAGTATCATAAGCTACAATAGAGAGGGATTAAAGGAAGTGAAGGCAATCATAGCAACAAAGCGTATCATAGCAACAAAGAGTCTCAACTGAAAAAAAACACTGCGCAGCTGAAGGGCTCTCAAGCGCTCACAAATAGGCATTTTAAGAAGAGCGCCTAGCGTTTTCAGCTGGTTAAAAACGCTTTGGTGGACACACGGCCTTAGGGAATAAACAACATTTGCAAAGTTATGACGCTCAAAGTTCAACATAAAGGGAGATATTTTTTTTACAGAAATCACTGTTCAAGGACTACAACAAACAGCTGGTAGGGACTACAATGAACTTCTTCCTGGGTTGGTGACATCACTAACCCTAAAATTGACATAAACCCTGCACCCAAGAACACCCATCAAAGGGGGCGAGGCCACGTTGGGCTGCTTTAGAGAGAGGAAGAGTTGTTGTAGTAGAGTGTTGTTGACATGCCGTCATTTTACGCCGGACTGCTTCACAAATGAGGATCAATTCAACACTGGATTTGCACAAAAGATTAACATGACGGCACATGCTAGTTGATGAGTTGAATCAAGTCCACAGCAACTACATAATGTTTCCACTAACCATTCAGAAACGCCAAGATTCATTCTATAAGTCTTGAGTCTCTTCATCAGTGTCCGACTCGGTTTGAACAATGTAAGGCTGAACACCGTTACTGACAATCCTCATTTTGACTGCGTGAGATTCTCCAGCTTTGTTATGCGAGCGTGAGCTGTTAAAGCTCCGCCCTCTTCTGGAAAGGGGGCTGGGAGCAGCAGCTCATTTGCATTTAAAGGGAGACACAAGAAAACATGAAAAAGGTGCTTTTACTCACACCCTAATAGGGGCAAATTTGACAAGCTATAATAAATGATCTGTGGGGTATTTTGGGCTGAAACTTCACAGACACATTCTGGGGACATCAGAGACTTATATTACATCTTGTGAAAGGAGCATTATAGGTCCCCTTTAACATTAGTTTATTATATTAGTATGTAGTTGATGTTAATTTTAACATTTACTAATGCATGATTAAAATCAAAAGTTGTCTTTGTTAATATTATTTAATGAACCTGAGCTGACGTGAACTAACAATAATGTTGTATTTTTATTAGCTAACACTTTCACTATATTTGGACCTCACTGTGTAAAAAGAGGAGATTTTGTTTTTATTTTATTTTCTCCTTTTGTAGTTGTTGAGTCAATACATTATTGGAAAGCCAAGCATTTTCTCCTTTGACATTTATATGAATACATTTTCCATCACAGTAGTTTAACTGGTCGTTCCTGTATCTTTTATGTTTTTCAGTCAATAGTACTACAGTGAAAGTGAAAAGTTGTGCTTTTGTCAGTGGGTCACTTAACCTCAGCACTGGAAAAGTCTCTTATTACTACTGTAGCACAGAACTGTGTAATGCCCAAGATGCTCCAGGTACTTTTCTTTACAGTAACATTACAATAACATTTCACAAGAAAAAAATAAGGGTGAAATCTGATTTTCTATCAGTGATTATGACGTCAGCTGAAAAGGAATGTTGCTTTACAGGCAGACATATTAAAGGGTTAGTTCTGTCATTAAGTACTCATCCTCATGTCGACCTTCGTTCATCTTCAGAACACAAATTAAGATATTTTTAAAGAAATCCAAGAGTTTCTGAACTACACATAGGCAGTAATGTGCACCTTTTGATGTCCAGAAAAGTAATAATGACATCGTTAAAATAGTCAACATGACTGCAATAGTTCAACCTTAATGTTATGAAGCAAAACAAAACAAAACAAAAATAATGACTTTATTTAACAATTTGAACTGTTGTCATATGCAGTTGACGTAGTGAACGCAGTGCAAGCTTCCATGTTTACATCCGAACGCTGACTCATTATTGGCGGTTCCACGCATGCGTCATGCTGCTCAATGTAGTAACAATTATTTAAATCAGTGGTTTCAAACTGCCGCCCGCGGGCCATTTACTTTCGATCGGAACTATATGTAGATTTTAGCTTGATAAAAATTAATTTTTTAAGAGAAGGCAGATTAGGGAATGTTGCGACTGATGTCACTGCCATTACATGATAGGCTGAGAGGTGCCGCACGTGATTAAGATAGCTGTTACGCTTTCTACACTGGTAAGAGATACAGACCCTATCATCTCCCTATATTATACAATCTCTGTTTTCATCTCGCCGCGCATAGGCTCGCTTGAAAATGAGCGCGCCGCACAGTATACGCGTCACTTCTATCATGGGCACACTTGCCTAAATTACAGTAAATCACTCGCGCAAGTCACGAGCGCCGATTTAAACCACTGAAAAGTGTCCGATGCTACCAAAACATTACCGATGCTCAAACGGCATCTTGGACAAATGTGGCTCAGCTGTGTGAGCAGAAGCACTGTCAGGTGTCTGGCAAGAAATAGAATATTGTACAAATGTATTCAGGGATTGCATTTGTTCAGTACAGTCCCAGCTAACAGAATTTTGTTATAAGAACGTTCTCTAAATATTCAGTGTTGGTTCTGGGAACGTAAAAACGCCCAGTTTTCTTGACGTTAGAGGAACGCTTTTATAAGGTATAATGTTCCTCAAACGTTCTTTCAACTTAATTTTGATTTAAAATTCAACATTCTAGGAACGTTGATTTGCAACATTCCAAGAACATGAAAATGTTCAGTTTCCTTAATGTTAGTAGAATGTTATTTAAAGGTTTGTATGATGTTCCTGAAACATTCTTTCAACTTAATTTTGATCTAAAATTTAACATTGTAGGAATGTTGATTTGTAACATTCCAAGAACGTAAAATGTACAGTTTCCTTAATATTATTTGAAGGTTTGTATGATGTTCCTGAAACATTCTTTCAATCATTCAAACACCTGCTGTGAACAAACACTGAAAGAAAGAGAAATAAGAACACAAACTAACTTTCTTCAGCCACAGCCTTAGATGAACTGGAAGATAAAAGACATTAAATCTCTGAAGATCTGATTAAACAACTCCACAAACAGCATTACCAGCTTCACTTATTACTAACCAGACTGACTTTATTTCTGTCACACGTCTACAGAAGTTCTTATTGAGAATAAACAGAAGTTTAGATGTTTCGCTTGAGGTCACCATCATGGAGGTTGGTGGTTGCTTTAGTTGAGCTCTTGACCCCTGACAATTTGAATTGCTTTATCAAACCCACCCAATGTGAAAAAATACGTTTTGTTAAATTAAACATTGTTTTGTGTCATTTGTCGCAGACATCAACATTTGGCACATGAAACACAACAATGGTGACATGCTTCATGCCAGCATACAAAATACATTTATTGTTCCCAGCATGCATTGCAACATGAATAAATTATGCAGATTAATTTTTTTTTTTGATTGTCACCGTTGTTGATGTTTGTATTGTTTTGGACAATATTACACAAATGATTTTTATCACATTTGAGTGTACTATTTTCTTTTCACATAATATTTTAAAACCAAAAGTAAACAAAACCACAAACAAAGCAGTTGATCAAACAAATTTAATGCAGTTGTTTGCCTGTCTTTATCAAAGCAAAAAAGTTTTCTGAAAACACCTGCAATTGCTTATAAAGAAACAACTCTATAATAGTCAGGGATCAAGAGCTCAACTAAAGCAACCACCAACCTCCATGATGGTGACCTCAAACCAAACATCTAAACTTCTGTTAATTCTCAATAAGAACTTCTGTAGACGTGTGACAGAAATAAAGTCAGTCTGGTTAGTAATAAGTGAAGCTGGTAATGCTGTTTGTGGAGTTGTTTAATCAGATCTTCAGAGATTTAATGTCTTTTATCTTCAGTTCATCTAAGGCTGTGGCTGAAGAAAGTTAGTTTGTGTTCTTATTTCTCTTTCTTTCAGTGTTTGTTCACAGCAGGTGTTTGAATGATTGAAAGAATGTTTCAGGAACATCATACAAACCTTTAAATAACATTCTACTAACATTAAGGAAACTGAACATTTTCATGTTCTTGGAATGTTACAAATAAATGTTCCTACAATGTTGAATTTTAGATCAAAATTAAGTTGAAAGAACGTTTGAGGAACATTATACCTTATAAAAACGTTCCTCTAACGTCAAGAAAACTGGACGCTTTTTTACGCTCCCAGAACCAACACTGAATATTTAGAAAACGTTCTTATAACAAAATTCTGTTAGCTGGGGTGTTGTTCAGTGCAAGATTTTGATTTTATTTAGGCTAAAATAAAGTAAGGGAAAAATATTTGCACTAACTGTTAAAAATAATCTTGTATGTAATAAATGATAGAGACACTGCTGTTTACATTTTTTAAGTATGGTATAAGTATAAAAATGTTTTAGTAGGCCTAATGAAATTTGAAGTAATCACAGAAACGGCCCCCAGCCAATTTGAGTTTGAGACCCTGATTTAAATCATTTATCAGCAGGTGGCATATGATATTATGATATTTTGTATCACTATTATATAGGGTCTAGCTGCCTTGAACTCAAACTTGTTTTAATGCATTCTTCCATTCTTCCACACAAATGATGTTGCTCTATCATTATTTAAAGCAATATATACATATTTTTTCCATGCATTTATACATTTTACATGTGGAGGGTCTTAAACCTACAGAAGCATATTTCTTAACCTCAGAGCTCATGCATGCTATTTTTACTTTCAGAACCATACTGTTGCACTTTATTTCTCAGCTAGGCAATATGACCCAAACAACTTGAATAATAACGACCTGACCGTGAAGCTGCAAAATGTAAAGAGTACTCGTAGTCAAAATAAAATTGTAAGGTGTAAAACATTTTTTCCCGCCTTGAAAATGTAATTAAGTAAAAACACAAGTATTCAGTTTAAACTGCACTCAAAGACTCAAGTAAAGTACAAATACCCCAAAATAATTCCCCTGTGTTATTAGTCAAACACCCAGCGGTTGTTAGGTAGATCATATTGTGAATTTGTATCCATTTATTTAATGTGTTTGGCAACAGTTGCTTACACTGTTAGACCTTGCCAGGCTTTTTTACAGGAAGGTTTAACAGTGTAGACAAACATTCTGTTTGAGTGCAATAACAATGTGAACTATTCATAGACTGGTTCCTCGACAACATTTCATTATATCAGTTGTAGCTTAAGCATTATTTTGTGTGTGACAGTCAGTTCCAAAGATTTAGCAAACACAATACAAATGTTTTGAAAACCTGCTCTGTGAAAACATCTGCTCTGTGAAAACATCTGCTCTGTGAAAACATTTTTGTTCAGACTGCATGTTTTAACTGGCTAGCAATTAAATGTATGGTCTAGCTGGTGGATCAGCATAGCTTGAATATGTTTATGACAAAAACAACGTATAACTTAAAATGATTATTTCCTTTGGAAATGATAAATGTACCAGCAAGTACATGTGCTGGTGTTGATTTCCACCCACCACAAACTACTGTGCTCAAAGTTTATAATTATCATATGTTTTATATATTTTTGTTTTATATTAAAGGTGCAATATGTAAGAATTTTGCAGTAAAATATCCAAAATCCACTAGGCCAGTGTCATATATTTTGTTCACTTGAGTACTTACAATATCCCAAATGTTTCCAACTATTTGTAAATTGTGAGAAAATCGCAATTTTAACCAAGGCCCGGGACGTGTGAGGAGTCGCCTGTCAAATGCGCTCATACCCAAGCAACTCCTCGGTTTCCGGTTTTATTTTGTAGAAACCATGGAAACACCAAAGACGCTTTAATATATTACATGTTTTAATAGACAAGGGAACAACTGTTTTGATATATTTATGGACAGAAAACAAATTAGCTCAACACATTTATTGTTTAAATCTAATTTTCTTGATTTTTGCAGTACCATGCTTTACCATGCCTCAGAGAAAACACTATTTTGTGAAGTAGCTAACATAGCATAATCAGATGCAGCTTTATTTTTAGTAACAGTAATACAGAATTTTCTCCATCATACAGCACGTTTATAAATTAATTCCATGTCATTTATCAACACAAGCCATCCAGCATTTATTATGATATTCTAAAATCAATCTATCTTACTGCAGTGTGTCTCAGACAAGTGTCTCACAGCAGCTGCCGAGCGAACGCACAGAGTAACGTTATAACATCATTTTCAACACTCTCTAATGTATCTAATATGATAAACAGAGCTGCGTTACCTCATACTCATGACCGGAAAAGCAGAAGCGGCGCGGCGACTGTGACATAATAAAATGTTCCGTTGCTCGTGAGGCGTGTGTTGCGCAGTCGCTCCAGCGGCCTCGCTCAGCTCCCACAACACTCGGTCCTGCGCTGCTTCATACTATAGTAACGTTAATAATCGCATCCATGAACATGATTTCTTCCAGAGTCCTATCCCGATTCTTTTCCACCGGCTGTTGAGGTGGAGACCACATGTCCCAAGATTCCGGCTCAAACTTGCCGCCATCAAGCTACGCCTTTGTTTTGAATAGGCTCTCTAGTGACCTCTAGCGGACAGAATTCTTACATACTGCACCTTTAAGAGACATGGTAATTGAGATTGCTATTTAAAATATGACAGGGTCATAACTCGTAAGACATGGGGAAAACAGTTGCAAATGGACTTTGCTTTTCCATTTGAAATTTGTCAGTCACTGTGTGTTCGCGACAGCGAAAACGCAAAAGGTAATGCAAGATTTGCAATTGCGTTTGGATTATGTCTCGGTTTATGCATCCACATTGCAATTCCTTTTGAAAACTGTCCGAATATCCTTCCAGATTGCTGGATCTCATGCTGTAGAATCACATGACTACTATCAAGAATAATGCAAAAATAATAACACACTACCTAAAATACCAGAACATTAGACTCCAAATGAGCTCAGTGATTCAGGCCACTATATGATGATTAACAGTCATATTCTTTGCCATAACAAATGTGCTTTATAAACACACAGTTACAGCAGCCAGAGAAAAGTAACATTAAAAAGCAAGAGTCAAGAGTCTCAACTAAAGCCACCACTGATCTCCATCATGGTGACTTCAAATGAAACTATTATTTTCATTAAAACAGAAATAAAGTCAGTCTGGTTAAAAAAGTGAAGCTGGTAATGCTGTTGGTGGAGTTGTTTAATCCTCCTCTGCTGAGATCTTGAGAGATTTAATGTCTTCTTTTATCTTCAGTTGATTTCATCTAAGTCTGTGGCTGAAGTCAGCTGTAGATCTTGTGTTTCTCTTTCCTTCAGTGATTCTGCTTGTTATCATCAAGTGTCTTCAATGTTGGCAATAAAATCTAGAGTTCTTAATTCATCTTTGACGTCTGTCTGTTATTCAGATATTTTTGTTTAAATTTTACTTAAATTTTACTCATTTTAAATGGTTGACTTTTAAGGAATTAATTTGATTAATTCTTACTCAATTCTTATTTGTTGAATTTAATTAATAATATTGCTTGTAATCTGTTGCCTTGGTGGGAAGAGACCTTTAAAGGGATAGTTCACTCAAAAAAAAAAAAAAATTCAAAATATCTTCTTTTGTGTTTTGCATGAGGGTGAGTAAATGACAGAATTTTAATTTTATGAGATGAACTATCCTTTTAAATATACTTTTCTTATAAAGAACAAGATTCATTTCCATACTAGACCCCTGTGCTGAAGTTGTAATATTGGCAAGTAAATAATTGAATCTACTGTTTTTATTTCATTGTCTTTCTGTTAAACTTTCATTTTCTCATGAAGATCCTCCCCTTTAGATAAGCTATATAATGGGCACTGAAACAGGTGCAGTATTTCATTCTCCTCCTGATCAAAGATGGATCTGCAAATCTCAGTTTTTCTTCTCTTCATTCTTTTCACTGCAGGTATATAGAGAAATAGTGTTTGTTTTTAATGTTATTAAATACAAATATAGATAATTGATGTCTCTCTCTCTCTGTCTCTCTCTTTTTTATTATTATTAAAGGACACTCTCTCAGCTGTTATCAGTGTCTGTTGGGCTCTTGTGCACAGACAACATGCACCAGTGGATTGACCAACTGCGCCAGTTTAACATATTTTGGTAAGTCCAGTATGATGGATTGAAAATTATTAATATAATTGGCTGATGGAGATGCTGCTATAATTTATTGGTGCTGCACATTATAAATTATGTTGATCTAATATGTAGAACAGCTACTTTTATGGATGGAATTTACAATTGTACACATATAAAATACTGAAATTAATTTTGTTTTCCCTCAAATTCCATAAAATAATTTAAAAAAAAAAAATTATATTACTTTGTCTTTTTGCTCTACTTTGCAGACGGTACTACTGTAACTAAGGTTAGAAGTTGTGCTCCAGCAAGTCTCTGTGTAAATGGGTTCGTCAGCCTCGGCTCTATAAAGGCCTCTGCTTCCTGCTGTAACACAGACCTGTGCAACAACCAAGATGCTCCAGGTATTGTGTTTTACAGTCAACGGTTTACAGTCATAAAGCACAAAATAATTGTGGTTGGACTTTCTATTGAGACTGTGACGTCAGCCAACAGGAATGTTGCTTCAGGGTTTGTTCACAATTGGCAAGTTTGGTTCAATTAAAACAAATGTGACTGCTTAAGATAATCTTAAGAACATCTAAGTGTACTGAACTGTGCTATTTTGAGACACCATGAATATGTGCTTTTAACATAATGTCTCTGTATTAAAAAAAAAAATGTATTTAATTACCACTTGCAGTACACTTGAACCTGTGTATGAAACGAAAGTGTATGAAAGATCATGTTCAATGAAGATATTTTGTAAACTTCCTACCGCAAATATATAAAAAAATGTATTTTTGTGAGTGGATATGCATTGCTAAGGACTTCATTTGGACAACTTTAAATGGCAATTTTCTCAATCTATTAAGATTTTTTTTGCACCCTCAGATTCCAAATTTCCAAATATTGTCCTATCCTAACAAACCATACATCAATGGAAAGCTTATTTCTTCAGCTTTCAGATGATGTATTAATCTCAATTTCATAAAATTGACCCTTATGAATGGTTTTGTGGTCCAGGGTCACATTTCAGTTCATATTCATGGTGTCTCATAATAGCATAGTTAAGCACACTTAGATGTTCTTAAGATTATCTTAAGCAGTGCTACAGAAGAATTTTTAGTATATTAAGTACAAAACAAGTGCATGAAAATAAAGCACTTTAAGTACATTAAGGAAGTGTACTTTATTTCATCTGTGGTGTGTTGTTCACCGGACTATAAACCATCTAAAATCACTCCCGGTCTGTCCTTTTCAGAGATAAACTGAAACTGAAATTCGCCGCTCTCTCACATTGAGTCCCTCTTGTGCATAGTTTTAAAGAGCAATGTAGTGCAATGTTATTAAACTGCTGAACGAGACTGCCATAGACAGAGACAGCATTCCTCTCCCCCAGAACCAAGAGAACTGAACAACAGGTGTGAACACACTGGAAAGTTATTCCAATTTTACAAAAGATTATGAGGACAAAACTTTTCATTGGAACAATGTTGTGTGCACAATAAGACCAGAACAATGTAAAGAAAGAATTTTTTTTTTCTGTAGATCCCTCTAGCACCACGAATGGAAAGAAATGTTACAGTTGTGATGGACTACTAACACAGAACTGCACAAACGTTTTGAGCTGTTCAGGGACTGAAGACCGCTGCATTAAAGGTAAGAAGGATGATTTTTTTATCTTTTTTTTTTTAAATCTTATGTGTTTGCTACAGTTTTCATACCAATAGCCAGCTTAGACACCTCAGTTTTCATTCATGAATCCACTTCTGTTTTCTACTCATCAGGGACTGCAAATCAGAATGTGGTTGTAAAAGGCTGTGCCACCAAATCAGTTTGTGATGTAGGAGCAGTAACAATTAGTAGTTCTAACATTGGGAGCATCACATGTTGTGAGGGGGACCTGTGTAACGGTGATCAGAGTATCTCCCAGAACATCACAAATAACGCTACTCAGAGTGTCACCCAGAGCATCACGAATAACGGTGCTCAGAGTGTCTCCCAGAGCTTCCTGTTCCTCTGCTGTTCTCTGCTCTCCTACTTCCTGCTGCACTGAATCCAGCAGCTCTTCACATTCTACAATCAGACACACTGTACTGAATATAGAGCTCATATTTTTATTTGACCTGGTGTGAGGAATTTAAAACAATATACAAAATCTGATTTATTAAATTTTACATTTTACATCATACGTTTAAAGAAATATTAAATAAAATGTAACAGTCACTGTAATAAAATGTAATGATCACTTTTGCATTCGTTTCTGGGTTTATTTTTAATAAAGCTTACAATGCAAGCATAAAAATGAAATTTTTAACCCCTTAAGTGTCACCCCCATTTTTGAGAATAGACATGAAAATATCCAAACTTAAATGATTATAATTCAAGAATGCTTTGGAGTACAGACCTAAGTTTTTGTTTTAAAGAAGAAGTGAAAGCACTTGAAAAATTAAATTATGAAAAAGTTATGGCAGTTTATATTTACTGTAAATCAAATGTACTGTATTAATCATTTTTATTTTATATAAAATCATATTTTATCAAATATATTTTACTCTAAAATTGCTATCAAATGAAAGCTATATGTCTAACCATGTTGTGTTCTAAATTTGAAGTTAATATCACAAAAATTAAAGTTCCTATTTGTTTAAGCGCTGTACCAAAACTAGCCACCAGGTGTCACCAACATTCTATTGAATTTTTAAATTAGCACATTTCTTTCTTTTTTTATTGAAATAGTGAAAGATGAGATAACATAACAGGAAGCCAATAGGCAGAACAAAACAAAAACATAAAGAGAAAAGATAATAGAACAAACATACAGAGATACATAAAGAAATAAAAATACACACATACCTATACATAAATATAAATGTCATGTATCATGTACTAAAATGCAAAGGTTATTCCACAGCTTTCAGTATATATAGGAAAGATAGGTGTATATCTATAACAAAAGTATATATGTAATATATATATATATACATATATATACATTCATACATATGCACAGATATACATACCTACATACACACATACACATACATAAATGCCATTATACATGGACACGGTATATACATTTTCTTTATAACATCTATTGTTATTAACATGGTACATTTAGTCAATTTAATTATTAAATATATAGAGCGGAGTTGAAGAAATAGTATGTTTGTTATTATAATAATATAGTAACCATATTAATAAAAATTTATGAAGCTATGTATGTATACTTGCATACATTCCCACTTACATATATCAATATAAAGATATGTAGTAATATGCAAATTTCTATTAATATCGAATGCTATTAACACGTTTTTCCATTAGATTCAATAAGACAGTATAGAAAGAGAAGAAAAAGAAGGGGAGAAAAAAGAAAAAAAGGGTAAGTTTGGGCAAATTGGCACATTTCTGTCAAAATATCACTTCTATCACAAAACAGTTGGCAAATGTGGAACCGTGAGACTCAGACCTTTCCGACAATATGTGTTTTGTCAAGATTAGAAAAGGTTTTGACTATAAAGAAGCTAAAATAAATATTGTAATAATATGAATGGTATAGTAAAGGTATGGTAAAGCAACATCCGATTTCATCCGATTTCAAAACGGTTTCCAGAGGTTGAATCTTGAGTTTGTAAGCTTTCAACACTCAAAAATTATTTTTTTGATGATGTTCACTTTATTTAAACAATTCATTTTGATTTAAAAACGTATTCTTAGTATTGTTTTTGGTTCAAATGTGATTGCTTCATGTTAAATCGACTTGAAACAGTTACTCTTTGACTTAACTTCATTTTGAAATAACATGTTTCAATCAAGTAACCCAATGAAACAGGACTTTCACTTCCCATCATGCTTTGCACAGGGCTAAATTGGAAGAGTAAGTGTTGAGATAAAGTGTTATTTTATGCATATTTAGCATGATGAGAAAATGGAGAGAATTGTTGTTTAATGTTTAATGTTCTATTATGTTGGTATTTAAAAGTTTCTGTTATGTTTGTGGTTTTGGGGGTTATCACTGTGGTGAAGTGTTGAAGACCTGCTAACAAGACTTCAAATTGCTTTAAAGCCTCACTGAAGTGCCTTTTTGATGCACAGAGCTGTTGAGCTTGGTAAAGCCTCAGTTTCTTTCCAATCTCTGTTTCTCTTCTAATTTTCTCCATATCTCTTTAAATACAGCATTCTGTGCAGAATTCAAATGGGTCTGATATGTTTTGTGGTCTGCACCAACTCGAGCATATAATCCACTCTTGTGTCTCTGGGCCAAAGCAGACTGTGGCGCTGCATGCTGCGACTTCATTCGCCTCAATGGAAAGCATATTTACACTGTCTTAATTGTTCCCTATCTCCTATATAGTGCACTATGTGCCATTCAGCATGTAGAAAATAGTAAATGTGTGAACAAATGACCGATTTCAGCCGCAGCTTCAGTGTCTATTTATAATGTAGGGGGCGGGACACTTTAGATTCTAGAGAGCATTTGATTGGACAGAAAATCTGATGAGAAGCTGAAGTACAGCGTGATGTCATCAAAATCGTTGATCCATATTGGCGGAAGTGAGAGACTGTAAGTTTTGAAATCTTATCCTCTCCTGTGGCTTCATGGGATAGTAAAGTGTCCATCAAATGCACACTTCAGAATCTCACCAGAAGTAATAGGTCACCCAGGGACTTTTAGCCTACTGTTTATCGAATACTATGTAATTGAGCGTACTATTTAGTAGGGAAGTATTCGATTTCTGACACAGCAAGAGACTTTGAAGTGCTTCAAACGAATTGTTTGAGGTGATATTAAATGTATATTATGAGAAAATGAAAGTGTTTTTTGACCTTTGATGCATGTAAACCTGTTGTAAGAGACAAAATTAGGAGCCTTTTAAATAGCATAATGGGGCATTGCATTTAACATCATCTATCAGCAGGTGGCAGGAGATGATTGCAAAATTAGTTTTCTGGTTTCAGATTATTTTGTATACATTGTCACTGTATTCTGAATGTATTAACTGCAATTGTCATTGGTTGTAAAGTTTTATTGTATATCAGAGAGTTAATGAGATAATTAGGTGATAATGAGCAGAATCACAGAAGGACAGAGAAACAACATGAAGTACGACTTCAGCCACAGCCTTAGATGAAATCAACTGAAGATAAAAGACATTAAATCTATCAAGATCTGATTAAACAACTCCACAAACAGCATTACCAGCTTCACTTATTACTAACCAGATTGACTTTATTTCCGACATACATCTACAAAAGTTGTTATTGAGAATTACCAGAGGTTTAGATGTTAATGATTTGTTGAAAATAAGTTTGGTTTGATGTCACCATGATCGAGGTCAGTGCTTACTTCAGTTAGGCAGTTTTACTCTTGACTGTTTTAGTGTTGGTGTTTTTCTGGTTGCTCTAGCTGTTTGTTATGACAAGAAAAACAAGAAACAATGATAAAAATGCAGTCATCATCATTTAGTGGCTTAATCCCTGATCTAATGATTGAGCTTTTATGAGCAAAATGAGATTCATTTTTGTGTTGGATCTCTTCTGGAAATACAAACAATAAAACCTTTTTAATAAGAAAATTTTAAAATTTTAAAAACAGGTACACTGAACACTTCAAACCTCCTGAAAGATTTACTCACACACAGACATCAAGAATCAGCGTATGAATTCAGCAATGGTGACATGCTTCATGCCAAAATGCATTCTGGGAGCCATGGATGGAGTTATGTATGAGGCACCCAGAATGCATTGTGGCATGAAGCATGTCACCATTGTTGAGATTTATACGCTGATTCTTGATGTCTGTGTGTGAATAAATCTTGCAGGTGTTTTGAAGTGTTCAGTGTACCTGTTTTTCATCTGATTTATTCAACTGCTTTGTTATTCTAGAAGTTAATAGCACTCTTTTTCATATAAAGCTCAATCATTAGATCAGTGAATAAAGCCTCTATCTGATGACAATTATAGCTAAACACACTTTCTCTTACTTTTTGCCATAACAAACAGCGAAAGAAAGAAGAGAAGAACCACCACTAAAAAAATTAAGTCAAACTGCCTAACTGAAGCAAGCACTGACCTCGATCATGGTGACCTCAAACCAAACTTATTTTCAACAAATCATCAACATCTAAACCTCTGGTAATTCTCAATAACAACTTTTGTAGATGTATGTCAGAAATAAAGTCAATCTGGTTAGTAATAAGTGAAGCTGGTAATGCTGTTTGTGGAGCTGTTTGATCAGATCTTGAGAGATTTAATGTCTTTTATCTTCAGTTGATTTCATCTAAGGCTGTGGCTGAAGTCGTAGTTCTTGTTGTTTCTCTGTCCTTCGGTGATTCTGCTCGTTATCACCTAATTATCTCATGTTTCTGTGTTATATTTAACAGCCTGTAGTGTGCACACTGAGCAGTGTTCATTTCATCTGGGCTAACTCATGTGGGGCCTATATGGAAACTGTGGACAAAACCGGCTGGGCCCCAGTTAGACAGCCCAGGTGACACTCCATCTGGGCCCCACATAGCTGTGCTGGCTGGGTTATATCATTCGTCTGTGCTAGTCCTAAGAAATCATCTCACCATAGTAGCAGCAGATAAATACAGATGAAATAATAAAAACTCCTATCTTTATATCACTAAAATGAAATAAGAAGCCGCTTACAGATGCTCACCTCCACACATGTAATTGTAAACACAACGCTGACGTCTTCACTTCCAGGTCAAGAAGAAGCTGTCAATCAAAAACTCAGTAGCCAATGAGAACACACCACTGCTGACCCGCCCCACGAGAGATTTGTGCCAGAAAGACGAACAAAAACTCTGGGATCGTAAACGAAAACTTCAGAAGCATAAATGAAAACTCTGGAAATGCATTTGTAACTACAGATCAGTGAAAGAAAGAGAAACTGTTAGCAAAACATGCAGTGTATTAAAACAAAGTCAAACATTTTGACTGCGATTTATTTTTAAGTTTCAAAGACATTTTATTCAGTTTAAATTTATATTTTTATTAGTTAATTTGAAAAGTTACGTTCATTTTTATTGGAACAAATGTAATTCCATAGTTTATTTAAATACTCCTGTACACTACAGTGCAGAACCAATTATATTATAATATATATATATATATATATATATATATATATATATATATATATATATCAATCATTTTCTGTGCAATCTGTGGTATTTGAATATGTTTGACTCAGTGTTGTCATGAATGTGTACACAAATGTGACCAGAAAAAGACAAACGTTTTTTTCTGAAATTTACTAACATCAATGTATAACTGAGCAAAGATAAAGCTTAATTTGTACTTGGACATCATCTTTAACATTTATTTATACAAGACATTCAACAGATTTGTAATCAGTAAAATGGGTCACAAAGTATCTTGCAAACAACAGCTGATGACCTACAGGATCACAAAAGAGTTTAAAATAGTCAGTGAGAGATTAGTTTTGACTACTGTCTGACATGTGGAGCTTATTTCTTGTTTTTTTGCTTCCTGCACTCTAAACATGTCCAAATCTTTAGTACGCAAGACTTGTGGAAGTGTTTTCGCTTGCATTGCCTCAGATTTCCAAGAGAGGATGTTTTGTCATCCATTGCATGGATGCATTGTCAACCAGGAAGTCAAACCAGTCGTTCAAATGACAATGGAAAGAGCGGTGTAGAATAAAGGTTTTTTTAAGACGAAGCATTAAGACGTGTTAAACTGCGCCCATAAACATAATCAAGCCTAGAAAAATCCAGTGAACCATCCCTTTATTAAATACTGAATGTTCTCTTGAGTTTGGAAGCTTTCTCTTCTAAAATAAATACATAAAAGAGTTTAGATGATGAGTTTTTCAGTTGGTTCTACTGTGTATGACTGACTAACATTCAGGGCACAACAGGGCTGAAAACATGCAGCTGCCAAAGGGTTTTTTCTCTTGCAAAAAAAAAAAGCAATAATAAAAAGAAAACACCACAACGCCTGTTACATCTGTTTGTCGCAATGCAAAATCACATGCCATGACAAAAGGATGCTTGAGAACATTTGATCTAACATGTAATACATTTTTTTAAATTTTGAATACAGATTTATGTTGTGGATTATCACATACAAAAAGCTAAATTTTATTAAAGAAAAACAAAAGAAACATTTCCTGCTCTTACACCACTGAAAACACAGGATATTTTCACTGATATACATATACAGGAGATCTTATAAAATATTGAAGAATCACTGCTTGCCTAGGTGGTTATTTTCAATAGGTCTGTACTGAAATATTGTTTAGAATGATATCTTGATATATCAAAAGTTTAGGAATGTACTTTAGACCCATATTTTTTTCTTGTACAAAATGAAACTACTCATATGTGAAGCACATACTACTGAACTGCACTTACTGTAATCCTTTAACAGTAAAACAAGTATATTCAAGTGAAAACAGTATTCATTCTTTATAGTTTCCTTATTAAACTATCATTTATCATTAGCAAGTAAATTATGAAAGCTGAAGCTTCTGTTTCAGGAAATGTCTACTGTTAAATTTTCTCATAAAGATCCTCCTCTTTTAAGAATCTATAAAATGGGCACTGAAACAGACATTATTTCATTGTCCTCCTGATCAAAGATGGATCTGCAAATCTCAGTTTTTCTTCTCTTCATTCTTTTCACTGCAGGTACAAAGACAAATAGTGTTTGTGATGTTAATGAGAATGATAACAGATCACTGATGCGTCTCTCTCTGTTTTATTACTAAAGGACACTCTCTCAGCATGAGTGTTTGGGTCTGACGGGTTCTTGTGCAGATCAAAAGGTAAAATCATGTCCTAGTGGATTTTCTCAGTGCGTGACTTCAACCGCCGTGGTAAAATTTGGTAAGTCCAATATGATTGAAATTTACTGTTTTGAATGAATTTACAATTTCAGTCACAGAATATTCTACATATATTTCTGATATTTAATTTGTTTTCTCTCAGATTGTTATGATTTTGTATTTAAATTTTTTTATTTATAAATACACTTTCCATCAAAATAATGTGCAGTGTAATTGGTCTTTCCTGTATCATTCATGTTTTTAGGTGACTTTAGTTCAAAAGTGATGACTAAAGATTGTGCTTCTGGCTGTCAGAGTGTGTCCATGAACTTAGGCATTGTAAAGTCAACTACTTCCTGCTGTAACACAGACCAGTGTAACCTCCAAGATGCTCCAGGTATTGTAATGATCATGTGCAACTGACTATCTTCTTTAAAGTCAACACTCATTTTGCTTCAATCATTCAATCAGGAAATAAAATGCAGGGTGTGGCTTACTGTCGTGGAACTGATTGAATGGAGCAGCTAAAGGAGTGTTGTTTTGACAGAAAATAAAATAAAATAAAAGTATACTTGTTTTCCTCTGTATAGATCCCAGCACTAACCCCCAATGGAAACAAGTGTTTCTCTTGTGATGGACAGAGTTGCTCAAATATATTGAGCTGTTCAGGGACTGAAGACCGCTGCATTAAAGCAACAGGTGAGAATCTGGAAAAGGTTGAAGAAGATTAAAGTCATGATCTTTTAAACTCTCTTAGGTTTATACATTTGACACAGATCACATATACCAACGTCCAGCTTAGACTGAATCAACCTCTGTTTTCTTTCTTTTCATCAGGGACTTATGGCCAGTCAACTGTTGTAAAAGGCTGTGTGTCTAAATTAATGTGTGATGCCACAGAATCAGTTGGTAATGTTCAAAATGTTCAGGGCATCTCATGTTGTGAGGGGAACCTGTGTAACGGTGCTCAGAGTGTCTCCCAGAGCTTCCTGTTCCTCTGCTGTTCTCTGCTCTCCTACTTCCTGCTGCACTGAATCCAGCAGCTCTTCACATTATACAATCAGACACTTTCAATTCTTGATGTCTGTGTGTGAATAAATCTTGCAGATGTTTTGAAGTGTTCAGTGTACGTGTTTTTCAGATTTGTTATTTTGATCTGATTTATTTAACTGCTTTGTTATTCTAGAAGTTAATAGCACTTTTTCATATAAAGCTCAGTCATTAGATCAGTGAATAAAGCCACTATCTGATGACAAATATATACGAAGTATATATTACGAAATATTACGAAGTCTGTAAACAGGACGTTAACTCCAGCCACATGCTGAATAACGGACGCAAAGAGAAGAACACAGACGCGCCAGCAAAGCAAATACTGTACCAGGCTAAGCTCACTGTTTGTGAAATATAGGAAGAAAAATATAAATATTGAATTGGGTTTTATATGAATGTAACTTACAAGGGAACTGTCTTCAGAAAAGTTTCAATCTCTGTATAAGTAGCCTATTTTATAAGCACAGCACTGATTTATGTACAGTGGTAACCAAGGAAATGCTATATTGCTGCTGTTCCACAAGTGCCACCCACTGACAGAGAGTGAATTTGCATTTTCATTCAGTCTTATGTAGCATAATTTCCCAAAGCTATAAAGTCAGACCATACTGTTTTTTTTTTTTTTTTGTTTGTTTGTTTTTCTGTAAATCTTGAAATTATACAATCTAATTTAAATCAAAACAACTGCTCATGCTCAAAATGCAGTGGTGCCTGTATACCAAATGGCTATACATATTTTTTGTTTAAGGCCAGTTTGGCCTGTTATAGAACAAATAAACAACAATAAAAATAAAATAAAAAAATGGGCAACCGTATCAGATTTGCTCTAAAAAAATGGAATTGGCCATTAAAAAATCAATGATAAAAAATATTAAATAAAAATATTATTTTAAAAATCGAATAAAGTCTTTTCGCAGTAAAAACAAATGCAGTTTTCAAAGAGCAGTGTTTTTTTGCGAATTAATGTGTTACATTTTTTCCCATCTGGCCCTCAAACTAAAATGAGTTTGACACCCTGCTCTATGATATTATTGCATCCTGTTAATGTACAAAAATACTGAGATGCAAATAGTATCTGACAGAAATTTTTCTGAGACAGAATCAAGCGGCTCAAATGGAGCTGCAGATAAGCCTTCCAACACAAAGGCCAACTCCCAAGCAGGAACCCTAGTGCATGTTGCAGGCCTCAGCCTCAGAGTGCCACGAAGTAAACGATACCTCAAAGGGTTATACCCCACAATTGTACCATCCACAGGGACATGGAATGCAGAAATACGAGGATAGTTTCCTTGTGGCTGGAGTTCTGGAGTAAAGTATGGTCTCCACAACCTCGATTGAGAGACCAGATACTATGAGCTGGGCCCTCAGGCCAAACCCACAGGTTCAATACTTCTGGGCAGGGTGAAAAATCAAGCCCTTCACCTGAGATAGAAGGTCTCTCCTGATCAGAATCTCCGAGGGAGAGCCATCGAGGAGAGACACAATTTCCAAGAACCATATCCGATTTGGCCAGTAAGGTGCTACTAACAGTAGACTTATCCCTTCCGGGCGAATTTTGTCCAGAACTCCTGGGAGCAGAACAATAGGGGGAAAAACATGTCTGTACCATGGCATCCAGCCCAAGAGGAACTGGATGCGTAAGGGATAACCACAGTGGACAGTGCGTCGTATCTTGAGACGCGAAAGATCCACTTCCACGTGGCTATAAATCTCCCATATGAGCTTCACCACTTTGGGGTGAAGTCTCCATTCCCCTGGCCTCAGCCCCTGTCTCGACAGGACATCTGCTCCTATATTCTAGGTCCCTGGAATAAGATTGTTCTCGCGGAGAGCATCTTTCCCAGGGACCACAGGAGGATCTGGTGTGCCAGATAGTGGGCGCGAAAGCGCAGACCCCCTGTTGATTTATATAAGAAACCATCAATGCATTGTCTGCCCAGACAGCTCGATGACCTGTTACTTTCTGTTCCATTACCAGAGCCTGCCCAGTGAGATAAATTTGGCAGAAGCCTCAACTCTGCCAGAAAATCCACAAAAGGGAACCAGCCTCTCAAAGCTGGTCTCTGGTATACCTAGAGCAGCCACTTTGGTGACCTGAAATACACTGGCAGGAAACAACCCATTTGACTGCTTTTCGACCCTCCTCAGAGGGTGCGAACCTGACACAGCGTTGTGTGAACGCGGAGTCATAGCTTGCTGGAAACTGCTGCGCCCTGAAGCACCAAGGGTGCCAGGGTTGGTAGAATGGCCCCATACGGACAATGAAGTTAAGCAGGCACCGTATACTGAGGTGTACACCGCTCTATCCCGTATGGGGCTGCCCTTAGATTTCATTCAGAGGGTGCGAGCCTGATGCAACGTTGTGTGAGCGCTGAATCAAAGCTTGCTGGAAACCGCTGCGCCCCAAAGCACCGAGAGTGATGGGGTTAGCAGATCGGTCCCCTGAGGGCAACGGCGGCACGGGCACCGTATACTGAGGTGTACACCGCTCCACCCCACAGGGGGCTGCCTTAAGAAGCCTAACACCACTGGCGTCAGGATCTACATGAAAGGCTGAAGTAATACATGAATGTAACTACTTAAAGTCAGATGAATATGTATTATTTTAATTCCTGAAAAATTAAATGCAGCAAATGATCTATCAGACAAGTTAATACAGTCTGAAAGAGATGCTAAATATAGTATGCATATAGGCCATACACACATCAAATTTCATTTAATCTCTTAAAATTAAATGCAACCACATATCAACCAGACAGGTAAAAACGGTCTGGATGAAAGGCTAAATAAAGAGTTATTAGTGCAGACATATAGCTTTTAGAAACCAAGCAATAACCCATTTAACTCCTCAAATTAAATGCATCAATGAACCACCAGACAAGTGTACAAGTGTACGGTCTGAATGATTGGTTGAATATTTATAACTGCCGTCTGCACACCCTAATCTACGCGTTGCCTCGGCAAACACGAGATCAGGAGCCACTAGATTCTTTATTGCAGTTTTGCAGACCCGTAATCTACGCGTCCCCTCGGCAGACGCGAGATCAGAGCCACTAGATTCTTTATTGCAGTTTGCAGACCCGAAACAACGCTGGCCGCTTCAGTAAACGCCGAGATCCAAGCCAAAGATTCTTTATTGCTTAAGACTTTATTCCTCGAGAAAAAGCCAAGAGGAGCAGAGCTAAAAATCTCGATAGTGCATCACATCGGGAAATTTATGAATGAACACTGTCAGATCCCAATACAAGAGCTGCATGTACAGGTGCTGGTCATATAATTAGAATATCATCAAAAGTTGATTTATTTCACTAATTCTATTCAAAAGTGAAACTTGTATATTATATTCATTCATTACACACAGACTGATATATTTCAAATGTTTATTTATTTTAATTTTGATGATTATAACTGACAACTAAGGAAAATCCCAAATTCAGTATCTCAGAAAATTAGAATATTACTTAAGACCAATACAAAGAAAGGATTTTTAGAAATCTTGGCCAACTGAAAAGTATGAACATGAAAAGTATGAGCATGTACAGCACTCAATACTTAGTTGGGGCTCCTTTGCCTGAATTACTGCAGCAATGCGGTGTGGCATGGAGTCGATCAGTCTGTGGCACTGCTCAGGTGTTATAAGAGCCCAGGTTGCTCTGATAGTGGCCTTCAGCTCTTCTGCATTGTTGGGTCTGGCATATCGCATCTTCCTCTTTACAATACCCCATAGATTTTCTATGGGGTTAAGGTCAGGCGAGTTTGCTGGCCAATTAAGAACAGGGATACCATGGTCCTTAAACCAGGTACTAGTTGCTTTAGCACTGTGTGCAGGTGCCAAGTCCTGTTGGAAAATGAAATCTGCATCTCCCAAGTTGGTCAGCAGCAGGAAGCATGAAGTGCTCTAAAACTTCCTGGTATACGTCTCGTTGACCTTGGACCTCAGAAAACACAGTGGACCAACACCAGCAGATGACACGGCACCCCAAACCATCACTGACTGTGGAAACTTTACACTGGACCTCAAGCAACGTGGATTGTGTGCCTCTCCTCTCTTCCTCCAGACTCTGGGACCCTGATTTCCAAAGGAAATGCAAAATTTACTTTCATCAGAGAACATAACTTTGGACCACTCAGCAGCAGTCCAGTCCTTTTGTCTTTAGCCCAGGCGAGACGCTTCTGACGCTGCCTGTTGTTCAAGAGTGGCTTGACACAAGGAATGCGACAGCTGAAACCCATGTCTTGCATACGTCTGTGCGTAGTGGTTCTTGAAGCACTGACTCCAGCTGCAGTCCACTCTTTGTGAATCTCCCCACATTTTTAAATGGGTTTTGTTTCACAATCCTCTCCAGGGTGCGGTTATCCCTATTGCTTGTACACTTTTTTCTACCACATCTTTTCCTTCCCTTCGCCTCTCTATTAATGTGCTTGGACACAGAGCTCTGTGAACAGCCAGCCTCTTTTGCAATGACCTTTTGTGTCTTGCCCTCCTTGTGCAAGGTGTCAGTGGTCATCTTTTGGACAACTGTCAAGTCAGCAGTCTTCCCCATAATTGTGTAGCCTACAGAACTACACTGAGAGACCATTTAAAGGCCTTTGCAGGTGTTTTGAGTTAATTAGCTGATTAGAGTGTGGCACCAGTTGTCTTCAATATTGAACCTTTTCACAATATTCTAATTTTCTGAGATACTGAATTTGGGATTTTCCTTAGTTGTCAGTTATAATCATCAAAATTAAAAGAAATAAACATTTGAAATATATCAGTCTGTGTGTAATGAATGAATATAATATACAAGTTTCACTTTTTGAATAGAATTAGTGAAATAAATCAACTTTTGATGATATTCTAATTACATGACCAGCACCTGTATGCTCTGCTCTCAAACAAACAACACATGAATCGCGTGTATCCCCACTCGTATAGTAGCGAGGGCAGGAAGCACACACGACTCAAGTTGCTATTTGCTCACCAATAAACTCCTGTCTAGAAATATATAATGCTTGAGGACAAACAACAATAAATAAACAGAGACAGTTTCACACAGAGCGCTTTGCTGAGGCACAAAAACTGAAGCCGGTCTTTCCGGATGTATATTTATCCTTTCCTGGTCGTGACGTCACCCACTGGTGACGCTTCACTCGCCATTGGACTAGTTGACACACGTGCATCAGACGCATTCACGCTGAGGGCGTTCCCATAGTTTATCCAATTAGAGGTTATCAGATATTTTTGTGCTGCTTTATTCAAATCTAGAGTGAGTTCCCAGTTTAATTAATAACTGAACTTTGACATGTTCCCATTCAGAGCAAAAGACCCGCCATATCAGCAGCACTGACTGTGACATATAGTGACAGACAACTGAGACATGAGAATGTTCTGAGAGACAGGAAACAATGGGAGAGGTGAGAAGGAACAGGAGCAGGAAAGTACCTTTAGCTGGGAACTGAACTCGTGCTGAGGAGCTGCTGTGTCTCAATGTTGATGTGCTGTTCACAAGGCTATGGTTCTGACAGAGCTTTCTCTAAGCTCAGGATACTAAGAGCTGATTATTCCCTTATATATTCCCTCATTTAGGTATCAGGTTTGTCTTTTGGTGCCAGCAGCATTAACTTAGCATAGTTGCATATTAACTTAAGAACTAGTTTGACTAAGTAGCAGTGATTAACCAAAGGGCAGTCAGTCTTACTTTCCTGATTCAAATTAAACATATTTATTACCAGGCTTGAAGTAAAGAAAAAAATTAGATGACTAACTTTTAAGACTATTCTAAGTTTTTGCAACCAGACCCAGATGTCTCCAATTTTATTTTAGGAGAAACATGTTAAATTTTAAATTTTTACTAATATTGTAAATACTAAAACTATTATTTAAATAGCATTATACATTTCAGAATATGATTATGAAGGGATACTCGTTTAAATTTATCTTCAATGCCCAGCATTGCATATTTAGTGCATTTACCAAACAAGGGATTAGACAAGTGTAAGATGTTTAGGCTAAGATAAATACTTTATTTTAAGAAGTAAAGCTATTAAACGTAATTTTGGGAGAGTACGCCCATCTAATCTTTCAATTAATACCAAGGTATAAAACCAGCATCTTACCTCTTCCTGTTGTTAGTTCTTTCTGCATCCCTCCTCCTCCCCTTCTCCTCCTTTTTGTACAGTTTTGCCTGTTATAGGGGGCAATCGGAGCTTGAGTAGAATATCCCCTCTGAGCCCCTCTATCCAAGCTAGAAATTTGTAATGTTCTGGGAATGTTTTCAGCAGCAAGTTTTATTTTTGCTTCCAGAACGTTCTGCTAAAAGGTACAAAAACATTCTCTAAAAACATTCTAAAAATGTTCAGTGATAACATTGATAGAACATTATCCCCTAACATTCTTATGAAGTGTTCAGCGGGAAGCTTTCCATTTGGCTGCTGGATGTGGACTCAAATGTTGCTTAGACTTCAAATTTTGGTTGAAAGTGAAAACTCAACCTTTGTTTGACGTCAAGCTCCAACATTATTAAGCAACTCAAAAACAGCATTACCAGCTTCACTTAAACCAGACTGACTTTATTTCTGTAGTGTACGAAAGTTCTTGTTGAGAATGAAAAGAGGTTTAGATGTTGATGTTTTATTTAAAATAATGGTTAGGTTTGCTGTCACCATTATGGAGGTCAGTGTTTGCTTAAGTTGGGCAGTTTGACCTGATTTTGAAACATTAGTTTTTGTTTGGCTGTTATAACTGTGTTTGTTCTATAAAGAACAGCCAAAGTAATGGTGGTCAGATGATGTTGATGATAAATATATGATCATCGTAGTGATCAGATCAACTGGTCTCATCCAGAATCTAATCTATGTTATTAATTTCATATTTTTGATTGTGCTGATATTTTTTCTACAGCATGACAACCAACATTTTAATCAAACAACCTGTATTAAAAAAAAAAACACTGTACACAAACCATTTTGAATAACTGTATTTAAACACACAGAGACATCAAGAATCAGCGTATGAATCTCAACAATGGTGACATGCTTCATGCGGCCATGCATGAGTTTTGTATGGTGCACCCAGAATGCATTGCAGCATGAAGCATGTCACCATTGTTGAGAATCATAGACTGATTTTTGATGTTTGAGTGTCTCAGATGGCAAATGATTTTACCTTTTTGTGTGTATGTTTTTTTTTTTTAATAATTGACATTGTCTGATTAACATTGCTAGATCTAATACTATAGAATCACAGAGTTATTATAACAAGTACTGTGAAATTAATACCATAGATTAAATTGGGTGAAATCAGATTATCAAACCATTATGTGATGATAAAAACATTATCTGGAAACCTTTTCTTTTGCTGTTCTTGCCATAATAAACAGTTACAGCAAACAAAAAACTAACATTAAAAAGTTAAGTTACCCATTAGTTACCCAACTAATGCAAACACCGGTCTCCATAACGGTGACATCAAACCAAACTATTACTTTCAAAAACGACATCGGCATCTAAATCTCATTTTACCTCAAAAGAACTTTTATACACACATATGACAGAAATAAAATCAATCTGGTTTGTAATGTGAAGCTGGTAATGCTGTTTTTAGAGTTGTTTAAAGACATTAGACATCAACCTGATTTTCATTTTCAATCAAAATTTTACATCTATGGGTGACGTTTTTACAATGTTTTAAATAATGTTATCTAACCTTTTTAGGAGAATATTCTGGGAACAAAAATAAAACTTGCCGGTAAAAGCATTACCAGAACATAGCATAATGTTCTCAAAACATTCTTAGAACAATACAATTTCTAGCTGGGATAGTAGACAGCAAGACAAATCTGTTTACCACTTACACTAAGATTATATGGGCACGAACGTGTTTTCACGAACTCGTGAAATTTAATAGTGTACCAGTGCCTCATGGTTGTTGCATAACCTCTTTTTTCTTCATTTAACATTGTAAAGTTTGTCTTATACAACACTTTTTGCATGCATGTAAATATAGGTCATGTTTTCCTCTGTTAAGTAATTGTGCAACAAAACTCTGTCTACACCAAACTTCCAATATGAGAATGCTGTATTGTGCTTGATGGAAATGGTGTGACTGAATGAGATAAAGCTAACCAAAGGGAGAAAAACTTTAACATCTCAAATGTTTCTACTAGACATAAATGAGGTTAAATTAACATCAAATGGAGACTTTTGCTTGAGTCTCCTGCTTCTCACACTTGTCTCCTGAGACAAAATCTCTAACACTCTCACAATGGTCTCTTTTAAAGTTTTAGAAGAGATCTCAGTAACATCACACACTGTGCTCAGAATTTTCTCCTTGGCTAGAGACTTTGGATCACTCACATTTCTCTCCTCTTAAAGTTTTAGAAGAGATCTCAGTAACATCACACACTGTGCTCAGACTTTTCTCCTCAGCTAGAGACTCAGGTGCTCTCACTCTGGTCTTCTCTGAAGTTTCAGAAGAGATCTCAGTAACATCACACAGTGTTCTCAGATTTTTCTCCTAAACTAAAGACTCCAATGATCTAACACTTTAGAAGAGACCTCAGTAACATAAATGCATTATGAAGGTTATAAAAACTGATTTATTTACTGTTGACTTAAGCGGTTATATTTCAGTAGGTACTGAAATATTACTCCAAAAATAAATATCTTGATTTTTATATAGGATAGGATTGTTGTATTTGCATGAATTATAATTATAATCTATGAGTGCAAATCATGGCCACAAGAGGGCGCTGCTGGTCCATACATTTACATACATGATATTTGCTGTTATAACAGCCTCCGCTCGTCTACTCTATAGATGTTATATCAATGAGGTTCAGGTCTGGGTTTGATCAGTCAATCAAGTTCTTCTTCGAAAGTCTGTATGACGTAACTATGAATTGCTTTCACTGGGATTGCCAAATCTGTTAATGAAAAGGAGGTTTCCACATACTTTTGGCCATTCCAGGCACGACTGCTGCATCAAACAGCCAGTTGAGGAATAACTGTCAGTCTGATGTTTTAATCCTTGTGTTTTTGTACGCTTCAGTTAGTATAATAAGATGTAGGTAATCAATAATAATAGCCTAGTAATAAGGTTATTATTAATGTTTTTGAATAGTAAGCAAAGTTTCAAGGAGCCAATAAAAGAGAATCAGACTAAAGAGAAACCTCTAACAATTTGGAAGATAAAAAAAATTAAACATAAAAAATGATTAAATAAAAATGTGATTTATTTGTATATACCTTTAGGAGAAAACAGAACATAAAAATGTATAAAATCTATTACTGAACAAGAACAGGACAATCAAACAACATACAAGTAAACGGTTGCATGACAAATTTATTTAACCCTTAACCGTCACAGTCCGCCTGGCGG
The DNA here is from genome assembly GCA_037950665.1 of Hypophthalmichthys nobilis. NCBI lineage: Eukaryota > Metazoa > Chordata > Actinopteri > Cypriniformes > Xenocyprididae > Hypophthalmichthys > Hypophthalmichthys nobilis. Next base: position 4,140,374 of record CM075490.1, read on the forward strand.
ACACCACCTAGCAAGCACACCCATGTAAGTTCTACATGGGTTTAAACTCCTGCAAAGGTTGCTCACACATAGACATCTAGAATCAGCATATGAATCTCAACAATGGTGACATGCTTCATGCAAAACTCATCCATGGTCCCCAGAATGCATTGCAGCATTAACCTCTTAACTGTCATGATCCCGCTGGCGGGACGCCTCCCAGCCAGCACACCCATGTAGGCCCCACATGGTTTAGCCCAGATGAAATGAACACTCTTCAGTGTGCACACTACTGGCTGTTAAATGTAATCATCAGTAATGTAATCAGTGTTGGAGTTAATGAGATAATTATGTAATTAAGTGATGATTGAGCATTATTGAAGATAGCTGCTTTTAACAAGGAATCAACGAAGGAAAGAGAAACAACAAGAACAGAAAAATCAAAACACAAGAACTACAACTCAGATCTCAGCAGATGAGGATTAAACAACTCCATATACAGCATTACCAGCTTCACTTAATACTAACCAGATTGACTTTATGTCTGTTATATGTCTACAGAAGCTCTTATTGAGAATTAAGAGAGTTTTCTTGTTGTTGATTTTTTATTGAAATTTGTTTGGTTTTTTTATGTCATCATCATGGTGATTGGTGTTTACTTTAGTTGGGTAGTTTGACTTGATTTTTTAATTTTAGAGTTTCACTGGCTGTTATAACTAAGTTTATTATAGCAAGAAAAACATAATCTGTGGCTTAATTCACTGATCTTATGACTGAGTTTAATATGGGCAATATCTCACTAACTTTGTTTTATTGTGATTCTTGTAAAGATCAGCACAGTTACAATCAGAAAATCTGATTATATACTAAGCACTTTAAGCTATAGTGAGGTTTACTCATAAACATTCATCAAGAATCAGCCTATGAATCTCAACAATGGTGACATGCTTAATGTTGCAATGCATTCTGGGGACTATGGATGAGTTTTGTATGATGCACCCAGAATGCATTGTGGCATGAAGCATGTCACCGTTGTTGAGATTCATACGCTGATTCTAGATGTGTGTGTGAATAAACTTTGCAGAAGCTTAAAGTGTACAAAGTCTTTAATGCTGTTTGTGGAGTTGTTTGAGCAGATTTTGAGAGATTTAATGTCTTTTATCTTCAGTTGATTCCTCTGTCCTTCTGTGATTCTGCTCATTATCACCTAATTATCTCATTAACTCCAACACTGATTCAGTGTTACATTTAACAACCTGTAGTGTGCACACTGAAAAGTGTGGACCTAAGAGATAGAGACAGAGATCTGGGCTAACCCATCTGGGGCCTACATAGGTGTGCCGGCTGGGAGGCGTCCTGCCAGGGGACCGTGACAGTTAAGGGGTTAAACATGTCACCATTGTTGAGATTCATAGGCTGATTCTTGATGTATGTTTGTGAGTAAATCTCACCATAGTTCAAAGTGCTTAGTATACAATCTATTTTAAATCCCATTCAGATTTTCTGATTGTAACTGTGCTGGATCTTTGTTAGAACCAAAGTTAGTAAGATTTTGCTCATATTAAACTCAGTCATAAGACCAGTGAAGCCACTACACAATGATTATTAACCAGCCACAGCGTCTGGTTGTTGTTGTTTTTTGCTATAACAAACTCAGTTACAACAACCAAAGAAACTCTAATATTGCAAAGATAAGTCAAACTACCCAACTAAAATAAATACTGATCACCATGATGGTGACAAAAAATTTCAATAAAAATCAACAACAAAAAACTCTCTCTTAATTCTCAATAAGAGCTTCTGTATATGTAGTTGTTTAGTGTTTACATTTATTCTGTTCTTCTTGTTTCTTTTTCCTTCATTGATACCACTTGTTAACAGCAGCTATCTTCAATAATGCTCAGTCATCACTTAATTAATTAATTATTTCATAGAGACAGAGCTCATTTAGGCCACGCCCACACCGGGGCGAAAACAATCCAACCGTCTCCATTGACTTTGTATTGTGAGGCTGCCTCCTTGTCATTTCTGACAAAAACAGAACAATGCCTTAAAGCTGCTGTGTGACAAGGTGTACAGCAAACAAGCTAAAAACCCAGAACTAAGTTTTTATAAGCTACCGAACCGTAAAGCCAGCCTTTAGGAGACAAACGTGGTTACGGGCAATAAGACGTGAAGTATTAGCAGGAAGAATGGGTCAATTTTGAGATCCTGACACTCACTATACCTCATTAAGCCTACATGTGCAATAAACTTTTAGTCACTGTTAAGTCAAATATCCAAATGTCAGTTTTATATATTTCCTGTCGCTGATTACGTTACCCTCCAGTGGGCGTAGTTATCATAGTAATATGACATGTCACGCTCTGTCTCAATCGCCTGTATCCACTTTTTAGTCCTTAAACGCTGCTTTTTTGGGTCGAACTCCTGGGTTTTTGGTTCTGGGTTTTTAACTTGTTTGCTGTACACCTTGTCACATAGCAGCTTTTAGACATTGTTATGTTTTTTGTTATAAGTCAGAAATGACAAGGAGGCAGCCTCACGCAATACAAAGTCAATGGAGACGGTTGGATAGTTTTCCCCCAAGTGGGCATGGTTTTCAGATTATGACGCGTGTCGCTCTGTCTCTATTAACTCCAACACTGATTCAGTGTTACATTTAACAGCCTGTAGTGTGCACTCTGAACAGTGTTCATTTCATCTGGGCTAAACTATGTTGGGCCTATATGGGTGTGTTGGTTGGGAGGCCCCGCCAACGGGATCGTGACAGTTAAGGGGTTAAAAAAATGAAATAGTCATAATCAAGTCACAAGTGCAAAATGCCTGAAGTGCAGAGGAACATATTCAAAACACAAGCCACAAATAGTTAAATTAGATAACCCAGAGTGATCAGTAATTAAATTAAAATTAAAGAAATTATTAAAATAAGAAAGTTTAGCCAGAATTGTCAACTTTGTCTTTTAACTGAAGAGACAATAAACGTTAAACTGGAGTGGCAGTAATTTTAGCTAAACATTCACAGCATCCAAAAATCACATTAGAACCGGCTGAAATGTTTTGAAATCACTTGTACCCTACCTGATGGAAATAAAAATCCAGTTTTTCACACGATCTGCCTGCGTCCGCTTGAGTCTTTTCAAATAGCGCAGTAGTCACCGCTAACGTTGGCGGCAGAAGCGCGCTGCAGTGTTTGTTGTTGTTGAGTGGTAGGACATGAGCTGTTGGCACAACTTGCATCTTACGTTTTTTGGATCATCTTTTACCATTTCAAAGTGCATCCAATTCTACACTTTAGACTTCTTATCCCAGACATGTTAAAGATTTAATCCCTGCCGCCAAGATGCCCTCTGTCGGTCACTTCGGATCATGGAAAGTGAAACTTAACTCTGTCACAGGGGTGGTTGGATTTATTCATGCACATTAAAAATATTTATTAAAAGCTTCTGTCTTTCCACATTTTTATTTACAGCATTATCATAATAGGCTGTATATTAACCTATTGGGAGAGAACCGGTACGTCTATGTAAAATCAGATATTGAGCACCCTCATATCTCGTTTCAACACCTCTGCAAAGATTTGACTGTGTTTTGTGCTGGAGAGTAGAGCCTGTGCTACAGTCATGATGAGCCAGAAACACTGATGTTCTGCTGCATGTTGCTTTATTTAAAGGCAGTAACTGTGTTGCTGATGCAGTGATATACATTAGCTCATGCATGTGCTGTTGTCAGCTAATGACTTACTGTAAGAGATTTGCATTTTGCATCTTCGGAACACAAATTTTTAAAGAAATCCAAGAGTTTCTGAACTACACATAGGCAGTAATGTGCACCTTTTGATGTCCAGAAAAGTAATAATGACATCGTTAAAATAGTCAACATGACGGCAATGGTTCAACCTTAATGTTATGAAGCGATGAGAATACATTTTGTGCGCAAAAACAAAACAAAAATAACGACTTTATTTAACAATTTGAACTGTTGTCATATGTAGTTGACGCAGTGAACGCAGTGCAGGCTTCCGTGTTTACGTCCGAACGCTGATTCATTATTGGCCGGCTCCAGACTCAACATCACACGCATGCGTCGTGCTGCTCAATGTAGTAACATTTAAATCATTTATCAGCAGGTGGCATATGATATTATGATATTTTGTATCACTATTATATAGGGTCTAGCTGCCTTGAACTCAAACTTGTTTTAATGCATTCTTCCATTCTTCCACACAAATGATGTTGCTCTATCATTATTTAAAGCAATATATACATATTTTTTCCATGCATTTATACATTTTACTGGGGTGGGGTGGGGTCTTAAACCTACAGAAGCATGTTTCTCAACCTCAGAGCTCATGCATGCTATTTTTACTTTCAGAACCATACTGTTGCACTTTATTTCTCAGCTAGGCAATATGACCCAAACAACTTGAATAATAACGACCTGACCGTGAAGCTGCAAAATGTAACAAGTACTCATAGTCAAAATAAAATTGTAAGGTGTAAAAAAGACCATTTTTTTCCCCCTTGAAAATGTAATTAATTAAAAACACAAGTATGTGAATTTGTATCTATTTATTTAACGTGTTTGGCGGCAGTTGGCTAGACAAACAGTCTCTTTGAGTGCAATAAGAATGTGAACTATTCATAGACTGGTTCCTTTACAGCATTTCATCATATCAGTTGTACCAGTCAGTTCCAAAGATTTAGCAAACACAATACAAATGTTTTTGAAAATCAAAACAAGTCTGCTCTGTGAATTTTTGATTTTTTTTTTTTTTTCAGACTGCATGTTTTAGCTGGCTAGCAATTAAATGTATGGTCTAGCTGGTGGATCAGCATAGCTGTTCATCATCTGAAAATGAATATGCTTTTCTTTTCTAAGATCTTTCTAAGGTGTTAATATAAAGCAAAAATATATAAAACATATGCTAATAGTAGAGTATCATATACAATGTGTCAGAATGATGATTTATTACCCTAATTTATGATCTAATTTATGGCCCCTAATTTTTTTGGGATGTTGTCACCAAACTGACTGGTCAGTGGATGTCAAATATGTTTTATGAGTGCTGTAAGCCCTGGATTGGCAGGCTAGTGGTCGTCAATGGCACACTGTAAAACCCAACAAGTTAAGATAACTCATTTTATTTGATGAAACCGATTACCTCAATTCAGTTAAGTTAAAAACCAATAGTTATGAGTACTCTGAACTTATTTTAATTGATTCCACTAAAACAAGGATATTTCTTAATATACAATTAAACTTTACACTGCATTTAAAGACTTTATATAGCTGAAACTTCACTATATTGAGTAAACCAGTGAAATTACAAACGTTAAATGAACTCAGAGTGCTTGCAGTTAGTGCCAGCTCACAATAGCACACACAAAGTAAAATCCAATAAGTTAAGGTAACTCATTACATTTGATGAAACCGATTACATTAATTAATTTAAGTTAAGAAACAAATAGTTATGAGTACTCTGAACTTAATTCAGTTGAGTTCACTAAAAAGATATACATTGCTGTTAAGTAATTAAGTGATTAATTAAGTGATAATTGAGTATTAGTCATGAACACCTCCGGTTAACAAGCAGAATCACTGAAGAAAAGAGAAACAAGAAGACAACTGACTTCAGCACAGCCTTAGATTAAATCAACTGAAGATAAAAGAAGACATTAAATCCCCAAGATGTCAGCAGAGGATTAAAACAACTCCACAAACATCATTACCAGCTTCACTTATTACTTATGTTATTAAGAATTAAAAGAGGTTTAGAAGTTGATGATTGAGTTTTGTTTAAAGTCACCATGACGGAGATCAGCAGGCTCTTGACCCTTGACTTAATAAGATAAGGTTTTTGTTTTTTTGACTGTTTTAACCATGTGTTTATAAAACGCATTTGTTATGGCACAAAGCCAAAAGAAAACAAGATCAGGTGTAGATGGTTTTGTATTGTTGATGAAAACCATTGTTTAGTGGCTTTTCCACTGCATGATTTCTGATTAAACAGGTGATGTAAAAAAAAAAATTAAAATGATTCATTATAGTAGACCTGTGTTTTTTCAGTGTAAGTTCCTTTTCTGTGATAATTTGAGTTTAAAAACCTCCATATTTCCATACTGACTCACACAGATATCAAGAATCAGCATATGAACCTCAACAATGGTGACAATTATCAAATTATTCAGATAAACCTCTGAACATCACAAAACAAGCAATTAAAGTCATAACAAAAACAGCAAAAGTAAAAGCAAATAGTAAGAATAAAGTAGACAGTTCACTTGTATTATTTATTCATGACGCAATGCATGCTGGGAGCCAATGGATGCGTTTTGTACTATGCCAGTACCCAGCATGCATTGCAGCATGAAACATTTTTAATGGTCACCATTGTTGAGAATCATATGCCCAATTCTTGTATGTTTGTATGAGTCTGAGTGATGGGATTGATGAAAGCTGTAAAGACTGATAGCCACAACACTGTTGTACTATAAGCTGTAAAATCACAGTTTCACTATAATCAAGAAAACTAACTATACTTCATCCATTTAATCAGATATTTTCTAAACTTCTGTGTTATAACAAATTAGTTTTATAAACACTCAGTTATAACAGCCAGAAAAAAACTAATGTGGAAAAGTCAAGGGTTAAGAGCACAACTAAAGCAACCGCTAATCTCAATCATGGTGACAGTAAATCATCAACTTCTAAACCTCTGTTAATTCTCATAAGAACTTCTGTAGATGTATGACAGAAATAAAACAAATCTGGTTAGAAATAACATAATGCTGTTTGTGGAGTTGTTTAATACTCCTCTCCTGAGGAGAGAAATCAAACAGATCTCTTTGAGAGATTTAATGTCTTCTTTTATCTTCAGTTGATTTCATCCAAAGCTGTGGCTGGAAGTCAGTTTTAGTTTGTGTTTCTCTGTTCTTTCAGTGATTCTGCTTGTTAACAGCAGTTGTTCATTACTAATGCTCAATCATCACTTAATTAATCACTTAATTATGCAATTATTATCCAATTATCATGTTGGGAATTATAACTCATTCAGTTTGAGTTCTGTTTCATGTATTGTGTCCACATAACTTTCGTAATATTTGAGTGCAATGAACTCAATTTTATTTAGTACATATCACTGTTAGGTTTTACAGTGCAGTTTTTATGGCTGAATTTATGGGTGTTGTCCCCACTGATTGGCAGGTCATGAGTGTCAATGAGATATAGGGTTAGTTGGATTTATAGTTAGATATATGGGTATATTTATGGGGGTTATATCTCACCCCAGATTGGCATTTTTATGACATTTTGTTGAATCCAGGGTATCTAGCTCCTTTGGGAACTGATGGTGGCCATGTTTTTCTTTTGATTGTGGGGGTGAAAGTCACCCAAGCAAGTTTTACACCTCAGTGTTAAAATCAGCGCTGTTTGGTCAATGGGGTATATGTAAATTGAGTCAAAATATTTGAGTCAAGTATTACCCCTACACCACACTGGCTATATCCATTAAAATTACATGTCTGGGCATGTTCTTTTTAGAACAACTGTGTGTGCATGCATGGGTGTTGCCACCATAGGATGATCAGTAGTACCAGAACTATAGATTAATGTTAGTTTCCTAAGACAAAGAATCAGAAATATTCATCAAGCCAAAGAGTACTCATTACACACACCCCAGAATAGGTGTTGTTTGGGAGATGTTCTTTCTAGAACATCTGTATCTGTGTTTCCAAACTCACCGATCAATGTTAAAAAGACAAAAGAATGAAAAACAACTATTTAACTCACAGTGAAGGTGATTCTGAGTCAACCCGGTGGGGGAAGAGTGCATCCTAAATGTGTTTGTGTTAACGGTTTTACGACAGTTGCTTAGATGTCTTCATCAAAACCTTTCTGGTGATCTTAATAATAAAATAATGATCTTGAATGATTTCAAATGCTACATAGATGTTTTACCAGATAAAATCAGAGATCCTTGTGCATCCAATATCCACATACCACCCCAAAAATCTAGTTCAGTGCTATTTAAAAACTAGGATAGTATAATAAAATAATGTAAAAGTCTCAAGTGAAGACGATGATTTAAACCATAATTTTATTAAAACAAACAAATTAACGGAAACACTGTCATAAACACCTAACATTACAGCAGATTTGTTTTTCAAAGTTGTTTTGTCAAGTGTAAGGAAAGCAGACATACACACACACACATTACAGTCACACAGCAATACATTGAAAATGTTGATATTAAAAATTGGTAAACAATTTAGAAAACAGCGTGTTTCAGGAAAAGTGCAAACAAATCAAAGAAGCATAAAAAACACAAATGTCTCCAAACTGTTACTAATATGGTCTGGTTTCAGAGTCAGGTTACTGGGAAAGACCTTGTGACTTGTGTGAAGTCTGATGAGGCCGAGATAGCACTGTTAAACATGCGGTACAATAACAATGTACAGTAGAAACTAGAATCCAACTGACTGAGACTGAGAGTTTGTTTCACATATAATTGTAAATTATCTTAGTAAAAAACATTTCACTTGCATTTGCTAGTTATAACTATTGACATTTATGATATGACATTTTGGTATTCTGCTGATGAGCACAAAAACTGCTTACCACGTTTTCATAAAAAGAATAACAAATGATATAGACATAGAACACAACGTCTGTTTTCTGAATCAGATTTAAAGGACAGACACCTAAAACACTGGTGTCAAATTATTGGTGTTGACAGAATAAAAAAAAAGTCATGAATGATCCCACCTTTCACTTAAAACTACTACTTATCATCTGTAATTAATTTTCTTTACTGTTGTTTAAAGACATACACAAGTGCAATAGTTCTGAAAAGTTTGAAGTGTAATAGTTGTATAGGTAAGACTCACTTTTCGTGTTGGGGCGTTGGTGTCTTGTGATCCCACATTGCAGATAGACCAGAAAGATGACCTAAAAGAAATATCATTTGTTAAGTCTTAAGCAATGTCATGTTGAAGAACTAGAAGAAGCCGTTTAATTCTCTTTATGCTGTACATGAAAGTGTTTTCATGAACTCCTATGAACACGTTTGACCACATTTAGAGAGTAGTTTTTACAAATTCTACAAATGTACAAAAGCAAAGAAAGAAAATGTAAACAGCATCATCGACTAAAAATGTCATTTACAAAACAACATAAACTTTCACAATAGACCAGGAGAGAGGATTTCTGTATTCTTTATAGCTAATTGTTTTTCCTATATGCCTTACACACATTCGTAGTAAATTGATCTCTTGAATTTACTTTTGTGCAAACATGTATTAAGATTATGTTAAATTTTTCTGTTATATTCTAAAAATAAACATGTTCTGTCGAAAAAGTTCGTATTCAAAGTCAAAGAGCTTGAGTAGCCTATTAGCCTACAGCACTAGAGTATTTTTTTAATGTTTCAAAACAGTACCTCAACTGTCTGTATCTTTTAAATTCTGCTGTTTACATTACTGTTCTACCATAAAACATACTTTCAGTTTTCAAAACAAATGTTATATGCACTGAAAAATAAGCATACAATTTTATAAAGTAATTAAGTATTTATTCTTGGTAGTTTGTCTCATTCACTTTAACTATTTAGTTGATTTGTCCTCTTTAAAAATGAAGGTTCTTTACTGGCATCTGTGGTTACATGAAGAACCTTAAAATCCATGGAGCCTTTCCATAACACAAAATGTGTTGTGAAAAAAATAGTGTGGAAAAAAGTTTTGTTACATTGTTTTAGAATGTTCTTCACACTAAGTAAAAAAATGGTTCCATTAAGAACTGTTTGCTGAAAGGTTCTTTGGGGAACCAAAAATGGTTCTTTTATGGCATCACCGTAAAAACTCCCTTTTGGAACCTTTATGTTTAAGCGTGTGTAGTGCATATTTGAAGTATTGCACACTGCAATACATATGATAATATAGTCTAAATTAGATCAACAGGAGGGAGAAATCCTGTCCAAAAATGTTCATGCATGATGTTCATTTACTGAAGTGGTTTTCCTTTTCCTTCATTTTACTGTAGGCCTATAGAGTAGGCAAAACAGTTTGCTATCCCAAACAGCGGGTGGGTGTGTTAGGGCAGGCTACTGCAAATAAATTACTGAACAAATTACTACCAAAAAAACAAAACAAAAACATGATAGCATCCTCAAACAAAAAAGAGATTACCTTAGTTAAAGTTTAAAAATAAAACAAATATATAAATGTGTATATAAAAATATAGAAATTTTAAAAACAGATGTTGAATAAAAAGGTAAGGAATAATATTTGTTTTAAGTGCTTGAGGGGTGTGGAGTGGGGGGCCTCCAACATAAAGTTTCCACAGGGCCTCCAAATGTCTAGAACCAGCCCTGCTGGTTTGTCAAAAGAGAAAGTTCAGTCATACATTTAAAAAGTTTCATCACATGCTTTCCCATGTGAGGAAAAACTTGAACTTACACTGTTTTGTCTTCACCTAAAACAAAACACATCCCAACCAACCCCAACGGGTTTTACCAGAGTGTGGTATGCTGTTTAATAACCTCAAACTTTAATAAATGTGCAGCTTTCAGGGCATTACTTAGTTGTGATTCATCATAATAGTTTTAAGTGTAAAACAGCATGACTTACTTTTCGTGTTGATGCTTCATGTGATCCCATATCATAGATAGCTGGAAAGTTGCACTAAAAGAAACATCAATTTAGTCAAACACTCTCAAGCAGAAAGACTATCACTTAAATTTTTATTCTTATACTGAATGGTGACAGCTCTCAAAGAACAGCAAAAAACAAAACACAGTCCAACAAACAAAATGTGAACAGTATCATCTGCTATCTGAACAATATGACTAAAACTAGTGGTATAATAAAAAACATCATTTAAAAAAACACATTTACAAACTTTCAGAGCTGCTCACAACTGCTTTTTTGTGTTTTTATTATAAAAGATACTTTTCAGTGCATGCTGTATCCCTCTTTTCTCAGTGATTTCATCTTTTTTGGTGTTTTGGATACACATAATTCTGTATAAAGATTATGTTTGAAAGTTATCTATAGCCTTTGCAAAAGTGTGGAACTTTGCGTCACAGCAGTGTGACAGCCCTGACAAAATACGCACAAAGATTTTAGCACAACTATTTACACACACACACACTCACATACATACAGAGAAAAATATCTAACTGTATATTGTGTCGCTTTCATAGAACATCCCATGTTCCCTGTGAAGACCCCCAAACTCTGGATCAACATGCACCAGTGCTACATTTTTCTATATATCCTAATCATTTGTTAACATATTTTCATAACTTCAATGAGCGCAATGTTTCTGCCTTAAATTATTACATTGTTTAAATTAATAAATTGTTAGTCAAGTCAAGTCACCTTTATTTATATAGTGCTTTTTACAATGCAGATTGTGTCAAAGCAGTTAGATAACTGCGTGATTTGTATATGTATTTCTGAAATTACATAACTTGCACAGTCACCTGTTAACAGATTGAAACGTTGACATGCATTTTCTGTAAAGCTGCTTTGAAACAATGCATATTGTGAAAAGCACTATACAAATAATTGTGAATTGAATTGAACAAATTTATGTACACTAAATCAGTATAAGATGTTTGTGTGTGTGTGTGTGTGTGAGAGAGAGAGAGAGAGAGAGAGAGAGAGAGACCAGAGAATCACCAAGAACCTGGCAAACTATTTTGTCTGAGATTGATACCAGTTATCTAAAAAGACATGGATAAATAAGCAAACACTTTCTTAGAAAAACTAAAGTCTTGCACTTTATGTCACTTGCATAATAATTTGGAACACAGTGTAGTTGTGGTGTGCACTTTGCTATTCATATTTTTAAAAGTTTTAAGGACTATATCTTTATAGTTATCATAATATTTATCGTCCTTGGTTTGAAGAGACCTTTAAAGGGATAGTTCACTCAAAAAAAAAAAATGAAAAAAAATGTGTGTTTTGTCTTGCAGGTTTGGAAACATGAGGGTGAGTAAATTATGGCAGAATTGTAATTTAATTAGATTTTAAATATACTTTTCTTATAAAGAACAAGATTCATTTCCATGCTAGACCCCTGTGCTGAAGTTGTAATATTGGCAAGTAAATAATTGAATCTACTGTTTTTATTTCATTGTCTTTCTGTTAAACTTTCATTTTCTCATGAAGATCCTCCCCTTTAGAGAAGCTATATAATGGGCACAAACAGGTGCAGTATTTCATTCTCCTCCTGATCAAAGATGGATCTGCAAATCTCAGTTTTTCTTCTCTTCATTCTTTTCACTGCAGGTATATAGAGAAATAGTGTTTGTTTTTAATGTTATTAAATGCAAATATAGATAACTGATGTCTCTCTCTCTCTGTCTCTCTCTTTTTTATTATTATTAAAGGACACTCTCTCAGCTGTTATCTGTGTGCGTCGGGCTCTTGTGCACAGACAACATGCACCAGTGGATTGACCAACTGCGCCAGTTTAACATATTTTGGTAAGTCCAGTATGATGGATTGAAAATTATTAATATAATTGGCTGATGGAGATGCTGCTATAATTTATTGGTGCTGCACATTATAAATTATGTTGATCTCATATGTAGAACAGCTACTTTTATGACCTAATTTACAATTGTACACATATAAAATACTGAAATTCATTTTGTTTTCCCTCAAATTCCATAAAATAATTAAAAAAAAAAAAAATTATATTACTTTGTCTTTTTGCTCTACTTTGCAGACGGTACTACTGTAACTAAGGTTAGAAGTTGTGTTCCAGCAAGTCTCTGTTTAAATGGGTTTGTCAGCCTCGGCTCTATAAAGGCCTCTGCTTCCTGCTGTAACACAGACCTGTGCAACAACCAAGATGCTCCAGGTATTGTGTTTTACAGTCAACGGTTTACAGTCATAAAGCACAAAATAATTGTGGTTGGACTTTCTATTGGAGACTGTGACGTCAGCCAACAGGAATGTTGCTTCAGGGTTTGTTCACACTTGGCAAGTTTGGTTCAATTAAAACAAATGTGACTGCTTAAGATAATCTTAAGAACATCTAAGTGTACTGAACTGTGCTATTTTGAGACACCATGAATATGTGCTTTTAACATAATGTCTCTGTATTAAAAAAAAAAAATTATTTAATTACCACTTGCAGTACACTTGAACCTGTGTATGAAAAGAAAGTGTATGAAAGATCATGTTCAATGAAGATATTTTGTAAACTTCCTACCGCAAATATGTAAAAAATGTATTTTTGTGAGTGGATATGCATTGCTAAGGACTTTATTTGGGCAACTTTAAATGGCAATTTTCTCAATATTTTGATTTTTTTGCACTTTCAGATTCCAGATTTCCAAATATTGTCCTATCCTAACAAACCATACATCAATGGAAAGCTTATTTCTTCAGCTTTCAGATGATGTATTAATCTCAATTTCATAAAATTGACCCTTATGACTGGTTTTGTGGTCCAGGGTCACATTTCAGTTCATATTCATGGTGTCTCATAATAGCATAGTTAAGCACACTTAGATGTTCTTAAGATTATCTTAAGCAGTACTACAGAAGAATTTTTAGTATATTAAGTACAAAACAAGTGCATGAAAATAAAGCACTTTAAGTACATTAAGGAAGTGTACTTTATTTCATCTGTGGTGTGTTGTTCACCGGACTATAAACCATCTAAAATCACTTCTGTTTTGCTGTTCACAATACTAAGAGTGATTCTAGCATACAGGCAGCTCGCATAAACTCCCGGTCTGTCCTTTTCAGAGATAAACTGAAACTGAAAGCGTTGATTCGCTCGCTCTCTCACATTGAGTCTCTCTTGTGCATAGTTTTAAAGAGCAATGTAGTGCAATGTTATTAAACTGCTGAACGAGACTGCCATAGACAGTGACAGCATTTCTCTCCCCCAGAACCAAGAGAACTGAACAACAAGTGTGAACACACTGGAAAATTATTCCAATTTTACAAAATATTATGAGGACAAAGCTTTTCACTGGAACAATGTTGTGTGCACAATAAGACCAGAACAATGTAAAGAAAGCATTTTTTTTTTCTCTGTAGATTCCTCTAGCACCACAAATGGAAAGAAATGTTACAGTTGTGATGGACTACTAACACAGAACTGCACAAACGTTTTGAGCTGTTCAGGGACTGAAGACCGCTGCATTAAAGGTAAGAAGGATGAAGGGATTTTTTTTCTTATGTGTTTGCTACAGTTTTCATACCAATAGCCAGCTTAGACACCTCAGTTTTCATTCATGAATCCACTTCTGTTTTCTTTTCTACTCATCAGGGACTGCAAATCAGAATGTGGTTGTAAAAGGCTGTGCCACCAAATCAGTTTGTGATGTAGGAGCAGTAACAATTAGTAGTTCTAACATTGGGAGCATCACATGTTGTGAGGGGGACCTGTGTAACGGTGCTCAGAGTGTCTCCCAGAGCTTCCTGTTCCTCTGCTGTTCTCTGCTCTCCTACTTCCTGCTGCACTGAATCCAGCAGCTCTTCACATTCTACAATCAGACAAACTGTACTGAATATAGAGCTTGTATTTTTATCTGTACTGGATTTGAGCTGGTCTGAGGAATTTAAAACAATATACAAAATCTGATCTGTTAAATTTTACATTTTACATCATACATTTAATGAAATATTAAATAAAATGTAACGATCACTGAAATAAAATGTAATGATCACCTTTGCATTAGTTTCTGGGTTTATTTTTAATAAAGCTTACAATGCAAGCATAAAAAATTATATTTGTTTAACGCCTTAAGTGTCACCCCCATTTTTGAGAATAGACATGAAAATATCCAAACTTAAATGATTATAATTCAAGAATGCTTTGGAGTACAGACCTAAGTTTTTGTTTTAAAGAAGACACCCAGCAGATTATTGCTGAAGTGAAAGCACTTGAAAAGTTTAAATTATGAAAAAGTTATGGCAGTTTATATTTACTGTAAATCAAATGTACTGTATTAAACATTTTTATTTTATATAAAATTATATTTTATCAAATATATTTTACTCTAAAATTGCTATCAAATGAAAGCTATATGTCTAACCACCTTGTGTTCTAAATTTGAAGTTGATATCACAAAAATTGAAATTCCTATTTGTTTAAGCGCTGTACCAAAAATAGCCACCAGGTGTCACCAACATTCTATTGAATTTTTATGCAGATTAGCACATTTCTGTCCAAATGTCATTTCTATCACAAAACAGTTGGCAAATATGGAACCGTGAGACTCAGACCTTTCCGACGATATGTGTTTTGTCAAGATTAGAAAAGGTTTTGACTATAAAGAAACTAAAATAAATATTGTAATAATATGAAACCTGACACCACCCACTAGGAGAAGAGCTTGCTAAAAGAAATTAAAGTACAGTTTCCATGGTAAAGCAACATCTGATTTCTGATTTTTTTTGATGATGTTCACTTTCTTTAAACAATTCATTTTGATTTAAAAACATTGTATTCTTAGTATTGTTTCTGGTTCAAATGTGATTGCTTCATGTTAAATCGACTTCATTTTGAAATAACATTTTTCAATCAAGTAACCCAATGAAACAGGACTTTCACTTCCCATCATGCTTTGCACAGGGCTGAATTGGAAGAGTAAGTGTTGAAATAAAGTGTTATTTCATGCATTTTTAGAAAGATGAGAAAATGGAGAGAATTATTAATGTTTAATGTTCTATTATGTTGGTATTTAAAACTTTCTGTTATGTTTGTGGTTTTGGGGGTGTCTGTGGTGAAGTGTGGAAGACCTGCTAACAAGACTTCAAATTGCTTTAAAGCCTCACTTAAGTGCCTTGAAACGCACAGGATTATTCAATGTGTTGCAGTTTGGCCAGAGCTGTTGAGCTTGGTAAAGCCTCAGTTTCCTTCTAATCTCTAACCATTTATCTCCTAATCTCCTCCATCTCTCTTTAAAATACAGCATTCTTTGCAGAATTCAAATGGGTCTGATATGTTTTGTGGTCTGTACCAACTCGAGCATATAATCCGCTCTTGTGTCTCTGGGCCAAAGCAGACTGTGGCGCGCTGCGGCGGTTCACGTGACACTAACATGAAACCAGACTTCATTCGCCTCAATGGAAAGCATATTTACACTGTCTTAATTGTTCCCTATCTCCTATATAGTGCACTATGTGCCATTCAGCATGTAGAAAATAATAAATGTTTGAACAAGTGACCGGTTTCAGCCGCAGCTTCAGCGTCTATTTATAATGTAGGGGGCGGGACGCTTTAGATTCTAGAGAGCATTTGATTGGACAGAAAATCTGATGAGAAGCTGAAGTGCAGCGTGATGTCATTAAAATCGTTGATCCATACTGGCAGAAGTGAGAGACTGTAAGTTTTGAAATCTTATCCTCTCCTGTGGCTTCATGGGATAGTAAAGTGTCCATCAAATGCACACTTCAGAATCTCACCAGAAGTAATAGGTCACCCGGGGACTTTTAGCCTACTGTTTATCGAATACTATGTAATTGGGCATACTATATATATTAGGTAAGTATTTGATTTTGGATGCAGCGAAAGTCTTTGAAGTGCTTCAAACTAATTGTTTCAGACTCTGAGAAATGAGGTGATATTAAATGAACATTATGAGAAAATGAAAGTGTTTTTTGACCTTGGATGCATGTAAACCTGTTGTAGGAGACAAAATTAGGAGCCTTTTAAATAGCATAATGGGGCATTGCATTTAACATCATCTATCAGCAGGTGGCAGCAAATGATATTTTGTATAAAAATAACACCTTTGCATCTGCTAAAATCAAACAGCTCAATGCAAAATTAGTTTTTTGATTTCACAATTATTTTGTATACATTGTCACTATATTCTGAATGTATTAATTGTAATTATTATTGTTTGTAAAGTTTTATTGTATATCAGAGAGGTCAGCAGAAAGTAGAAACTACAAGATGAACAACTAAACAAAACTGGCTTCAAGTGAAAATCTTCATCTTCTAAACTCCCATGATGATTGACAGTATTTATTGATTACCCTCATTGATAAAACTGATGCTAATCAGCAGTTCAACAAATGGATGATGTAAAAACAGCTGTAGAATATGTCAAAAGAATGTTGAGGGGACAAAGATCAAATGATCATTGATTATATTTATGTTTGTGCTCAAATCAGTTCTTGTGCATTTGACATGACATTACTATTAACACCTTTTATCACAGCAGTCACATGGGTTGCTAAAAATGTCATGTTTGACAAATGTCTTATACAAACAAAACACCCAAAGCAAACAACTGTTTGATCAATTAAAGGTTATCAGATATTTTTGTGCTCCTTTATTCAAATCTAGAGTGAGTTCCCAGTTTAACTTAACTTTGACATGTTCCCATTCAGAGCAAAAGACCCGCCATATCAGCAGCACTGACTGTGACATATTGACAGAGCTGGAGTTGTCTGTGTTTTTCTAAACTTCTGATTTTTTGGGACAAAAAAAGTTTCCAGCCAAAACTATAACCAAACCATAAAAATCTATTGTGTCTGCCATAAACAGGAAAATGTAGTTCATAAATGTATTTTATTGAAATGCATTTTTTTTCTTTTAGGGGCAGTATTTTCAATGTGCAATGGGATAACACAGAAGCCCTAAACTGAAATGTAAATATATATATAGAGAGAGAGAGAGAGAGAGAGAGAAATTTGCCAAAAAGTAGAATTAAAACTATATACACACTACCAGTCAAAAGTTTGGAATCGGTAAGATTTTTAATGTTTTTAAAAGAAGTTTCGTCTGCTCACCAAGGCTGCATTTATTTAATTAAAAATACTGTAAAAACAGTAATATTGTGAAATATTATTACAATTTAAAATAACTAAAATTGTAAAAATAATATTCTGTTTGAATATATTTTATAAAGTAATTTATTCCTGTGATCAAAGCTGAATTTTCAGCATCATTACTCCAGTCTTCAGTGTCACATGATCCTTCAGAAATCATTCTAATATGCTGATCTGCTGCTCAAGAAACATTTATGATTATTATCAAAGTTGAAAACAGTTTGAAAAAAGTTTGGGGTCAGTAAGAATTTTTATTTTTATTTTTTTGAAAAGAAATTAAAGAAATTAATACTTTTATTCAGCAAGGATGCATTAAATCGATCAAAAGTGACAGTAAAGACATTTATAATGTTACAAAAGATTATATTTCAAATAAATGCTGTTCTTTTGAACTTTCTATTCATCAAAGAATCCTGAAAAAAAATATTGTACACAAATATTTTGTACAATTGTACACAATAAATGTTTCTTGAGCAGCAGATCATCATATTAGAATGATTTCTGAAGGATCATGTGACACTGAAGACTGGAGAAATGATGCTGAAAATTCAGCTTTGATCACAGGAATAAATTACTTTATAAAATATATTCAAACAGAAAACAATTATTTTAAATTGTAATAATATTTCACAATATTACTGTTTTTGCTGTATTTTAATTAAATAAATGCAGCCTTGGTGAGCAGACGAAACTTCTTTTAAAAACATTAAAAATCTTACTGATTCCAAACTTTTGATTGGTAGTGTATATATATATATATATATATATATATATAATATACATAGAAAAGTAAGAAAAAAAATATATATATATATATATATATATATATATATAATATACATAGAAAGAAAATAAGAAAATATATATATATATATATTATATTATATAACACACAAAATAATTATGAAAGAAAATAAAACAAATAAAAATATATTTGAAATTTTGGGGCAAAACAAAAAGGTGGAAAATACTTTTTGCCCACATTGTTGTTCAAGGCTTCAATAGAAAAATGTGCAGAAGAAATAATATAAATATATGAATGAATTTATATATATTAAAGATATATATATATACATATACTTAATATAATAGCTTATATATTACTTAAGTTAATTAAAATATATGAATAGATTAATTAATATATATTAATGTACAGCTACGTAGTTTTAGTAAACG
The DNA here is from genome assembly GCA_037950665.1 of Hypophthalmichthys nobilis. NCBI lineage: Eukaryota > Metazoa > Chordata > Actinopteri > Cypriniformes > Xenocyprididae > Hypophthalmichthys > Hypophthalmichthys nobilis. The sequence goes on from CM075490.1 coordinate 4,159,336, forward strand.
TGTATTTTCCTTTAATTTGATATTATTTAATATGAAATGAAGGGAAAATACACGTATACTAAAACTCCTTTAGCTGCTGCTAATAATAGTAACAGTAATAAAACTTAGAAAAAATAATGCGCCCCTGCCAAAAAAAAAAAAAAAGTAAAAACAATATGGGGCTTTGCTATAAACACATGCCAATAAAGTACTTTGAAATTGAAAAAGGAGCAAGAGAGAGGGAGAGGGAGGAGAGAAAAAGAGAGAGAGAGAAGCTCATTGGCAGTGCTCACCTGATTGCGGGGCTTCTTTTCATCTTCTGCCGCATCAAAGGGTCATTTCGCCCGCGGCGCTGAGAATGAAGTGATCACCCGCATCGCGTCACCTGCACTCTTACATCTACATTGAAGCTTTTCACCCACAGCATGACCATGAAGAACAGCAAACCGATTGCTCTGGATCGGCGCGATATTCATTCCCTGCTGGATCTGATCGGTGGCTTCGGTGCCGTAGTCGCCGTGGGGATCATTGCCATGCTGTCGGTGTGCGCCGCGTTCTTCATTTACCGATCCTTTAGAGGTCAGCGCGGGAAGGGCGACGAGAATAACGGCAACGAAACGGCGGTAACAACGGTTGAAGGGAGCTCGGCTCGAAGGAGGAAAAGAGAGAGGGGTGATGATCGACCTACCGAGTCAACAGGTAAAACTGGACAATTGTTGAAGCACAGTAGGCTAAATATTGGTGCGCACATGTTTGAGGCTTTTTTGGAATACCACACATAAAATATCACTGTAATAGATGTGTTGAGAAATCACATGTGTCAACGTGACAGCCATAAACGCGGTAAACGGCGAAAAGCTGTCCCGAGTGAGCGGCTCGCGCTGTTTTGGCCAGTCAGAAAACTTAGCCAATCAGAAACGCTTTCTGCATGTCAATCATTTTGCGCGTTTACTGACAGAAATGTGGAGAGCGGGGTTTTGGAGATGGATTATGTTATTGATTCTGTTATCATCATTATTTTTGCCTTAAATTTAGGTCACACACTCTCAAAAAAGATGTGTTAATTAATAACATTTTTTGTGTTATGTTTTGTGACACATTTTGTGTACATAATTGACACAAATTGTGTAAATATAACACATTAGTGTGTAGAAAATGAGCAGGAATAACACGTTTGAGTTAAAAGTAACACAAAATGTGTTGTCCTTAACTAGACACACGGGTGTGTTAAGATCTAACACAGGACGTGTTGTTTTTAACACATCTGTTTTAAGAGTGCACTGTCTACTTTGAGCAAGCAACATTTCTTTGGACACGACAACAAACAGGATATATGATGTCAAGCTTAAGGCTTCTGTTTTTAATACATAATTAATGACATGAAAAAAAATCTATGCTCTCTAAAACGTTCTAATAAAGCCACAGGCAGGCACAAATGATAAAAATAATTATTGTTATAAATCACCAAAAATGTGGAAATATACACTATCATTCAGAGGTTTGGGGTCAGTAAGATTTAAAGGTAGGGTAGGCAATTTTTTTCATAAACACTTGAAACTCTTCTCACATCCTGTAGAAGAAGGGTCTACAGTAAGTATTAAAAACAATTTAAATTAACATATTGTCTGTGAAAGTCTCAGGATCAAAAAATGTTTATCTAATTGCATTTGGTTTGAATGCGGTGCCTCTCAGCAAATGTATTTCCATATGCTGATAGGCACGGCGCAGACATCACACTTCACATCAGCACGTTCCGTAAGGCTGTGCAGAGTTGTAGACAGAGTCACTGAGCGGCAAAAACAAAGCCGCCTTTTACTATTCCTCCTCTTGAAGCTTTGCAGACTCTACTATGTGTTTTGAAGGAGGTGTGGCTTTGGAGCGCGCTCTGAAGGGAGGGTGGGATCTAATCCTTTTAAAGCTAGCTTGCTATTGCTATAGCCTCTCTGAAAATGCCTACCCTACCTTTAGGTTTTCACAAAAATTCAAAGCAGTTGTCATTATGAAGGATCATGTGACACTGAAGACTGGGGTAATGGCTGCTGAAAATTTAGCATTTCACAGTATTACTGTTTTTGCTCTGTTTTTGATCAAATAAATCCAGACTTGGTTAATGGGATAGTTCACTCAAAAATTAAAATTACCCCAGGTTTTTCTCACCCTCAAGCCATTGTAGGTGTATATGACTTTCTTCTTTCTGATGAACACAATCGGAGATATTTAAAAAAATGTCCTGGCTCTTTCAAATCGCTTTAAAATGGCAGTGAATAGATGATGAGATTTTGAAGCCCAAAAAAGTGTATCCATCCATCATAAAAGATATCCGCACGGCTCTGGGAAAGCTTTCGGAAGATAGTTATTGTTACAGTCACCGGTTCCTGCACTACACTTCCCAGCATTCCCTCTGCCCTGCACCTGCACGTTATCACCATCACCCGCACCTGAAGGCAATCTTCATCATCATCACTCATTTGGACTCCCTTTATAAACAGTCACTTTACTCACCTGTATTGTCGGTTATCTTACAAGTTTATGTTGTGTGTGTATACCTCTGTTTCTGTTTATATTGGATTGTCTAGTAAAGTATTACTCCTTGATCTCCGTTCCTCGTCGTGTGTATTCCTACACAGCACGAATTGTAACAGTTATTTTAATTTTAAAGTTTTAATTATGGCTATTTTTCTTACACAAATGCATCACTTCACTTCAGAAGGCCTTTGTTAACCCCTGGAGCCGTGTGGATTCTTTTATGATGGATGTTTGTGCTTTTTTTGGGCTTCAAAATCTCACCCTCTATATACTACCATTATAAACTTGGAAGAGCCAGGACATTATTTATATAACTCCGATTGTGTTTGTCTAAAGGAAGAAAGTCATATACACCTAGGATGGCTTGAGGGTGAGTAAATCATGGGGTAATTTTCATTTTTGGGTGAACTCTCTCTTTAACAATATTAAAGCATTTTACAGACCCCACACTTTTAAACTGTACTATCTGTCTACTGTGTATCTTTCTGCAAACCTGCAGCATTGAGGTTTGTGTTCTTTGAATTCAGCTACTGTAAGATGTCATTCTGAGATGAATTGTGATTAGTCTTTTCTTTCTTGCATCTATTAAACCATCTATACCATTCTTTAGCAAAGAAAACTATATCTTGAATAAGTCCAAAACCTGAAAAATGTTACCTTTACACATAGTTTATAGAGGTAAAAAAAAAAAGAAAAGAACAAAAAACACCAAAGCTTGTCCAAATGTTTGCGTAACATCCTTTGCTGGCTCTGATATTCCAAAATCTTGTTGAAAGTTCGACAGTGACTCTCGTGTTCAGCTGCCAAAATACAAGATGAACTAAATGTCAAAGTTAAAGGCCACTCTGATGCAGCATTTGATTTCATAGAGCCAAAGCCTGAAACGTAAACTTACACCATACTCTTTTGCTGCCCTGTAAGCACTGGTATTTCCTTCTAGAAAAGCAAATCTAGTTAGTATACCAAGTTCTAAAGTCACAAGCTCATTCCCAATTATCTGAATTGTTGTTTTCAATTCCCTAGCATTCACGTATCATGGTTTTTATCTGTAACTTTATAAATGTTTGACATTTGCTCGGTTACATTCCTGCTCGATCGCTGAGGAATTTTGATTGATTTATCAATAGGTGAACAAACATTGCACAAGTTCCATCAGTAAGTAATCTACTTCTAGCCACAGGTCATATTTACATTGGCTATTTTGGATTTCCTCTTACAAAAATTGTTGAACTACCATAAAACCATTGGCGCAATGAAAACACAAACGCACAAATAACATTGAGTCAAAAAAGAGAATGAATAGGATAGAAAGAGAGAAAAAGACTATACGTTCTTTGCTAAAAGAATTCCCATATAAATTTTTGATCATTTGAAGTGCATATGACGTGGCTAATGCATTTTCATCTCTTATAGGAGAATGTCAGGATGGAAAGCAGGAGTGTTGCAGCGAATCCAGTAACCTCTCAGACACAGACAACATGCTCCTTCCTACTGAGATATCAGAGAAAGACCAGAATGAAAGCACTCTCAAGGACCTGGAGGATATTACAGATGAGCTTCTAACGGACTTAGAACCTGAAATGCGAGACAAAACGGATTCTGATCTGGATCAGTGTGTAGAAATGGATCCTGATGAAAACACGGTGTGTGAGGATCATATTCAGCACGAGGATGATGATGATGGTGGTGGATGTGAGGTTTTGGCTGATGTGAGTGTACGATCGACAAAATTAGATTGCCAGCGTGAGGATATTGAGGAATATCTCGACAAATCTGAGACGGGACTGAGTGGAGACACAGATGAACCATCTGAAACTGAAAGCGCTCAGGAGATCATTTATCAGAGACATCAACTTCATGTCACTCCTCAAAGCAGTTCTTCTTCAGACCAAATGGTTAAACCATCCAATCCTAGTAAGATTCGATTAGAGGAAGACAACAAGAAGTCAACGGTGGAAGAAGCGAACAAGAAGTTTGAAGATCACCATGTCTGCCGTTTTCCACGAACAAATAACTTTGATTGCTGTTGCTATGATAATAAGTCTATGGTCAACCACAGCAATAGGTTCGACTTCCACAACTACTTGGGCTTCCACCCTGATAATACCTTCCTTGTTGGGTCTTCAACACAGGTGAGCCTCTCACACGAGTCTGGTGAGAAGAAAACCAATGAAGATGCGTCAGTGGAGAAGAAACATGAAAAGAATGAGATTAGCATCATGGATGCCATTATGGACAATAACGAGTGGCTAAATGTAGGGGCACCAGAGTTCAGAGATCTTCCCTGGCTTACGCCAACTGCAACCAGCACTGAAGAAAAACAGACACAATGGGGAAAAGAAGGGCAAGTCAAGACTGGTTTAGCCAAAGAGGACGAAGAACTGGCGAATAAAAGAGTAGCGACCGTTCCGCCTTTATCGCAAGTGGTTAACGTAACCTTCAGGATTCACTACATCACATACTCTCCTAGCCAGCTGGTGGCTGTTACCGGGAGCCTGCAGGAGTTGGGGGCCTGGGAGAGTTTCGTTCCACTCCACAGAGCCAAGGACGGGTTCTGGGCCAACACTATCACCCTCCCCGTGGAGAGCCAGATGGAGTGGAAGTTCGTCCTGGTGGAAGATGGATGTATCTCTCGCTGGGAGGAGTGTGGAAACCGCTATCTCTTTTTAACAAGCCAAGATGAAGAAGTCTATCTTGACAAGTGCTGGGGATGTTGCTGAACTCAGAGGTGACTATCTACGAACACTCTTAAAAATAAAGGTTCTTTATTGGCATCTATGGTTCCATGAAGAACCAAAAACATCCATGGAACCTTTCCTGTTCACCGAAAGGTTCTTTGAGGAACCCAGAATGGTTCTTCCATGGCATTGCTGCAAAAACCACCTTGAAAGGCCCGTTCACACTGAGAACGATAACTATAATGATAACTACATTAACATACAGCGCACAATATCATTCTGATTATTATAAGCATGTGCTGCAGTTATGTCTTCTAACGCTTTAAATGCTCGAGCTCTTATAGCAGAATTGCTCGGAAATTGATTCCAACGATATTGTTTGTTTGTGCCGTTATAGTTGTGGACTCTGTTATTCTTTTATATTTTGATTGATTTTTAGAACTATATCTGTATCATTATAGTTATCGTCTTTGGTGTGAACAGTCCTTTAGAACCTTTATTTTTAAGACTGTAGGGCTGCACGATTAATAAAAAAAAAAATTAAATTGCAATATCACTGCACTAAAACTGCTTCACACGAACTCCATCTCTGAATCGCATGCTCTGAGTTTGGGTCGCTTTAACGTGCATTTGGGAATGCAACATGCGCAAAACAATCTTCACATACTTGTAAATGAGAAGCGCTTATCAATAAAAGACAAACTGACTGCAGTTTTCCTTCAAATTAAAAGTTTGATGGTTTAATGTTTAAAAATAAAAAAATGAAGACAGCCATAAATATTAGTATTGAAATTTTATGGTTGTAAATTAAAATTATTATTATATTATTTTTCTTAAATGCTATTTTTTTTATTTTACATTTATATATTACAATAGTAATATTTATTGTTTTATTTAGTAATTTTTATATTTTCTTTAGTAATATAATAATAATAATAATAGTAATTATTATTATTATTACTATTATAAAGCAATATTGATATATAATCACAAAATTCTGGCTAAATTGTGCAGCCCTACAAACAAGCACAGCATCCCTGGATTTTTTTAAATTGCATTTTAAATCACAATCGCAATTTATATCAGAAAAAAATAGCAATTCGATTTTCCCCCAAATCGTGCAGCCCTACTATCTTCTTCCAACTTTATACAGCAATAATAATCCATAGTGCATTAATGAAATCCAGTATGTAAGATTATATTACAATATTATTGATTATTAATGAATCATTTCAATAAAGCATGAGGCTGTGGAACTGTTAATATAGCAATAAGATTATAACAATTATAACATGTTACAAATATGCACTTTTTTACATCATTAAATTATATGTGTTAAATATATATACAATTGTACTGAAAGTGTCTGCCCTTAAAACTATAATCCTGTAACAGCGACGTACCAAAATTGAGAAAATTCATAATTTTTTTTTTTCATGTTTAAGGGAAAATCTGAATGCTTCCAGAGGTTAAAACATCTTTTTTTAACGTTTATCTCCATTCTGAAAATGTTTTGTGTGTGCACAATTAACTTTAGGCTGGAAACATACTCTATGCAAGTGCACAAATGCAGACGTGAACGCTTGGTTGATGCAACTATGCAGTCCCACTGTACATATATATAAGAAACATCAATTCTCAGGGGGAGTTTCCTTCAAATATTACTGAATTTGTCATTCAGGTTTCTAGCTATGCACTTTTTGACTCTGACTAACTCTATATAGTGTTAAAGAGTTTAAGTTAATGAGATAATTAGGCTTTTAATTAAGTAATGATTCCGCATTAGTGATGAACACCTGCTGTTAACAAGAACTACAACTGACTACAGCCACAGCCTTAGATGAAATCAACTGAAGATAAAAGAAGACATTAAATCTCTCAAGATCTCAGCAGAGGAGGATTAAACAACTCCACAAACAGCATTACCAGCTTCACTTATTACTAACCAGATTGACTTTATTTCTGTCATTTGTCTACAGAATTTATTTAGAATTAACAGAAGTTTAGATTATGTTGATTTTGTTGTCTGTCATGACAGTATTTGATCTAAAAGAGAAAACTGAATGCAGAAGTCAATTTGTGCTAATGCTCGCTATAGCGTCCCTTGTGGCGACACTGACGCTGCATCCAAAATCAAATACTTCCCTACTATATAGTATGTGAAAAACAATACACCAACATAATATTATGTCCGAATGCATAGTATTCGAAAAACAGTAGGCGAAAAGTTCCCAGATGACCTACTACTTCTACTTCTCAGACAGTATGCGATTTCGGATGCAGCGTGAGAATACAACAGTTTGTAGTTTTTCTGCATTTTGAATGTTCTTCACTCTAAGAGAAAAATATTATTTTAAGAACTGATCACCATAAAGGTTCTTTGAGGAAAACTTCTTCTATGGCATCGCTGTGAAAACCCCATTTTGTAATCTTTATTTTTAAGAGTGTTGCTCTGTTGTAACAGTATTTGATCTAAAAGAGGATATTGAATGCACAAGGGGCACTAATGCCTGCTATACTGCCCCTTGTGGCGACACTGAGAATACAACATGTAGTTATTCTGCATTTTGAATGACTGACATGTTTCAGAACACATTTCAGCCTGAATTGCTAGAAACTTTTAGAAGCGTTTACTTACTTGCATAGAGTATCTTTCAGGCCTGTGATATGATTGTCCAGTATGCTTTGAATGCTTTGTGAACTGCTTGAGCAATGCAGAACACAGACCAGCCAAAAAAACACAATTTCCTTTGTAGCAGTTTGGCATCCTACTCTGACTGTAATATGTTAAATGCTGACATAAAATCAGCTAAATCTTTCTAAATCCCAGCCTGGACTGTTCGCATACAGACTTTCCTCAAATCACAAGCTAAACGGCTGCTGTATCTTTGATTCTATTACACCATTTAAATGTGTGACAATGACATCAGCGTTCCTGCTGATGACATCACTGTAGCTTTTTGTTTGCCATCACTGTCAACTGCATGTAGCAGACTCTCATTTAGTCCATACAGAGATTTTATGCTTTTTATTTTAGGTAGCAATGAATTATAAAAATGTGAATATATTTTTATTGTTTCACAACGACTGCCTTAAAATGAATAACCTTTGCTGCTTACAGTTTTGACTGAACATGTTTATTTGTCTTTTGGCTTCAACTGTTTTTGTTTTTCTGTGAAATTCAGGTGTAATACTGTTTCTGACCTTTAAACTTATGTTTAACTGTCAGTCAGTAAATGTCACTCAGCAAATGACTTAATTCAATAAAATAAATTATTATATTGACAAGTAGTTGCTCACTATATTTTACATTTTTCACTTCTGTATATATAATATATATATGTATATATATTAGAGATGCACCGATGCTAAATTTCTCCACCGATAATGATTATTCAGAGTGATATCTGCCGATAATGATATCGATAGTTTAGGGGTTCTGCCTTTTATACCTTCTATAATTTTCTTATAATTAATAATTATATTTTTAATAACTATATTTTGAAAGAAATGCAAATAAAAACTTTATTCTCTCCATTTCATCAACTTGTTTCAGAATAACTGGTATTAGTTATAAACATAAACACATTACTCAAATTAATATTAACACATTAACTAAATTCTGAAGATTAAATTAATATTTCTTAACTTCCTGAATGTTATTAATTCATATAATTACTATTAATATTGAACATCAGACTGGTTTCTTAGCATTTTCTTTACACAAATGTAGTGCATTTTCCTGCCCTCTTTTAATTGACAGGATATATCGGCCCTGACTATCGGCTGTTTTTAAGCTATCGGCCGATACTGTGAAAATTTGCTTTTATAGGCCGATACCGATTATTGGCTGATATATCGGTGCAACTCTAATATGACAGTTGACCATTGGGGCCTTTTTACAGACCATCACGGATGAGGGTAAAGATCATTGGCAAAATAAGTACAGTTGTGAAACTGGCACACTAATCTTCTTTTTGGATAAGATTGTATTTATCTTCCTAGCACAGGTCGAAGAGATGATTACAGAAGCACCAAATAAGTCTGTAAAGTTTGTACACAACTGTCAAAACTTACTAAAATCAATTTTACTTTCTTGGCCAAGTCTGAATATACAATTGGGCTTGAATGTGAATGAGTCTTGGTGTCCTTGACGTGCTGACAATATGATAAACTACCGTAATCACAAACTCGACTTTGCTGTCGTAATGCACTGACTGTGTTTTATTGCAGTGTTTATTTACTTCAGTTCACTGCAACACTGCTGGTTTCCTCCCCAAACACACAGTGACTTTGGCCTCCGACAGGATCATGAAACATTCATAAGTTTGAGTCAGATGTGATGGAACATTCTGATGCAAGATTTCATATTTTTCTTTATGACATCATTGCATTTCTTGTATTCTTTGTTCCCCCTCAGAGAATTCGCTGTGTATGTGACATAGAAACGGATCTAGAGCATATGCGTCGTCATGAGTTTGCCAGTGCACCACACGCCTGTAAATGATTCATTTTACCACAACATGAGGAGTAATTTAAGGTCAGAAAACTAACATACATGGAAAAGAGATAAAAGGGCCTCAAAATGAAAACCAGTTGGCTGGCAAATGCAATGCAGTCTGGAACTCATAAACACCTAAACTGTTTGGGTTTCAGTTTTCAGCCTCACCAAGGCTGCATTTATTTGATCAAAAATACAGTAAAAACAGTAAAATTGTGAAATATTATTTAAATTGAAATAACTGTTTTCTGTTTTTTTTTTATTATTATTATTATTTATTTATTTTATGTAATTTATTCCTGTGATCAAAGGTGAATTTTCAGCATCTTTAAGGTCCGTTCACAACAAGAACGATAACTATTTGTGTTCACACCAACGAACGATAACGGTCTGTTTATTCGAAGCTCACGCGCTGAGGTTTCAAAGTGTTTTACAACATGTTTTTGCTGTTCTTGTTGCATTTACACGGCTTTATCAGCAGATGTCCTCAGTATGCTATGTTTCGAGTGAATAGCTAGTGTAATCGATCTAATCTAACAGTGAATTTACCTGACGAAGTCAATATAGCGGAATAAAAACAAGACAATGTTGTCGAAACTAGCGCTGGATTCCTGAGGTTATTTTATATTACACTGTTTGCTAGCCTAGCATTGTGATCTCATTTTTTGACTTGTCAAACATTGGTGTTTTTTTCTGGACGTCGGTTAACTTATCCGCAATGTCGTCCGCCATTTTAAATGCGCGAGCCGTTAAAAATTAGAATAGATTCTGATTGGCTGTCAGTGTTTTATCGTTCAACAGCTGGGGAAAAAAATCGTTGTGAAAATGATCCCAACGATATTGTTTCTCTATATCGTTATCGTTATTGCTGTGGTGTGGACAGCGCTGTTCTTTTATTAGAACGATTTTAGAACTATATCGTTATATTTATAGTTCTTGGTGTGAGCGGGCCTAACTCCAGTCTTCAGTGTCACATGATCCTTCAGAAATCATTCTATGTTGATTTGTTGCTTAAGAAACATTTCTGATTATTATCAATGTTGAAAACAGTGCTGCACAATATGTTTGTGGAAACCACAATAAGTTTTCCAGGATTCTTCGATGAACAGCTTATAAACATCTAAACTGCCTTGCGACAGTAAATACACTAAATCATCTAAATAGAGTTTTGAAGAAGGCTCCAGACAGAGATAGAAAGGGGGTCATCTCTGAATATCCCAGCCCTCCTCGGAGAGAACGGACTTCTGACTCTAGTCTAAAACAGGTTTAGCTGCCAGTGGCCTAGTTTATCTTTGGAGTAGAAAAGCTTAAACCAGCCTAAGTGTCTGTAGTTAGCTGCCAAGTTTGTTTTCAATGGTCAGACTGGTCTTCTTTTTTTAGAAGCTTTTAGAGGCTAGTTTAAGCAATTTGGTGGGGTTTTCAGCAGGGATAACTAAGTTCGATTCAATGCACATTTTAAAATCGGCAGTTAAAACGGGATGCTGGTTTGTCATGCTAAAGACACAAAATAGCAGGAGCTATGATGCTAAATGTTTATTTCAAAGTACATAACTGTTAACATTTGCTTACACATCTATATCTTTCAAACACTGAATACGATATTTTGTTAAAATCATGTGTGGTTCACATTGAATTAATTTACATTATTCTGTTTATCTGCAGGCAGTTCAGATACTCTAGAGTGTATTTATTTTAAAGGTGTTAAAGTGTGTGTGTTTAACAGATTTTAATGCTATTGCTTTTAATAGAAATCTCATTTACACCCTTCAGGCTTCACTATATTCTCCTGTGAGTTTCTATGACAAACAAATTTACAGCCAATTGACACCAGAGAGGAGGGACTTGCTCGAATATGCTACAGCCAAAGGGGAGCTTATGTATCATATGACAAAGGTATGACATTTTAGATCTATGCAAGTGTTGCAGGGTTTGACCTCTGACCTCTCTATACATCTCTGGTATATGGTTTGATCTTCACCTTGAGCCAGAGATGATTTATGGGCTGTGTTTGAGCATTTACACTGCAGTTCAGTTTATGTTATGAAAGAAGTCTCTTCTGCTCACTAAGGCTGCATTTATTTGAACAAAAATACAATAAAAATAGTAATATTGTGAAATATTATTACAATTTAAAATAACTGTTTTCTGTTTGAATATATTTTATAAAGTAATTTATTCCTGTGATCAAAGCTGAATTTTCAGCATCATTACTTCAGTCTTCAGTGTCACATGATCCTTCAGAAATCATTCTAATATGCTGATTTGCTGCTCAAGAAGCATTTCTGATTATTATCAATGTTGCGCTGCTTCACATTTCTGTGGAAACCATGATACATTTTCCAGAATTCTTTGATGAATAGAAAGTTTCACTGTCACTTTTGATCAATTTAATGCATCCTTGCTGAATAAAATAATTCATTAATATTTTAATCACCCCAAATGTTTCAATGGTACTGCCATAGTTTGTTCTATATCATAGGCCTGGTGGTGTATTAGGGGATAACAATCCTGTCTTGTATCCCAAAGGTCCTCAATTCTAACCCTGCTAAAGGATGATTCATGAACTGAAGTGTTGCTTAGTTACCTAATCACCACTGTGCCCTTGAGTTCCAAGGGAACTGTTCCTGCAGTAAGTGCACTGGGTGTGAACACAACACTAAAATTGTTTAAAGGAACAGTTCACTCCAAAACTTCTGTCATTATTTTATTGACCCTCCCATTGTGAAAAAAAAAAGTTTAGCATACCTTTAAAAACAGAAATCATTAGAGAAATATAGCTACTTTAAAGGTGCAGTGTGTAAATTTTAGCGGCATCCAGTGGTGAGGCTGTGAATTGCAACCAACAGCTCAGTCCAGGGCTGCGTCCAAAAACTGGAAAACGCTGCCTTCGGAGGACACATTTCAAGGTAGGAAGGCATCAAGGCATGTCCGAATCCAATGTTAGCTTCACTTCCTGTTTCCTGAGATACCTTCATCTGATCGATTTTTAAAAGGCAGCATAGATGTATCCTTAGCTGCCTTTGATATCCCACAATCCTGTGCGTTACATTCTTTGACAGTTGAGCTAGAAAAATAAAGATGGCGTCCGAAAGTTGCGTTTTCTGGCCAGTTTGTGAGTAAATGTACATTTTTGACCAACATTTTCCATTTTTGATGTCATTTCTAGCGAGAAATTACTACTGTAGTAATTAAATATTTGTTTAGTTCTCACCAAAGCTTGCGCTATATTGCTGTAGATCATTAAACTGTTACGCTGCCTCCGAAATCTGTTTCATGAGGTGCCTTCATGCACAAACGCTGACTTACAAGTCATTGCTTGATAAGGCAGCGAGGCAGCAAGTCAGCTACCTAGGTTTTCAGACGCAGCCCACTGCTCACCCCTCCCTTTCAAAGCACATAAAGAAGCTACGGTGGCTGACACAGGACAAAGATGTCGTCGTCTGAGACAGCAGAGAGTAGCCAGTCAAGCAATGAGCAGTTTGTCCATTTAGGGCTACTGTAGAAACATGGCGGCGCAAAATGGCGACTTCGATGTAAGGGGACCCACAGTGTATGAGATAGAAATGGCTCATTCTAAGGTAACATAACGGTTCATTATGTAAGGTCTTTATAGACCTTATGCGCCAGAGAAACAAGCGCGCCGCCATCTTTATAAAATTGTCTTTGAACTTCCGTTTTGCAGTAGCTCTGTACATTTCTATGGCATTGCTGTCAAAGAATAATTAGCTGATTAAGTGGATTTACTTGTTGTTCATTCATAAATATGTAAGATCGCTGTGGAAATACAAACCGGAAGTCAAAAGACAACGAGCGCAACGCTGAAAAGGAGCGGTGCTACATAAGGTCTATACACCACTGAAAACATAGTTATGTATATTAGATTGCATTTCTGTTAATAGATCCTCCTAAATATTACACACTGGACCTTTAAAATGATATAGGCCTACTTAAAGGGGCTATATGTAGAATTCAGAAACCTTTGTTATTAGCGACACCGGTGGCTTTTAAGTGAATTGCAGCTTATTACTTGTGCTCGTACTCGTGCACACGAAATGCACTAGAGACTGAATGTGATTCAATGGCCAAAATACTCACAAGAGGATTTCGGGAGCACCTGTAAACATCACATCGTTTTGATTTTCCCGACAAAAACGGCCCAAGTCCTTCACATAAAAATCAGCCTACAGGCTTTCATCATAGACAACCTAGGAAGTTGGGGAAAATCTTGTTTTTTAAGTTCCGTTACAAGTTGTTCACACACTGGCAATAAAAAGACGATTAATTCATGAAAATTCGTACATATAGCCCCTTTAAGGGCAAACTGAATATAATGTTTTCAGACACTTAATTGCATGTTATTTACAATAATTAGTATAATTTGAATGTACATCAAATGTAATTAGTTGAATTTACATCCTACTAAAGTAGTACAACATTTTTTTTATAATTATATAATTTTTCATAATTATACTATTTGAAATATGGTTTAAGTGTACTGTTGAATGTACTGACAGCATTTATGGTAAACTAAAATATACTTATATATAATATACTATCTACTTATACTCATGTATAATATAATATATTTAAAATAACATTTGTAATGATTAAGTTGCAAATTAGTACATGTAAAACATTAACTTTAAATGTAATAGACAACAGTTATTTTTTATCAAGTATTTTACTTGTTCTTTAGTATGTTAGTCGACACATCAATTTAAGTGTACATCTTTAAAACATGACAAAAGATTATTAAAACAATGTACTTTGAAGTGCATTTTTTGAAAGTGTACTTAAGTGTGTTAAGAAACAGCACACTTAATTGGCCTTTTGTTTCATTATTATTATATTAAGTACAGTTTTTTAAAAAGTATACTTTGAAGATTTAAAGTACACTACAAGTGCACATTCAATACAATGAAGTGCACTTCTTTTTCAGAAGGGTCATGTCATCTTAAACCCATCTCAATATAATGTAACACAATAATTACATCATTATTCGCTAAAACACTTCCACTCCATTGTAGCTCTCAAATCTCATTTGTGTTAAATACATTCAGATGCTGCTTCAAGACATCCTTAACTACAAGACCCTTATGCTCATCCCCAATTACAAACACACACACACTAAAATTGATGTGCCTCCATACAGACACTCACGCACTCAAGCATTACTGGCTTTAATGGAAATTCGCTGCACTTGAGACTATTAATAAAACATATCTCTCTCTCTCATACTGCTGTAGCCCCATGACTGCTGTTGCCCTTCAACAGACGCTATAAAAGGATAGTGTGCATGTGTATAAAAGGCCAGACCACAGAAATAGCCTCCCTGGATAACATAGCAAGCCCACGGTGCTGACGGCCTTTAGTGAGCTATAGTGCCATTGTCCCACCTGGCTACTCCATCTATTCAGTTAGAAGAATCTTTAATTATGTAATTCCAGCACGTTTTCACCTATACCTTCACTTTACACTGCAGAACTTCCATGCAAAAAAAAAATAGGACTAATTAAGTTTTGATACCTTATTTAATTATTGATGCACTAGAAGCTGGCAATTTCCAAGTAAAAAGGATGTGCGGCGATTTCATCATTTCACTGCAAGCCAGTTCATTGACTTGATGGGTTTCAAATGGATTTGTTGAGTAAGGACTCATTGAGCTGCCCGAGCACACTGTGATCACGTGAATGCTGAAACTAGGTCTTAACAAAGTGCTCGGCAGCTATAGGTTTATCTCTGAGTGTGTTTTCAACAATGTGCTGATAATTATAAAATAATCAACTCATTCAATATTCATGACAACACAAGAAAACCATTAGATTTTAAAGGATCTTGTTTTTCTCTCGTTTTGATGTCGAAACAAACAGACATGCTCACAATGCATGCACACACTGAACAAACCAGAAACAGTGTTTACATGCAGATCGAAATCGGGGTAAAGGTCACAAATCCGCATGTGCTGATTGTTTTTTCCCAGATTTTACTACCGGTCAACAGCATTGGGGGTAACACATTAACATAATCATATTACTTTTTTCAAGTAACTAGTAAAGTAACACATTACTTTTAAATTTACGACAAAATATCTGAGTTACTTTTTCAAATAAGTAATGCAAGTTAATTTGTTTTCCCATTTATTGACTGACAGCTCTCCTGTCCCCATGTTTAGAGAAATCGGGATTAAGTGCAGAGGCGTTGTGTTTCAGCACAGCTGCGCCCTCTACTGTACTGGCATGAATTCGCATTTCCTTCAGTCTGAGGCTTATTCATTTAAGTTTATGTGTGAAAAGGCCTTTGCATTTACTAAAAATAGTACAAGCAAACCCAGCCCAGATGAGAAAAAGTAACATAACACATTACTTTCCATAAAAAGTAACGCAATGCAATTACTATATCGCAACACAATATTGTAACACATTGCTTTTAAAAGTAACTTTCCCAAACGCTTTCCCAATCAAAAGTTTGCAATAATTAAGATTTTTTTAAATGTTTTTGAAAGAAGTCTCTTCTGCTCAACAAGACAGCATTTATTTCATCAAAAATACAGTAAAAACAGTAATATTGTGTAATTTTATTACAGTTTAGAATAACTGTTTTTTATTTGAAAATGTAATTTTTTCATTGTGACACAAAGCTGAATTTTCAGCTTCATTACTCCAGTCTTTAGTGTCACATCATCTTTGTTGCTTGATTATTATTGAACAATTATTCATTATAAAGCAAAAAATGTTTGCATCACAGTTTTCACAAAAATATGAAGCCGCACAACTGCTTTCAACATTGATAATAATAATAAATGTTTCTTGAGCAGCAGATCAGCATATTAGAATGATTTCTGAAGGATCATGTGACACTGAAGACTGGAGTAATGATGCTGAAAATTCAGCTTTGATCACAGGAATAAATTACGTTTAAACATATATTCACATAGAAAACAGTTCATTTAAATTCAAATATTAGTTCACATTATTACTGTTTTTACTGTATTTTGATCAAATAAATGCAACCTTGGTGAGCAGAAGAGACTTCTTTCAAAAACGCCATGCACTACTAATATGCAAAAAGGGAAAAGGGGGGGGGACTGCCTTTCACTTTTGGATAGAGGAGGTTTATCCTCTTATTTCAACTCTCTTTTATGTGTATTATGACTCACATGCATGTACACATGAAAGATATACATAATATGGAGAAGTGTGTGTATGTTTGTTATACTGTTTATTGTGGCACTGAAAGACGATAATACTGTTTCTACCAAACGGCTTTGAACACTGATGCTATTTTACTGGCAAACTTTCAGCACTTCTCAGCATGCAAACGTTGTGTGCATTACATAAACACAGGAAAAACAAGCTGTCTGCTGTAGCGCCAGTGTTTATTATTCACACTCATAAACAGTTTAATCAAATTAAACATCAAAACCCAATTTAATTATGCACTTTAAACATTTAGAAAACATGTTTCTGTTAAAATTAGACAGTGTAAAGAGACCACCCAGACATTTATAGGTCAGTCCAGATTTTGAAAATTAAAGCCTATGTGTGTGCACATTTTTCTGTGAACACGTTTTTGATTAGACAACTGAAACTATGGTGTGCTGGCTCATGTAGGATGCTTCAATCTGCAATTATTACATCTCTTTAGAGCTCAGAACTGGAATGAATTAGTGCTCTACGTGTGTGTTTAGCGCCCTCTTAAGGTCTCAGTGTGTTCTAACACTCATAATGGTTTTCCTGTTGTGTGTGGCAACTCAAACTTCCTCACGCTCCAAACGAGATCGAGGGTTCATGTACAGTGTAGGACAGGGGTGTCCAAACTCAGTCCTGGAGGGCCCGGCCGCTGTACAGGACAGTGGCTCTCCAGGAGCAGGACTGGAGAATGTTTGTGTTTAATGTCCCCTGAAATCAAAATTTAAAGGCCCACTGAAGAGTGTTGGAATGCGCAGCATTATTCAATGTGTTGACGTAATTTCAACTGAAACAGGAAGACCCCTTTTTCAAAAAAGCCAATAGCGTTTCGTTTATGTTACAGCTCGGCCAGAGCCGTTAGACTCTGTAAAACCTAAGTTTCCTTCTGATCTCTCCTCCTAATGTCCTTTATATCGCTTTAATATACAGCATTCTGTGCAGAATTCAAATGGGTCCGATACCTTTTGTGGTCTGTGCCGACTCACGCATATGATCATGGTGCTCTCGTGTCCCTGGGCCAGAGCACTGTGCTCGCGCTACGGCAGTTCATGTGACACTAACGCGAAAACGGACTTCATTCGTGTCAAAGGGAAGCATATTTACAATGTCTGAATCGTTCCCTATTCTCTATATAGTGCACTGTGTGCCATTCACCATGTAGAAACTAGTAAATGTGTGAGCAAATGATCGATTTCAGCTGCAGATTTAGTGTCTGTAAGAGTGTAGGAGGAGGCGGGACTTCAGATTCTAGAGAGCATTTGATTTGATTTGTGATGTCATGAAAATCCGTGATCCATTTTAGCGGAAGTGAGAGACTGTAAGTTTTGAATGCTTATATCTCCTAAATGCGAATTTTGTCATTGTTTTGGAACACACTAGCTTTCATAACCTTAAGGCTAACATATTCATACTAAAAGCTAAAAAAACTTAAATTCTTCCGCTAAAATGGATCACGGGTTTTCATGACTCATCAAATCTTCTGTCCAATCAAATGCTCTCTAGAAATATAAAGTCCTACAATATAAACAGGCGCTGAAGCTGCGGCTGAAATTGGTCATTTGCTCACACATTTACTATTTTCTACATGGTGAATGGCACATAGTGCACTATATAGGAGATAGGGAACGATTCAGAATGTAAATATGCTTTCCATTGACGCAAATGAAGTCTGTTTTCGCGTCACGTGAATCACCGCAGCGTGAGCACAGTCTGCTCCAGTCCAGGCAGAGACACGAGAGCACAGAGCGGATCATATGGGCGAGTCAACATAGACCACAAAACGTTTGGAAACATTTGTATTCTACAAATAATGTTATATTTTAAAACAAAATGGAGGTAGAAACGGTTAGAGATTATGAGGAAAATTGGGTTTTACGAGCTCAACTGCTCTGGCCAAGCTGTGAAACGCTATTGGCTATTTTCAAAAAAAGGCTTCTAGATATATCCCGCCCTGTCTTACTGTTGCAATTACGCCAACACAGTGAAGCTGCGCTTTTGAAAGCACTTCAGCAAGCCTTTTAAGATAACATTTTATTCTATTTATTAGTTTGATGCCAATCAGAGAACATTTTTGGGCTCTTGTTTGAGACGTTTTTTTAATACGTCTCTAAAGTGACTTTTTTGGGGGAGAGGAGTTGCTCTTGCATAATGTAGGCCTATTTATTTATGAATATCCCAAATAAACAAATTACATACACTACCAGTCAAAAGTTTGGACACGGTAAGATTTTTAATGTTTTTAAAAGAAGTTTCGTCTGCTCACCAAGGCTGCATTTATTTAATTAAAAATACAGTAAAAACAGTAATATTGTGAAATATTATTACAATTTAAAATAACTGTTTTCTGTCTGAATATATTTTATAAAGTAATTTATTCCTGTGATCAAAGCTGAATTTTCAGCATCATTACTCCAGTCTTCAGTGTCACATGATCCTTCAGAAATCATTCTAATATGCTGATCTGCTGCTCAAGAAACATTTGTGTACAATTGTACAAAATATTTGTGTACAATATTTTTTTTTCAGGATTCTTTGATGGATAGAAAGTTCAAAAGAACTTATATTTAAAATATAATCTTTTGTAACATGATAAATGTCTTTACTGTCACTTTTGATCGATTTAATGCATCCTTGCTGAATAAAAGTATTAATTTCTTTAATTTCTTTTCAAAAAAATAAAAATAAAAATTCTTACTGACCCCAAGCTTTATATTTCAGATAAATGCTGTTCTTTTGAACTTTCTATTCATCAAGGAATCCTGAAAAAAAACTGTTTTCAACATTGATAATAATCATAAATGTTTCTTGAGCAGCAGATCATCATATTAGAATGATATCTGAAGGATCATGTGACACTGAAGACTGGAGTAATGATGCTGAAAATTCAGCTTTGATCACAGGAATAAATTACTTTATAAAATATATTCAGAAACAGAAAACAGGTATTTTAAATTGTAATAATATTCCACAATATTACTGTTTTTACTTTATTTTTAATTAAATAAATGCAGCCTTGGTGAGCAGACGAAACTTCTTTTAAAAACATTAAAAATCTTACCGATTCCAAACTTTTGATTGGTAGTGTATATGGAGAGGTCCTATTCAGTGTAGGAATTCATTCAGCATTTTGCTTTACATAAGCTCTCACAAATTGCAATTATGGGAAAATAATAACATGCCTGTAGGCTGTTTACTGTCAAAACACTCTCACATCTAATAACAAACGAGAAAGAGACCACCATCTAGAATGATTATGTCACTAAAAAGGTTTTATAGGAGTTACATACTACTGCAAAAATCTATTATGAGCATTTCATCAATGTAGTTTGTGTGCTTGGGCTAAAGAGCTTCAGTACAAAGTAGTTTGATTGTTTGTTTGTTCTGTCTGTAATAAGATAAATATCAAGAAATGACCTAATAGGTATGATGTCATTGGTAAACATGTTCAGATGTGTCTTGAGGCTGAGCACAGTGGCCACACCTGTTATACTACGCCGCAGGTGTGCTATTGTAATGATGAAAGGCACCTTTGGAGCTTTCAGTGTTCATGAAAGAGGTACAGGAAAATGTTTTACCTGGAAACCTACTCCGAGACAGATTCTTTCCCACTTATGTGTTTTGAAGTAAACTTGAATCAGTCATACACTTGAAATTACCAAAGCCGGTCACGTCATACTGACGTGTTCAGTGTACAAAGACTGAAAAAGATGCATTTAAATCAAGTTCAGCTCATTTTCGAAGCCTTTTATAGTGTGTACATTTGTGTACATTTCTAAATTAAAGTGGACTAGCACAGGTAGACTGTCTTTAAATGGTATTGCATTTTAAAGAAAGTAATATTTTTTCTTGAGGAGCATGCTGCCAATGAAGTGAGTCAGACCCTGCAAGCAACACCCCCAAATCAAAACTGATCATGCTTTTATATGTTGAATACCTGCATATAATC
Source organism: Hypophthalmichthys nobilis (assembly GCA_037950665.1). NCBI lineage: Eukaryota > Metazoa > Chordata > Actinopteri > Cypriniformes > Xenocyprididae > Hypophthalmichthys > Hypophthalmichthys nobilis. Next base: position 4,180,153 of record CM075490.1, read on the forward strand.
ATATTTCACTCAATACTCAAAGGCCAAAATTTAGTATGGGTAAAACTTGCCCCACGGGAGTATAATTTCATTTACAACAGGGGTCAGGTCTTACAGCTTCTGGCAGAGACGAGTAAAAACAGGTTAAGATGATGATTAACAGGTAAGAGTTGGCCAGAATATAATTACATTTAACTTTTATACAGTGCAGCTGTTTCTACTTTACAATGTCAACATCAATGTGAATAAAATTGTCAGTATCCGTTTAAAAATCTGAATCCAGTTTTAATAAAGACAAAGTAAATAAAACATCTTCAACTTTTAAACCACAAGTCAGACATCTGTTTTACATTTGAAGCATAACTGATGGTGCAAAGTATTTATTATTATTATTATTAATGTGCTAAAAATTTAAGACATTTTGCTAACGCAGCCAGAGTTAGAAATGAATAGAGCTGTTCCCTAAACCCTGAAGAAAATTTGCATTTCTGAGCCGGTTCCCTTCAGGAATTTCCAATGAGTTTTGGCAGTTTGGTTTATGATTAACAAAAACAAAATTATGTTTTTTTTCCCCACAACATGAATTACACATATATGTGTTTTTTTAAGGCCACATTCACATTTAAGGAATAACTGTGCAAGGGACGCCTATTGGGCCATGATTGATCAACCACACACTCTTCTCCAAAACCCCGCCCACAAAAACATTGTCAGAAAACATCATGTCAGTGATTGACAGGTAGAGGGCGTTTGTGATTGGGTAAAAAAGGGCGGCCCGCTTCTCCGAGTTTGACTGTTTACAAAGTCTATGGCTGTCTGTCACAGAAAGAGATGATATCTAAAGAGACACTTATTAGTGACATCAGGTATCATGAACAGTTTATGAATGGTATTTAGTACAAATCGGCTACAGAACTTTAAGCCCACTGGGACAGTAGAAATGTCTTTAAATAACCGAATTATTTGAGACAAGAAAACTCGATATCCATTGAGCAGCTAAACTGCGGGTAAGAAATGTATTCATCCACCACGATAGAAAGTAGAATGCTTGTAAAATACGCCTTTATTGAATGACTTGACCAAACTTGTTAAAAGAGTGTGTTTGTATGTTTTCAGTCCATGATGTGGGAGGACTAGGTGGTGATTTGACGACATAATGTCAGCCAGTTTCGGTCAGAAGCACTGGTAGGATGTGATTTCCTGAGCTGTTGTATTATTTCACCGTGGTAGAGCGGGTTGCACGGTTCGCGCATGCGCATCACCATTCCGATGAACTGTGAAGTTAGGTGAGTGGGGGGGTCGACCACAGTCTCCCTCATCCATGGCTGCGGAGTGTTTCAGCGCATCAACAAGAAAAGAAAACTTAAAGACTATGTATTTTAAAAGCGGAAACGCGGGTCTGCACTGATTCGAGGATTCTGGAAGGTCGAAAGGGAACTTTTTCTTTCTGACAGGACTCGCTGAGGGGAATCTCAGCGCGGGCGCGAGCGCGAGCGCTCGGTCTTTCTGCGGACGCAGTGAAATGAATCAAATTCTATTGTGATGTAAAAATGAAGTCGGAAGGGAGCAAGGGCTGACAAACGGGGTTTAAAAGTGAGACCACAGCCTGGAAAAGTGGTACACAAAATCATATTTGCCTGCTCATTTGCAAATGTAAATTTTTGAAAGGCTGTAAAAGTTGTAGTGTCGTTCCTTCATCTGTCTAGCAGGTAGGGATGTAAGGTAGGTGCTGTAAACAGGATTGTTATGCTACGATGCGATCCCAAATGAAGTAATTCGAGGAAATGACCTATCACATCGTTGAAGTTTTGACTGAGAAGAAACATCCAGGACATCATTGGCCGTGTTCCTAGCGGAGTTTATTGGTTGACTGAGTAACTAAGAGACGTCCTCGTCCATTCTTTTCCCCAACATTCCAGCGATGGATAATAGTTTTCCAGGCAGCAGCAGTGCTGTGATCCAAAAGGGAAAGTTCGTGTTCGTCGAGGCTCAGTTGCAGGGTGGAGCGCCCTGGGGTTTCACTCTCAAAGGTGGGCTTGAACACGACGAGCCGTTAATCATATCGAAGGTAAAGTATCACCTTACTCACCTGTCTTTCATATGATGATGAATGTGTGTCTGTCACCTGAATATAACGGCTACAGTCCTCAAAGGGTCAGAAGCATGTTATTCTACACGCTAGAGAGAAACATAATGAGGGTTTCATAATTTGTGGATGAAAATTAGGAGTGTAAGATGCCAGAGAGTGTGATGTCAGTATGATTCACACTTAAAATGTTTAAATGTCACTGCATTAGAAAAGATAATGATGTCAAACCTAATGGCAACATATCACAAGCACACTTTAAACAAAACGTTTCACATAAGAACGTTTAAAAACAAGTATTTGGTCACTTTATAATAGTAGTCAAATGTTAGTGGGACATGTCTATTGATGAGATTAATGTGTTGACAACACATGTGGTTATGGTTATTTTGGCTTGGACACCTGTGTGTGATCTTCTTGGTCACTGGGATGTTGCTGGATTAACATCAGCAACAGTTTTATGAAACAGTCATAGTGATAAAATGAACCCTAACCATTTACTACCTCTACAGAGAAATGATAGGTTGCTACTGAGAATGGCCCTAACTTAACCCCTTTCCCAATCATTCTGATTGATTGAAGCTGATCCAGGATTACAAACTGGCAAAATTAAATAAAATATCTGGGTCACTGAACTTCTTATATCCACAAATGTCATTGTGGTGTCAGATTAAAAGTCATTGTAAAATGGCTCTGAAAAGATAGTTCTGAGAAAATACAGTAGTCAGCATTTGAAATGGATCAAAAAAGTTCATCAGAGTTGTCCTAAGAAGAAGGCTTTAGGACAACTGTGAAAGGTTTTGATCCACTTCAAATGTTGACTACTGTATTTATGTTTTTCAGATGCTACTTGGTTTGATTTTTATTTCTAATGCAATGAAATATTTTGGGTCCATTATGTGTTTTTTGCTTGGAATACAGTGCTAGTCATATGTCCGCAAAGTTCTTATTACATATTAAAATAATGCATTTGTTGAAATATATATCATGTTATGGTTATGGATTTCACATATGAAGGTCATGTGAGGTATAGTGCTGACCATAGGCTATGTATGTCACACACACTTCTTAATGAGAGGGAGCGTCCTTCAGGCATCTAAACCATAATTGCTGAGTACAGGGTCAGATTCTTGGTGTGACACCCAGACCAGCGTGAGTAACAGATTTTGACCTGCTACATTCATAAAACAGTTTTTCACATGCTCCTGGTGAATTCTCCCACACGGCTGGAGCCTGAGCATAAAAAATAATAGGGAGTGGATATCTAGAATACATTGTAGTTCTGTAAAGCTCAAGGTGGCCATCTGGGGTAAGCTTTAGAGTTCATCTTGATTGATTTTAGCTGTCTTGGAGGGTTATATATTCACTCTTGGTACATTTGAAAAATAAAATCCTCTTTATACTTTTTTCTATCAGTATTAAAATGTCTAAGTTTAATTTAGGCTTTTATATTTTGAATTGTTCCATCTCCTGAACCGAAACTAACTCCTCTAAAAGCTTACTCTTTGAATTATTGCCGCCGGAAACAATAACAAGTCAACACCATTATGACTAAAAGTTTGCTAAGAAGTATTTGCTACTAAAGCAAGGTGGTATTTGACTCTGGTCAAGCACAGCATACCCATAGCAGACTGTGAGTGGCCTTGGACGGCAGCATGCCCAATGCATTATGGGTGTTGAAGTTTTCCTACCTATTTGGCAAAATGGAAAACAAAAGTACCCCTTTAAAGTGATGTGACGTGTAGCCAAGTATGGTGCTCCATACTCATAATTTGTGCTCTGCATTTCACCCACCCAAGTGCACACACACAGCAGTGAGTATTGAACACACACACACCGTGAACACACACCCGGAGCAGTGGGCAGCCATTTTATTTCACCCAGGGAGTAACTAGGGGTTAGGTGTCCACACCTACATTTCCTGCCAGTACTGAGGCTTAAACCCGTGACCTTCAGGTTACAAGTCTGACTCTTTAACTATTAGGCTCTATCCCAATCAATGTAGATAGAAATTTGACCCCGACGTGATTTGAAGGCCACTCACAGTCTGCTATGGATACGTTGTACTTGACCAGAGTCAAATACCACCTTGCTTTAATAGCAAATACTTCTTGGCAAACTTTTAGTCATAATGGTGTTGACTTGTTATAGTTCCCAATCAATGTAGACAGAAATTTGACCCCGACGTGATTTGAAGGTATCATTCATGTCTAAAAGTTGTGTGGTTTTAATATGAATGAATAGTTCAAGTCACTAACCCTAAGTATTAGCAATAGTTATTGTGGATATTTTCTTGCTAATGACCTCTACTTTGCTGATGAATCAGTAGATCATCTTTAAGGGGACGGTAATGGAATTAATTGCTTTTCTTGGAAACAGGAAACGATTCATTTCCTTCCCAGTTAAGAAGTAAACCAACAGAAGCAGTAGGCTTATCTGGTTACATTAGATTAACTTATTACAAATTAGCAATTCAAGTTTACAAAGTTTGCAAAGAAGTTTGCAGGTTTCCAAAGAAAAGAAGGGTTCTATTTAAAATCCGGTCTTTTTTATGGTGCTTAATAAGATATTTTGCGGGATGACACTTCTGTCGTATTGATCAGAATTAATTCATCTATTCAGGTCTGCAGTGTCAGTCCTGACTGCAAACTGATGGTTAATCTCTGATCTTGTGATCAGAATGAGCTCTTTCACACTGTACTGGATCAGTACTCATCAGTCATGTCGGCTAATCAGTACACTACAGTATGTAATAGGCCTCACAGGAGAATTCCTGCTTTATTCCTTCTTACTTCATATATGACATAAATGTATAGATATTCTGTCGTAGCTGACCCAGAGGAAGTACAGCTTTATCTTTGGAGAATAATGGAGGCTAGTTATTGCCATCATAGGGGTTAAATGCTTTTCCCTTGAGACTGATAAGAGTTTTATCACTCTTCTGCAGTGCATGTGTTTGTGAGTGTGTATCTGTGAGTTATAGTTGTACAAGAGATTATGAACCCTTGAATCATGCTTAAATCAGTCCAAAGTCAGCATGCAGCAGGATGTTTGTGGTAGACAGCAAATGATCAATGGGGGGAAACTACACTTGTTTTCTAGGAAGTAAAAAAAGAATATAATTAGACTCGACATGATTTTTAGCAGGTGCTTACAATCATAAAATTGATCCCTGAGCTTGTTTTGTGACTAATACTGGAAAATCTCATGTAGGAATATTAATTTCCTCAGACTCAACTTTCCTGGGGTATTAATCATGTAATTTATCCCATTTGTCCAGGCATGAGCTCAATAATGGTTATTTTCAGAAAGAACGCTATTATAAAACATTTTGGCTCTAGTGATCTTGAGTTGCTATATATGTATGCTATATATTACCAATATATATGCTATATATATATTGGTAATATATATGCTATACCAATATATATGCTATATATTGGTTACTCATCCTCATGTCGTTCCATCCCCGTAAGACTTTCGTTCATTTTTGAAACATAAATGGAGATCTTTTTAATGAAATCTGAGAGCTTTCTGTTTGGAACGTAAAGTTTCTCAGGGGAAAGCAAACGTTTTTGCGAGGGAGCGCAAAGCATTTGCTAGAGAACGCAAAAGCGTTGACATATAATTTTTCCTGCCATCTCATATTTTTTTCCCTTCACCATGTCCCTTTAGGGGCTCTGTAGGAACAACATGATGGTGAGTAATTAATGACACAGTTTTCATTTTTGGGTGAACTAACCCTTTAAAGTTCTACTAAAAACCATTGTAAAACCGCTTTTTAAGAGTGTGTACCTGCATTTTATTGATTAACTGAAGCTGAACATTGTTCAAAATTGTATTTGTTTGGAGGTGTTTGTTCATAAACTTGTAGTAATTTCCAGGGGCTTTAGTCACTTAATTGATCCGGTTTCTTCAGTCAAGAGCTTTAGTGTATTTTGCATGGATTTAATGTTTTTTTCTTAGCAAAATCCCTCTTAAAAACATTTGGCTCCTTGAGATGCTATATTGTTTTTTGGAGATTGTCATTAAAGGTTCTTCAGATCAGTGTTTTAGTTTCTGGCTTCTTTGAAGCATGAGTATATAGATGAAACAAGAGAATTCGATAATAAAAATTCTTTGTGGAGCTTAAAGTTCTACTAAAAACAAACCACTAAAACCACTTTTTAAGACTGCATGCATGCGTTTTATTGGTTATGTGAACATTGTTCAAAATTTTAGATTTACAACTCGATATGAAAGTTTCAGCTGATTAAAATGCATGGCTGTATTTGTTTGGAGGTGTTTTTTTTTTAAACAGGGAGTAATTCTTGGATGGAAACAGGCAAAAGCAGAGGAGATCCTCGTCCTGCCTTATTTGGTGCTCTGTATTTTGGGTCTTGAGTAATGTCCTCTGTTGCCTGACTCCAATCTCTCTCTCTAGCCTCTCAGAAAAACAACACAAAATATCAAGATAGTTTGTGGATTCGCTGCTGCCATGACAATGAAATCCCGGATCCCCTACACTCCTGCGTTTGTGTATACCTGTTATGTTCAACTGCATAAACAGGAATTGATTACAATGATGTTTTCTGCTTGGAAACAGATGTTTCCAAAGCATGAGGATCTGTGTACACTGTACATCCAATCCGACCCAAGTGTAATTTAGAATTGCATACCAAAGCAAATTCAGGTCACGTAATTTACATTCAGATTAAATAAACCTTTTGCCTACATCCCAATTTGCATTCTGTTCATCCTAAATAGCATGCAAGATTAGGGTTAATGCATCCCAAATCATAGTGTATTGAAATCAGGATGTCAAAGTTGCCTAGAACATGTACTGTTTCTTTGTACTGCATCTGTGTGGATGATTTATGGGTCAGAAATTTAGTGATAGACTGAAATAGTGGCTGAGATTTGTCCATTTTGAGATGATTAAAATGTATGTTTAAATTAAAAGTTAAGAATTAATAAATTGTCTAGATGCAAATGCAAAAAGTACAATCTATGGTATCTATACAACACCAACGAAGCACAATATGGAGAATAGTTTGTGATTTGGGATGCAACCTTATAACTTCTTATTGTCAAAGCCAGACTGAAGAAACCTGGACTTGTCTCAACAGGAGACATAGTTCATCCGTCTGTGGTTTGTGTCTTCAGTCCCGAGAACGTGAGCTAACATACTTCTGCGGTTTGGCCCATGTTGTCTGATGTAGCTCTTTTGTGCAGTAATGTGTGTTGCACTGAATAGCGCGCTGTAGAGCAGTGTCTTGTTTTCAATGGTGAGTAGTGTGTTGTGTGTCATAGTGAGCTGTGAAGTGTGTTGTGCTGAATAGTGAGCAGGACGCAAACAACAGCCACGGCCCTTCACTTCCCATTTAAGAGCTTGTCACCATTACCACGGCAACAATACAGCCCCGGAGCGGCGCAGTTAAGACGCCCGGACCAAACGGGAGATAAGGAGGAAGGATGAAGAGGAGCTATAGGCCTTGAGAGCTGCTCTTATCTGAAAAGAGAGACAGAAGAGTATACAGAGGGACAGTGATGGAAGAAAGGGTGAGAGGGAGAGATAGAGCGAAGTCTCAGGGCTTACGGGTGGTGTAAATGTCACCAATGGGCTTCTTTCAGCGCCTCGCACTCAGATCTTCTCTTGTGTGTGGCAGTGTCAACACCAGTAACTGGGGTTGATGAAACTGCCAGGCTGAATCCTAATCTGCATGCTATCCGTTCTAAATAGTATGCAAGATTAAAAAATGTAAGTGCACTGTTTTTTTAATGCTTTTTAGAAAAATATACTGCTTGTGGCATTCTCTTTATTGTTTCATTTTTTCAATGTATGAAGCTAAAGGCCTTCTGAAGCGAATCAATGGGTTTTTGTAAGAAAAATAACTAGCTTCCAGCAGACGACCATACGCATACTGCGCAAGTTAACTTGTGCCAAAAGAGTAACCCCTGACGCGACGTATGACGCAGGATGTAGGAGTATTGTAAGCTTTTACGGCTCTCGCGGTTCAAATATTTTGTGACCGGTGATTTGTTTTGCTGTATTCTCTGCGCTTTCGCGTTCGTCAGTGCATCGGGTCAGAGGTCGCTCTTCCACCATTATTTGATTTGCATAGACCATCTGTCGGAAGCCAGTTATTTTAGTTTATTAAGATTTAAATCTTTTAAATCTTACAGAAGGCATCGCTTCGCTTCAGAAGGCCTTTATTAACCCTCTGGAGCTGTATGGATTACTTTTATGATGGATGGATGTGCTTTTTTTTTGGGCTTCAAAATCAGGAGCGCCATTCACTACCATTATAAAGCTTGGAAGAGTCAGGATATTTTTTAATATAACTCTGATTGTGTTTGTTTGAAAGAAGATATATACATATAGGATGGCTTGAGGGTGAGTAAATCATGGGATCATTTTCATTTTTGAGTGAACTATCCCTTTAAGTTCACTTTAGATAGACGTAGATAGATGTCAAAGTAGCTTCCTAAACACTGATACTGCCTGCTGTAAAAATAGTATGAGTAGAATGCCATTCTGAATAATTATACGCAAGGCTTGTATCTTATTCCAAACATTTCTCTTCTCTCTTACCCCCCACACTGTTCTTACCCCTTCATCTCCTTGAGAGCAGGCAAATACAGGGCAGGATAAAGCCCAGGCCTCTGGCAAAGACCCAACACAGAGAGAGAGCGGAATGTCAGCTACAGAATTCGCGAGAGCCTCACTAGCCTGGAAAACAACAAAAGAAGAGAGATGATCAAAAAAACCCTACATTGCAATTCCAACCGTACTTTATGTAGTCTTGAATACTGATTCAGCCTCTTCTGTGGAGCTGCTCTTTTATTCGTCCGTCTCAGAATGCGGCGTGTTGTTTACAGTGTGGCGGCAATAGAAGACGAGCTAAGAGCGACCTAAACCCCAGGAAGTCGGGGGGTTAAAATAAGGTTAAGAGAATTAGACGCTTTGTTCAGTTACATATTAATGGATTCATTGTCACTGGCTTGGCAGCACATCCACAATTAAACACTCCCATTCATGGCCCTGAGGCCGAGTGTTAAGTAAATCTCCGCTAGTTGTCTTTTCTTTACGTCACCCGGCTTTATGCTCAATAACCGGTGAAAGGGAAGACATGCTTGCTCGTACAATTATTCCGAATATGTCCTGATTTGAATGCCACACAGCAGTTACTCACGGCGGGCTTTTGAGAGTGAGCGCCATCAGGAAAGAGCCAAACTAAAGACAGGTTTTAACAGGAAACGATAGACAATTGAAGACACTTCCCAAATCCGTGTGTTTAGAAGGAGAATGAAATGTGAGTTTGTACTGCGTGTTATCTTTGAAAGGGCTTCCTGAAGGACTAATTTTGTTTGGCACTGATCTGTCTGCAGTTAAGGAATGCTAACAATAAACCAGAGGTTGAATCTTATTACCCACCTGTACGTTTAGTTGTTCATCATTGAGCAGGCACTTCTTTTCCCAAAGCAATTTACAGTAGCTTACAGTTGTTTGGGAAGCCAAATTATAATGTGGCGATATCCAACAGCCCATGTGTCTAGGCTCTTAACACAAAGTTTGCATGTTATTTTAGTATTATCTATGTACTATTAGAGTATTTATTAATATTTTGAATTAGCTTTTATTTTTATATTTTCAATTATCATTCTAAAGTGTTAGTAACTTTCTTACATGCTTTTGTCATGTTTATTAGTTAAATAAAAGTTACCCATTGCTTTTTTTTTTTTTTTTTTCATTATTATTGGTAACCCTTTACATCTCTCTGTGGGGTTTGCAAATATTTAACCAGTGAAAAGTATTAAAAAGAGCTTGTTGTGGCTCAAACTGTCAGTAAAACCTCATAACTCTACCCGCCTCTATGGTGAATGAAGTGCCGCACGCAGTTTGGAGCATCTCTGCTTGTTTGCAGTGCAAATAAATAAAAAAAACTTGTTCTTTGAACAAGTACAGCATTTTCTTTACTCAAGAAATATATATAGCGAAGAAGAGTGTCTAAAGCCCTGGGTTTACTTCATTTTTTTTTACGCATACACTAGTGTATGCGCAGAGTCGAACGCACGGCCTCGCAAAGTACTTTATTCGACTCGTACGCATACACAGGTGTTCGACGCATGCAGAGTTTTGAGCAATCTCTCACCATGAGTTACAACCCATGTAAACAACTTTGTATTCTTTCATGCTAGAGTTGTACAAATGAGGGTACTTTCTTGATTTTGGTCAAATATTAATAATATAATGACAATAATAATATAATGCAAGTGTCTAAAAACACAATATCAACTTTGACAACTCAGTAATTATTTAAAAAATATGTTTTTTTCATTTCCTGAAAAGTAGCGGTTTTGGACATGCAGCGTCATGCAGCTTTTAAAGAGAGTCAGAAACATTGTAATTTCAAGTTACACAAACAAAAGTATTGATGAAACTGTGTTCAGTAGGGACTTTGTAGACACTACAGTATGACTTCCTGTTACAATTTAACTTCCTGTAAAGCTGCTTTGAAACAATGTGTATTGTGAAAAGTGGTACACAAATAAATATGACTTGACATTGAATTTAAGTGCTGTATTTTAATAATACAGAACTAACACAAAGCTAATGACTCATCATTTGTGGTTTGCATTATGCAAACAATTGTTTCGACTACTGCCGTATTGTTCCATATTGTTTTGCTAACAGAGATGGAAAAATTAGATTTTGCCAACAAGGATGGGTTTCTACGTCTTTGTTGATCCCGGAAATATTCTGATTTTATAACTGGGATTAGGCTTAGGGCTTTTATTTTAACATTTTTCTTTTTAATTTAGTTTAAATTTTACTAATTTTATGTGTTTTTATTATTAGGTTTATTTTAAAATATTTCTGTCTAGCTTTATATTTTAGTTTAAGTTTTAGTAATTTTTTATTATGTGCTTGTCATTTTTATTAGTTTTTTTTAAAATATTTTAGTTTTAATTTTAGCGATTTTAGTACATAAACTATATAAACTTTGAAAAACTTTTTTATATAATATTTACAATTTATTTAATTTAATTTAATTTTAATTATTCACTTTTCCCCCCTAAAGTTCATTCTATATATTTTTTTCTTCCATTTTCTTTTATCTAGTTTTAGTTTTAGTTGACAACAACACTGGACAGAAACCATAAAAATATGTTCATCTTTTGTTGAGCACATTCTCTGCAAAGTTTTCCAGCAGGATACTTAAACCAAGATATAAATGGCATTCAATTAATGTAAAATATATTTACAAAGAAAGTCTAAAGAGTGCTAGTTTTAGAAACTACATACACTTCTTTGACCCAAGTCACAATTTAGGTAATTGAACCGCAGACCATTCCTCTGAATTGCTATTGTCACATATACATAAATACATCGGATTCCAGGGGGAATATTTCATCGTCACACCATAGGACTTTTCTTTAGAGTATTGTAAATCCGTTGTCAGAATAATTAAGCGTGAGACACCAAGTACCTGCTTTCAAGAATTCAAGAAAAGAGTGCATTAACCGATCTTATCTAACCAGTTCTGTCTTTCCTTGTCCACAGTGAGATGCTACTGGGATTTACAGAGGTTTCTTTGTGGTTGACATATCTAAACATTACATTTCTTGCACATAAAAAATGCCTTGTGTTCTTTGTATTGTTTGGGAGCAGTAAAAGAGTGAATAAAGTCCTCTCAGGTGCACAAAGACATTATTTTGTCTGGATGCTGCTGAGCTTTTTGTAACGTGGGACTCCATCCGACCAGGATGAGAGATTGTGTGACCAAAATATTAGTGTCTAGAGACTCTGTGAATGTGTAGGCATAAAGGTCCAAAGAAAACATTCTTAGGATTCTGGGCGGGTTTTACTGGGGGCTCTGCACGTCCGAGAGCATGCATGTGTTTTTAATTTTGTTCATAGAGCCCTCGTAGCCTCTATCTGTTACCGCACAGAGCTCTCAGTCTGTTTGTGTGTGTTTTCTTTACGTCCCACAGGTAGAGGAGGGCGGGAAGGCGTCTCTGTTGCAGCACCCCCTGCAGGTGGGAGATGAGGTGGTCATAATTAATGAGGTGGAGTTGAGTGGATGGAGGCAGGAGGCCATATCACTCGTTAAAGGATCTTACAAAACACTGCGGCTCACAGTGCGGAGGTAAGACCGAAAGCAGTCCCATAATGCTCTGGAGCTGTTATTTGATTTATGTACACTAGCGATCAAAAGTTTGGGTCTGTAAGATTTTTTAATGTTTTTGAAAAAAGTCTCATGCTCATCTAGGCTACATTTATTTGATCAAAAATGTTAAAAACAGAAATACTGTGAAAAATTATTAAAATTCACAATAATTAAATGCAATTTATTCCTGTGATTCAAAGCTGAATTTTCAGCATCATTACTTTGGTTTTCAGTGTCACATGATCCTTCAAAATCATTCTAATATGCTGATTTGCTGCTTAAGAAACATTTCAGATTATATATGTTGAACACAGTTTTGTGATGAATACAGATTCTCTGATGAATAAAAGTTTTTTTAAAAATTGTAACATTACAAACGTCTTTACTGTCACTTTTGACTAATTTAATGCATCCCTGCTGAATAAAAGTATTAATTTCTTTAAACAAAAAATTAAAAAATCTTATTCCCCCAAAACTTTTGAATGGTTGTGTATCGGAAGATTGTTTTCTGTACATTTAGGTCCTTAAAATAGTTTATTGACAGTATAGCAGAGCTGTAAATCCTGAAATATTTTTTTTTGGTTGATCATTTCCCAACACTCTTTATTAGTGAAAGTCTTTCCTCATTCTCTCTGGTCATGAGCTTTGCTCCAACTTTGTGACCATTGGATTATAAATCATATAGTTCCTGCTCTAAAATCGGTCTGGATGACATTTGATGCCATTATAAAATATAAAAGAACATCAGTTGAATGCTGCTAGTAACTATATAGTTTACATAAATCTAAAGTAGAATTTTTACATTTTTTGATGGTGCTTGTCCATGCAAAACTAATTCCCACAAAGCTGGAATGATGTGAGGATTTGCAATAGAATTGTTTGCAGCACATTTCTAGGATGTTGGAGGTGGTCAGTGTGTTGCTAAGGTAGTTAATAGGTTGCATAGTAACTATTATAATATTTCTGTTGCAATAGAAACACCTCTTTACAGTTTTAAATCACTGTAACATGCAGCCTCTGGTGGCTTATTGCTTTTATTAGAAGTCTAGAGTCTTTAGTACTGTAATACTGTTCAAAAGTTTGGGGTCAGTAATTTTTGGGGGGGAATTAATAAATACTTTTATTCAGCAAGGATGCATTAAATAATATTTTGTTTGTACAGTATTTTTGATTAAATAATTGCAGCATGAGATACTTTTTTTCAAAACATTAAAAAATCTCATCAACCCCAAACTTAGAAGGGAGTGTATATATTACAGTTGTGTCACAAGTGCTGTAATATATACATATACAGTCAAAACAAAATTTATTCAGACACCTTGAACATTTCATTCATTAATACAGTTTATTCACTATAGTTTAAAAAAATGGTAATAAAATATGACAAGATCTCAGAGTTAAACTGTGTCAGAAAAAATTAATCTTAATTATGTTGGATAACACTTAAGCAAAACATGGTGTCTAAATAATTTTTGGTTCCAATTTTTTATCAATTTCACTGGTAGTCCACTGTATGAAGACTTTTTGGGTATAATATGTCACAGTTTACTTTATTTTTCTATCCTCACTTACATAAATGAACTATAGTGTCCTGCACCCACTAGTAAAAATATATAAAAAATGTCTGAATAATATTTGGTTTGATTGTGTATATATATATATATATATATATATATACAGTATCCTCCATAAGTATTGGAGCAGTAAAGACTAAATCGCTCTGTTTGCTGTAGAGTAAAGAAATCTGTAAATATGATTAAAAGATGAATATGAGACAAAAATATAGAATGTACCATTTTATTATTGGCTGTTTCAACACATACATGTTTTACCCGCATAGACTGCAACGTTATTTCCACTTTCAAGGCCCAGAAAGGTAGCAAGACATAATTAAAATAGTCCATGTGACTACAGTGGTTCAACCTTAATGTTATGAGGCAAGGAGAATACTTTTTGTGTGCAAAAAACAAACAAAAATAATGACTTTATTCAACAATTTCTTCTCTTCCGTGTGAGTTTCTGATGCTGTTGACGTAGTAAACACAGTGCAGTGCTTCCGGGTTCTACGTTAGAACGCCGGATCAGAACATGACAGAAATAAAAATTTGAATACAGTTTCGAATGTTGGATTACTCTTATCCGTATGACCAAAAGTGACAGAGTATTTTAAGTTAAATACAAGTAATCGCACCGGTGTCGCCATGTCATGTAAATACTCTTTTAAGCATATTTCCTGATTTTTTTCCACAGCAAAGAGAGCAATTTTGTCTTTACTGTCCCAATATTTATGGAGGCCACTGTATATAACTTTTTAAATGCTGGTGCTTAGTCATGATCAGGACCATGTCATTTTTGATAAGAAATGCACACTTAGGTAATTCTTACTTAAAGGGATAGTTCACCCTTTTACTCATTTACTCACCCTCAAGTTGTTCCAAACCTGTATGGTTTTCTTTCTTCTGTTGAACAGAAGAACGGCGCCTGCTGCACCCATGGTATGGCAGCAAAGTTCTTTGATTATTACGCCGGAATGAGAGTATAGTTCCTAGCCATATCGGCCTAGAAAATCACAACTTTTCATTTTCCATCGGTCTTAGTACACGATGTAACTACAGAAGAGTCAAGTTTTAAATAGGAAAAATATCGAAACTCTTTGGTCATTTTTTTTGAGCGAGGTGCTAACAGTCTAATCTGATTCAATGAACTATGCTAAGCTATGCTTAAAGTGGTACCGCCAGACCTGGAGATCAGCTGAATGGATTCGAAAACGGTAAAACTCAACTGTTTAACTCTAGGGGAGTTGGAAAACGAGCCTATTTTCAAAAAAAGTGGAGTGTTCCTTTAAAACGGCACTGTCTGTCAACATTCGTGGGCGGGGCCTGTGGCTAAAGTGACGTCACACTGTCAGGGATCTGCAAACGGCTTGTTTTGAGACACTGCTTATGATTTATGTGTATTAAAAAAAAGGAGTGGTTGGATTTTTATCATTATAGGGTGGTTGTGTACACACACTGCCAACACACATTTATAGCCAAACACCATCCAAAAGTGAATTTTGCATAATAGGTCCCCTTTAAATATTTTTATCAATCAGTTTGGCATGCTGGTCCTACAGTCTTGCACAAACTAGTTTGGCACTGCCGTTATCAACATTACTGCAGCAGGGTGGACATGTTTAACACCACTAAAAATAGAAAACACTTTCCTTCTGATAAATACAGGCGTACAGGTCTAATGCTGTCTTACTTTTTGTTGTCGTTAGATTACTGGCCTCTAAACCCAATTAAAAAGCACATGAACGATGCTTGACACGTGATACGGGCTTGACGTACAGGTGAAACTGGCAGGTGTAGAGGAGTGACTGCCATGGTGACAGGTGGACGTGTATGGTGAGGCCTCTAGGGGGCGGGACTGAGCAGAGTTAGTCTCCTGAGAGAGTTCACACATGCACACTCAGATATAGGTTACAGAGTACTGGCATCACAGACGACACAAAGACGCCTGTGTTCTCACAGGAGTGAGAAATGCCGGATGGTTTACAGCATTGCATGTGTTGTGGTTTCAGTGGCGGTATACAGTAATCTGTATTAAGACAAGCAGTTCTGAAAAACTGTTCAGTTATGATACAGGATGATTCACACGTGATTGTGAAAGCTTGTGCTGCTTCCAGGACTAAATGTGATTCTTTGTTTTTTTGTATGTACATAAAGGCTGCCAAAGTTACATTTTGATATTCATTAATTGTTTGGATGATATTTTAAAGAATCTTTCAACCGCTTTTGTCTATATGATGAAAGTTAATGAGGTCCAGAAAACAACATTGGAACACTTTGAATTTCATTGTATAAAAAAAGAGTGGTGTAGTGGAAAAATCTTGAAAAAATATGAAAAAATAAATAAAATACATATTGGTACTCCAACCTGTTTTTTTTTTTTTGTTTTTTTGTTTTTTTGGCCAATTACCTTTTTTTTTTTTTTTTTTTACAATTTTGATTAATCTTATCTTAATTGATTGTTTAATTAATTGCAATTGCAACAAATTAATTAATGAGTCAGTGTATATAAATAGGCTATGTTTCCAAAAGTATTCTCCTTATTTCAAGAGTGAGTGTGAGTCTTTGGCATGGGGTGACAATGACATCAGACACTGCAATTTACACAGTG
Source organism: Hypophthalmichthys nobilis (assembly GCA_037950665.1). Taxonomy (NCBI): domain Eukaryota; kingdom Metazoa; phylum Chordata; class Actinopteri; order Cypriniformes; family Xenocyprididae; genus Hypophthalmichthys; species Hypophthalmichthys nobilis. The sequence continues at coordinate 4,196,536 of CM075490.1, forward strand.
AGGTGCACACACACAAACACACACACACACACAAGGCCCCTCTCAGCTTGGATAATGCGCTTATAATAGGAGGCATTGTGTCACACCTGGTTTTGTGAGGACGGTGTTGGTGTCACGTTTACCCAGACTGACTCCAGATCAGGGGTGAAAGAACATGGGGAAATGCAAAAAGAGAGGGATTGCCATTCTCAGGTACAGAACAAGATGTTTGGGGGATATTGAGGGCAATCTCAAATCACGAAGCTACTATCTGATTGGCTGCCTTTACGCAATTTCCGTAGTCAGAGGGCACAGGTATTTTTTAGTGTGGTGAAAAACAGACCTGTATGACTTTATTTCTTTTGTGGAGAACAAAAATATCTAAATATCTTTTTTTGTTTGTGTTTTCTGCAGAATGAAGAAAGTTATACAGGTTTGGAACAAAGAAAAGTTTCATAGCTGCTACTTTGAGTGTGTGTCGCATCAATCTCTGAAAAAGGAGTTGTGTTTGAGACACTGGCGAGTAAATTAGGTATATTTGAGCACATTTTGATTGGCTCTTGGGATGATATATCAGTTCTTTAGGAAATAGTGTTGATTCCAAGTAAGAGCTACATGTAAAGTTTTGCCAAAGTCTGTGAGATGCGTGTTGTTGAAGTTTCAAAAGATTTTCAAGTGTGTTTGAAACACTTAGAAACAAAAATTTACTCTTCAGATTTAAACATCATGTACAAACACTACCATTCAAAGATTTGTGGTCTGTAAGATTTTTTAATGTTTATGTAAGAAGTCTCTTCTGCTCAGCGAGGCTGCATTCATTTATTGAAAAATACAGTAAAAACAGTAAAATTGTGAAATATTATTGCAATTTAAAAGAACTGTTTTCTATTTTAATGTTTTAGAATGTAATTTATTCCTGTGATCAAAGCTGAATTTTCAGCATCATTACTCCAGTCTTCAGTGTCACATGATCCTTCAGAAATCATTCTAATATGATGATTTGCTGCTCAAGAAACATTTATTATAATTATCAATGTTGAAATCTGCTTAATATTTTTGTGGAAAACACTTTTTTTTTTTCAGAATTCTTATGAATAGAAAGCTTTTGTAACATTATAAATGTCTTTGCTGTCACTTTTGATCAATTTAATGCATCCTTGCTGAAGAAAAGTATGAATTTCTTACAAAAAAAAAAACTTACTGACCCTAAACTTTTGACCGATAGTGTATACAGAATACAGAGAGTGTTGTCAGAACAGTTCAGCGGTGGAACAGTCTGGTGAAGGAGGATGTTGATTTACATATGAGTCCAGAGGTCAAACATCGGTGGGAAGGAGGGAAAAAAAAACACAAAGGAAAGCTGAACATTGCACGCAACCACACACTTTGGTACTCCTGGTTTCTTCAGTTCCTTTTCTCATTGTCGTTTTCTGGGTTAAGCCTTGTGTGATCTCTCTTGCCTGTCAAAGACAGTCAAACCTCAAAGACAGCTCCAACAACCCTGTCTTAGCCTCAGCAATAGCCCCAGCAACGGTTGCCGTGTGGCCTATGACATCATCGCTTGGCCATTCGAAAAGAGTTATAAAAGAGAAAGGACTTGAGACTGTGTGTTAAAGGTGTCTGAGAACGTCATTTCTCGCTGATGATGAAGTGATGTGCATCTGCCACGATTTTCCAAGGATAAAAAGATCAGACATTTTTATGAATCGACCAGGCTCTATTGGGTCCAAATAAACGTGGAGATCTTTAGTTATGTTCAGCGGAAGCAAGCCTAAAGCCTCTTACAGCTGATTAACAACTTTTAAGAGCGTTCGTTCAAGCTCATGTGAATGCTTGGAGAGATCAGGTTCAGATTAGATGAAGGATTCAGAGGCGTTTGCTGAATCAGCCAGGTATGTAAAACAAACGAATGATTCACAGTGGCAGAAGTAACCATTTGGTTAATGTGCTTGTGTTTGGGCTTTATATGCAAATTTGGAAGTGGAATTTGGAATTGGAATTGGAAAGTTTAATGTTTTCATGTAATCCTGTTCCGGAAGAAAATGTTACTGCACAGATGATACTCTTTCTTTAAGGGGAGGTGTGTAATTTCTGTACCACTGTTGGCTAAAATAATGACTGTTTTCAAACAGGTTTCCCTGTCTTTCATTGGTTGAAAAACAAGTATTTCCACCCTAAACTCATACCATTTCTAGAGTGCTGCAGTGATGCCGTATTTTTGTAGGCCAACCTGTTAGTTAAGCCCTGCGTATACTTCGTTTTTTTTACACGCACAGTCGAACGCGCAGCCATGCAGAGTATACTGAATTTGACTCGTACGCATACACAGGCGTTCGACGCATGCGCAGTTTTGAGCAATCTCTCACCACGAGTTACAACCCATTAATTACGATTATCACAATTTACATTGAATGATGTATTGAATAGCTTTATACCATTGTCTGAAGCAACTGCATGCCATATTTTTGTATAAAAATAAAAAACAAGCTGAAAACATTTTTTTTTGAATTTTTTTATTGTTTTTCTATAGCATTAAACCTCAGATGTCAACTATACATTGGTTTAGTTTCTTCTTTAAATAATAATTATAAAAAAAGTCAATATATCCATAGTATAATAATAGGGGCTTATGCATCGGGTTGTTCTTGGAACTTAGATATAGGAACTAGCCACCAGTGTGGATCCCAGAGAACTAATGTTCCCCTAGGGCCTGAAATGACGTAAACTGCGCTTGTTGTTGTTACTTTTATTTTGACGGCGCTGAGAACAGTTCAGACAGATCCTGAGCACATAGTGCTCGCATTCTCCGTCTTCATTAGTTTACGATCTGTTTAACAGTCCTGTCTAATACGTTATTAGATAGAACTGTTATACAAAGTAAGTAGACAGTATATGAAAAAGTATTAGCGTTTGCCGTGTGGTTGATGCCCAATGTCACTAGCTTAGCAGAAATACATAATCATGTTTCGCTTGGTCTGCTCAAAGTCGCACTGGATTTTCTCCTTACGCCGTGTCCTAACCAGACGCGATGCGATAAGATTCCAGCGACGAGCAATTTGACTGTCCACACTAGACACGACGCGAAAATGAGAAGCGATAAAATCAATCAAAAACCACAGCCAATCAGAAGAGAGTGTGGGCGGGCTCTCTCGGCAAAGAGCACAGCGGACACAATGAAATGGGCAAGTACTTAGTAAAATTCATAAATATTACACAATTTAAACATTATTTAAAGTACATACGAAGTGACTGAACCAATCTTTGTCATAGAATACACTTGTTTGTTCGCATTGAGTTGACAGTTTGAACGTTCTTATGCCCATTTATTTATTTTCAAGATCTGAGGTGAATTAGCCAGTGTTGTTTTCATTACAGCTAAAAAGCTGGGAACAACGAACGATATTCAAACTCACATTAGACGCTTTTAACATTAAATAAAGCACATAAACAGTAACTGATATTATCATTGCCATACTTTGTGTTGCTGTTCCAGCCGCGACGTCGCAGAGAAATAGAAACCGTTTCTAAAATAGAATATTCGCATGTCGCCGTCGTGGTTGGTTAGGACACGGTGTTAGCGTAAGGTTGAGAGAGAAAGGTCCATCTATCAATGTTTTCCATGTTTGTGGAGTAAATATATAGGCTGTGTACATGGCTTTTTAAAAATGGCGGATGCTGGTGTTTCACGTGCGTTTGAAATATCAGCGTATTCCTACGCCACTGGTATTCTGTTTTCCCCCGTCCCCCTGTAGTCAATAATTGTATCCCTTAAAACTCATCTTTGCTCACCAAAATGACATATTTAAAAAAAAATAAAATTCTTCATGCCTTAAAATAGCTTGAGTGTAACTCTACACCCTTGCCTCATTTAGTATATGCGGACCAATGAATATGCAAATTAGCTCCGCCTCCACTTGCTCACACAGCTCAGATATCCACTCGCTCAACTCACTGAAGTAAAAGCTGCACAATGGTATCACTCTTTACAACATCAGACACATAACTGTAAATAATATAATTATCCTTTTGCTTGACTATGTTATCAAAAAGCTAATAATGTGTTGCACAAACCATGATCCCGTTCGCCATCAGAGTCAGACAGCTACCTTTTAATAATCAGTACCCATATAGTTCATCATAACATCGTAATATACATCATACACCCGCCATATTGCTTGATATACACAATTTTTATATCAACAGAAAAATATACCAGGAAAATATAAATTGAAGTATAAACTTCGTCTTAGATAAGCTGAACATTTGTAATAGTGTTAATTCCGACATGATGTGAATACCATAATTCCCTTTCTGTGGTTTTGTGTGTGATCAGTGCAAAGCATCTTGGTTAAGGAGGGTCACTGTTTGTTTGTGAACATTTTAGCTACTGTTTAGAAATACACAAGCCTTTTTCTGTTGGGTTCACAGTCTCTTCCAAACCTCTCTCTGGTTTTTTTTCTTTCTTTCTTTTTTTTCTCATTCATAACCTGTTTTATGAGGGTGAGAGAGAAATAAAACTTTCTTACTGCTAAAACAGATAGTCAGTCTCAACGTGACACTCAGGAACACTGTAAATATTTAACAATATCTTGTTAAATGATGCTTATGTGCCAAGAGCCTCCACCTAACACCTGCCTGCTTCTCTCTTTCTCTGCTTTCTCCTCTCTCACCTCATTGGAAGACTAATTACAGGCATAAGAAACACAAGATATGTCCTGAATGGACTACCATCTTAGTTTACTGCATAGTGCACAGTATATGCTGTATTCTCCCTACTACATTTCGAAAAGTAAGTATGTGGAAGATAATGCACTATGCAACAATAAACGCTAGTTTGCTACATTGCTGTCATTTAAACTTGTACTGTATGTTTTATTCAGCAGAGGTGTTTAGTTAGCATCTTTGGAGAATAAAATATTATTTTTAATTTTTATTACATGTCTTAAATGTTTTAACTCTTAGCAGTCTGATCAAATAAGTATGTTAAAAATCAGAAAAGAAAGTCAGGTACAGTGCATTTTGTTAAATTTACCAGTCAATGGTGTAGGAACAATTTTCACTCAGAAACTGCTAGTAAACTTCACAAATAATTACAAAGAAATGACAAGAAACATGAATTAAACATGAAATTTTGAGGTAGAAAGATTGAAATTGCATTTTCTTGTAAAGCATTTAAGCACAACTTTGTGTACAACTTACTGAAGCCTTGTTGCTTCAAGGTGGATGAATTTAGAGGAACAGTTTCTTTTCTGAGAGGATTTCAGCTTGCTCACAGTCTAACAGATAATAATCTTAGCACACTGTCAGCATGCTAAAGGCCTTTGCACACTGAGTCCGAAATTTTCGTATTCGTGATCCTAAAAATTTGCACGCACAGAGACCTTGCACACTGAGTCCGATGCGTATTAATGAATCCGTTGCGAAAAATTTGCAAAACAATACAAAATGGAGACTTCATTCAAGCAGTGAGCATGATTTAGTTGTCCTTTCTCTTCTTAAAAAGAGAAAAAGAAAGAAGAAATATTGGGTCCATCCAGTCCCGAGATTGCATAGAGAAAGGAGAGTTTCACCTCATCAAGGAGCTGCGGGATTATCCCGAGCGTTTCAAAGTTTACTGCAGGATGTCAGTGGCTCAGTTTGATGCTTTGCTACTGGCACAATCTGACTTTATATTCTGTCTCTTTGTATTCCACACTTTGTTAGTCATACAGTGCTACTGCTTTGTGCTGTAGACGACGGTGGATCAACTTGTCAGATGGCATTCGGGATTTTGGTGTTCGCTTGTACGGTGGTTCTGAATTGTCAAAACGTCTCTCAAAATGCCTGCCACGGATGCGAAAAATGCAGAAAATCAAACCTGATCCGAATTTTTTTATGACGGACGAAAGTTTCAGAGGCAGTGTGTAAACGTGACTGACACAACGTAAGGTCGTATTTATTTTTTAACGTGCAAAAATTTCGGACGCTAATTTCAGACTCAGTGTGCAAAGACCTTAAAATCCTCTCTAAGATATTGCATCTCTAAATTTAATCACTTTTAAAGGGATAGTTCTCCCAAAAAAATGAAAATTATCCCATGATTTACTCACCCTCAAGCCATCCTAGGTTTATATGACTTTCTTCTTTATGGTGTACACAATCAGAGTTATAATAAAAAATATCCTGGCTCTTCCAAGCTTTATAATGGAAGTGAATGGGGCTCGAGATTTTGAAGCCCAAAAAAGTGCATCCATCCATCCTCCAGGGGTTAATAAAGGCCTTCTGAAATGAAGGGATGGGTCTTTGTAAGAAAAATATCCATATTTAAAACTTTATAAACTATTATAACTGGCTTCCGGCAATGGGTACGCAAGTCGAGTTCCAGTGGAAGTGTGACCTCTGACCTGACATATGACGTAGGATGTAGGAGTAGCTTAAGCTTAGGTGAGAGTAACGCCTCTCACAGTTCAAACAAATAGGGCTGGGCAACAAACTCAAGCTCTTTTTCTCTTATATCAAATCCTCCGACATTTCTCTTTAAAAAATTGTTTTTTCCCATGACTAGCATATTTTTTCCAATGCTTTCAATGGGAGTGCCGCATTTTTAAAACGCCAGGAGCGTAACGAGGTACTAAGTGTCTGTTTTACACTGAAGCGTTGAGCGCTCTGTGGTTTTTACTGGTTGCTGAGAGTTGAAGAATGTTCAACTTTGGGTAAAACACAGTGCTCATCACTGTCACTTTGTACCCAGCCGTCCAATCACAGTGGAGGGGTGGGACAAATACAACACCGACCAACCACCAACCACATTCTGCTTGTACAACGTCAACAGATGACAAAAACAAGCATAATTTAAAAATAATTTAAAACAAGAGCCAGAACAAATATTCTACTTTGTATCGACATTTTTATATAGAAACAGTACAGAAACAAATGTGTGAAATGAGATAATAGTATCCTAACACTTCCGCAGATGATATTCCGTATCATAGCAAGCAAAGCATCTTGACTCTCAACCCAAAAAATATCGCTGTGCTGCCAAAGCGCTCTCAAGCGCCCACAACTATGCATTTTCAGCAGAGCACCTAGCATTTTCAGCTGGCTAAAAATGCTTTGGTGGACACACAGCCTTATAATCACATGGAGCCGTATGGATCTCATTTATGATGGATAGATGCACTTTTTTGGGCTTCAAAATCAGGAGCGCCATTCACTACCATTATAAAGCTTGGAAGAGCCAGGATATTTTTTAATATAACTCTAATTGTGTTCGCCTTAAAGAAGATAGCTATAAACACCTAGGATGGCTTGCGGGTGAGAAAAACATGGGATAATTTTCACTTTTGGGTGAACTATCCCTTTAATCTCCAGGCCTAAAATAACTGAAATATCTAGATAAACTCACTACTTAACCGCACTAATTAGAAATTGTTGTTTGTTTGCCATTGCAAATACAGTCATATACTACAAAAATGCTACCTGACTGGTCCAGAGACGTGCTGCTGACTTGCCTGTTTTGTGAAATACAAAACATGGCCTTCAGGTGTGTGTGACATTGATCGTGAGGCTGCGGTAAAGTAGGATTTAATTATGTTCACTCAGAGTTTAATCAAACATTTGCATGTGTGCAAGCATGAAGGGTGGGTTATGGTTTAATAAAACATGATGTGGTTGGTGAAGTTCTCCATGACCACACACGTGTGTCTGACTGCTTATCGGGACATCTAAACCTTAGCACACACCTGAAACTGATCACATGCTTGTGTGGACCTGGACCTGTTTTATTATAGGCTGGTCGGGCATTAGATACTAGCAGACACCTTTGGTTTGTTTATATCAACACAGGGAAATGGATCAGTATTATTATGGCAGTTATACAGCTTGTTATGTTGCATAACACGTTTCAGTGCGCTCTGCCAGACCACTATACAAATGAGACTGAGATAGGGAAGGAGGGAGAGAGAGAGACATTGGCTTGTACATTAAACAAACAGTGTTTACTGTGTGGCCTTTTATTTGTCCTGTTGATGAGGCTGTCAGAAACAGTGAGAAATGGAAAGACTGATGGAGAAAAACTCTAATTGAGCCCAATGGTTGTGGGTTTGCACAAGGCATTGTCTGTTCGTTAGGCTACAGATTTTATTGTATGAAAATGCTGCTTGAAAAGAAGTGATTCAAGAAGCTTCAAGTAGAAGCAGTACATGAAGTAGCATGTCTTTCATGTCTAAGCCAATTTTTTCTGCCAGTCACCACATGAATTAAAGGGTTAGTTCACCCAAAAATGAAAATAATGTAATTTATTACTCACCCTCATGCCATTCCACACCCGTAAGACCTTCGTTAATCTTTGGAACGCAAATTAAGATATTTTTGTTGAAATTCGATGGCTCAGCGAGGCCTGCATAGCCAGCAATGACATTTCCTCTCTCAAGATCCATTAATGTACTAAAAACATATTTAAATCAGTTCATGTGAGTACAGTGGTTCAATATTAATATTATAAAGCAACAAGAATATTTTTTGTGCACCAAAAAAAACAAAATAATGACTTATATAGTGACGGCCGATTTCAAAACGCTGCTTCATGAGCGTTATGAATCTTTTGTGTCGAATCAGCGGTTCGGAGCGCCAAAGTCACGTGATATTAGTAGTTTGGCGGTTTGACACGCGATCCAAATCATGAATCGACACAAAAGATTCATAACGCTCCGAAGCTTCCTGAAGCAGTGTTTTGAAATCGGCCATTGCTATATAAGTCGTTATTTTGTTTTTTTTGGCGCACCAAAAATATTCTCGTCGCTTTATAATATTAATATTGAACCACTGTACTCACATGAACTGATTTAAATATGTTTTTAGTACATTAATGGATCTTGAGAGAGGAAATGTCATTGCTGGCTATGCAGGCCTCGCTGAGCCATCGGATTTCAACAAAAATATCTTAATTTGCGTTCCGAAGATTAACGAAGGTCTTACGGGTGTGGAATGGCCCATAAATGACATTATTTCATTTTTGGGTGAACTATCCCTTTAATACAATTAGGGCTCTTACATGGCTGTGTCTAATGCTTTAATATCTTTCAATATTAAAACTTATTTCTGAAATACAATGTGGTGTCATGTTGCAGTAAAACAGTATCTATCTATCTATCTATATGTCTTTGTCTATATGTCTGTCTGTCTGTCTATTAGGGGTGGGACGGTTCAGATTTCTCACGGTTTTAGGGTCACGGTCTCTGTACAGTTCTGTATGTGCTATGTTCTGTAAAAAATAGGACAATATTGTCAAATAAAGATAAAGAAAAGAAAAACAAACAATCTAACTACAAGAAACGGCACAAATAAATACATGAGAGCTAAGATACAGATAAAATAAACAATGCTTATTTTTACAGCGAACCGTCCCACCCCTACTATCTATCTATCTATCTATCTATCTGTCTGTCTGTCTGTCTATCTACCTATCTATCTATCTATCTATCTATCTATCTGTCTGTCTGTCTGTCTGTCTATATGTCTGTTTGCCTGTCTAACCTGTCTATCTATCTATCTGTCTGTCTGTTTTGTTTTTTGTTCTTTTAATCATTTATTTTGTAGCACATAGCTATACTACATAAAATCTTTTTATTTTGTCTGATTTATCAGTAAAATATCTAAACATATTTAAACCGTAACTAAAAAATATAGCATAAAAGCAAGTCTTTGTCAGAGAATATATCTTGGTATTTTGGCAAAAAAAAAAAAAAAAAAATCTTGATTTAAGCATAAATAAACGTTAAAGATTTTTAATTTTAAAAGATAAATAAAGGTTTTTTTAAATAAAAGTTCAGAATATTCAACACACTAAAAACAATTTTGCTTAAGTAAATTCGGCAAGGATGTTTAGATGTGGTTGCTGGAAAATGTCTAGTTAGGACACATTGTCAGAGTCACGTTCATGGGGCATCTGATGCAAAGATCTTAGTCTTTAATTTGAGCTTTTCTAACTCTGCTAACAGGCCCATATGCTGTTTATTACATTTTACTCCCGTCTGTGATGTGAACACCCTCCTCCACAACACATTTGTAGCCGATCCCACCCCCCTTGTTTGAACTGAATGCTTTGTGGTGGTCAAGGTTTGTATGTTTCTATGGTGACGGTCAGCTCACCACACACAGATGCAGGGCTCAGGATTCAAAACAGGTGTGGAATAGGATGGGTTTTCCTTATTCCCACCTGTTAGGGCAATTGAAGAGGCTTTTCTGATATTGCCTTGCCACCCAGCTGTGAAACTGGCTGAGTCACCACAGGTAAAAGGGATGAGAAAGTGGCAGAACAAGAGGAGAGAGAGTGTTAGCCTGAAGGCAGGACATGAGGAACCTGCTCTATGACATCACCGCTGTGGCGTTCAGTCAGCCCTGCGGCTCCTCTGATTGGCTGAGAGGACGGCAGTCATTTGCCACTGATGTGTCACCCGTGTTTGAGAACGAGCAACAGAGAGATGTTGTTTTTCCCTGACAGTGTGGAGTCCGTCTGCAGTATTTGGAGTCAGTCTCTTTTAAAACTGAATGAGTGAAGTTGGGATTTATTACCTGTTGCTCTGGATGTTTGACTGCAGGTTTGTTTAGGTCTGTGCTCCGACAGACTTTTGCATTCGGAAAAACAGCCACACTGACACTCCAGGTACAGTAATCCCATTCACATACGTACATTTAAAAACAGGTAGAAGTTGTTTTTTTTCCTGTGTTTATATAATCTCACTGCTGTGTCTGACAATGTGTCTTTGTTTGGAATAAATCATACTGCAGTTATATATCATTATATAAACGGGTATCTGGCAAGCGACAGCAGTGACTCAATTGAAACCTGTTTAAAACAACATTTTTTTATTTTTTTATTTAAATTACTAAGCATGCAGTTTTTACGACATTATTAATTCTGAGATTACATGGAATATGTGTACCATTAAAATTACATTAGTCACTTTGTTTGACTATTAAGTGAGGATCAAAAGAAATAGTGAGTGGTTACAGCATCTAAAATATGCAGTTTTCCTTATAAATTTAACCTTGATCTTGTGAAACAAAAGTTCACCTCATGTTATATATCAACTACCTGACAATTTGTTGGACCAGAGCAGCTTTCAGGTGTGTTTGGCTAAATATTTAACAGATCACTAATATTGCATATATGAATTAGATCATGGTGTGATGGCTCTGTGTGAAATTGTCATTTTGTTTTGCATAGAATTGCATGTGCTTGTTTCCATATGCAAATGAGAGGCTTGTCTGTGTTGAGTTTGTGTTGAATAGACTACGAAAAATGATTCAGCGATATAAACAGTAAATGCTGCTGTTTGTCACTGTGTTTTCAGCTCAGTTTTTAGGTTGTATTTGGTGTAAAATGCATTTATTTATTTATTACTAAAGCGCTATATATAATACAATTTTTTTTAAAGCACCTTCCTTCATATAAGTAAACAGGACCGTTAATGTTGTAAAATTAATGAATTATGAAACAAATTCATTTTCAGCTGTAAAGCAGCTCTATAGAAGAGAATAGTGTCATTATTCAGTTCAATTTAGTTTAATGTTGTTTCAGTTCAGATCAATAACCATGTCAATGTTGTAAAATTCATAAATTTAACTTATCATCTGAGGTCATTCTCATTACGTTTGTGTTAGATAAATACTGCTCAGATAAAATATATAATCTGATCTCTTATATTCTTATTTAAAAGTAATATTTTTCATCCTTTTAAAGGCACAGTATGTGAGTTTCGCCGCTAGAAGTGTCTTATTCAAAACAATATCAAATGCATAGCTTGATGACACCGTGAGTAAGTGTGGAATCATGGGAGAAATCATGTTCATGGATGAGCTAATGTATTAAAGGGGTCCTTAATTATGCTTTCACTTTTTTAACTTTAGTTAGTGTGTAATGTTGCTGTTTGAGCATAAACAGTATCTGTAAAATTACGGCGCTCAAAATTCAATGCGAAGGGAGATATTTTCTTTTACAGAAATCGCTTTTTAAGGACTACAGCAAACGGCTGGTAGGGACTACAATGAGCTTCTTCCCTTTTTGGTGACATCATGAACCCCAAAATTTACATAAACCCTGGCCCCGGGAACACGCAACAAAGGGGGTGAGGCCATGTTGGGCTGCTTTAGAGAAGAGGAAGAGTTGTTGTAGTAGAGTGTTGTTACCATGCCGTCATTTTACACCGGACTGCTTAACAAATGAGAGAGATTAACATGACGACATATGCTAGTCGACGAGTTAAATCAACTCCACTGCAACTACATACATTTATCCACTAACCATTCAGAAACGTCCAGTTTCATTCAAAAAGTTGTAACTTCTTCCTGAGTCTCTCCATCAGTGTCGACTCCAGTTTGAACAATGTAAGGCTGAAGACCGTTACTGACAATCCTCATTTTGGCTGCGTGAGATTCTCCAGCTTTGTTGTTGTTGAGCCACCGAAGCGCAAGCTGTTAAAGCTCCGCCCTCTTCTGGAAAGGGGGCCGGGAGAAGCAGCTCATTTGCATTTAAAGGGACACACAAAAAACGGTGTGTTTTTGCTCACACCCAAATAGAGGCAAATTTGACAAGCTATAATAAATGATCTTGGGTTTTATGAGCTGAAACTTCACAGACACATTCTGGGAACACCAGAACTTATATTACATCTTGTAAAAGGGGCAATTATATAGATCCCCTGAAGTAGGTTCAGTATTGTTTTTTGTATTAGCAGCTAGAAGTGTAGCTAACTAAATTTTCAAATGGGCAGCTTGATTGTTGTTTAAACTACTGTAAATTATTATTGTCTATTGTCTTGTCTACTGAACTTACTTAACTTAACATATGACTCTATGTGTTTGGAGCAGCGTTAGGTAGATTATTGGTTTGAACGTTTCTTTGACTCAATTTTGTTTCAAATGTTTGTTTTGGTTGTTTTGCACCTGCATCTAGATCCAAAATTCATGAAGTTTATTGTCCATTGACAAGAGAATGCAAAACACTCATGAAGAAATGAGAATTGTTTTTATGATTGTGTTTATAAAGTCACTGTAAACACAGAGCAAGAGAAAGGCTAGAAGATAGAGCCAATGCAGGATAAAGAGAAGAGATAAAGGAAGAGGTGTTCATCCACAATGTAGTTAAGTCAGGTTATCATGTTTGTTTTTAGAGGGCGTCACTAAAGGTCAGCGTGTTTGGTTGTCACTTAATTTATTAGCAAAGCTTTGTTGAACTTCTGGTGTGGCTTCAAAGTGTAAAGAACGCTTAATCTCCAAAGTGAATATTCCATTTAAAGCTGCTGTTGTTTTTATCATCTATCATCTGTATCCCTTTGTTCCCTTCCTCTGCCAGAGTATTTTGTCTCTTCCTGTTCTTGCCTGATATCAGGTTCCTGGTTTTTTCTTTCATTCGGGGGTTGTGTTCAGTGACCGAGGGCAGGCATGCAGGGGAGATGAACTGAAACGTCTTCCAGCAGCCCAGAAGATGCTAATTAAATGTTCATATTTTCCAATAAAAATGGGTTTCCTTCACTAACCATTCTTAAAACCTTTGTATGAACATTTTCATGCATGAATTTGGACTTAAATTTATGATTATGATAGCTAATTCAAATCAAATACATTTTTAAAAATTGAATAAGTGACCATGATAAATATTAATATATTAATTCTAAAATATAATTATATTAATAATAGTTAGAGTTGTCAAAAGTACCAACTTCGGTACCTATTGGTACTGAAATTTTAAAAATGTGACGCTTTGAGCGCTGTTGAGTGGATTCGTAAACGTAGACTGGTCCGCGATAGATGCCAGTTTTCAAATGCTCCCATGTGTATCTGTGTAAGCGCTTGGTGAAGAGCTTGATTGATGACTATTTACAACGTTGATGCCAATGACAGACATATCCGATGAGCCAATCAGAGGTGTTTGCAAATCTGCTCAACAGTGCTCAAAGCGTCACATTTTTAAAATTTCAGTACCGACTAGGTACCGAAGTCAGTACTTTTGACACCTCTAATAATAGTAGTCTATTATGATATCTTATTATTTTTATTATTATTAGAAATAGTTGATAAATCCAGATAGCATTCAATTTAATATCATTTTATTTAATAGTATTACTATAATTATATTATAAACAGATAAAGTTCATCAAAATAAACCTTTATGTTGGCTTGAGAAAACCTGACCAGAAAGTTTAAAGGTTTTCAGTTTGAAGTAGTTTGTAGTTTGAAATTTAGTTTTAAAACTTAGTTTGAAGGTTTTGAAGGCATAATAACAATAATAATTAATATTATTAATAGAAATTGTTGGTGAATGCAGATTATTCCAAATGGTAAGTTATAATTCAGTCTAATATATAAATTATTATATAATTGTTATATGTATATATTATATTATTAATAATACCTTCCTATTTTTATAATAATAAATAATGATATTTTAAATTGCTTATTTATCCAGATTATTTAGTTTTTAGAAACTGAATGGCTGAAGTTGAACTCTGGTATAGTTTCTTTAGAGAGCGTAATGACATGTTTGCAGAGTGTGACAAATGGCTATGCAGTTGAAATACCATTTGGAATAATTTTCAGATTTGAGTAATGATGAGAACAAATTCATGTTTGCAAAAACATTTTGTGAATCTGCTGTAAATTTTCAACATTTTTTATGCAGTTATTAGTGATTGAGAACCAGTGTGAATGGTTCATGCTGTGCACGGGTTGCCACCACGATGCAAGTTTTGTTTATCACGTCACTATGCAGTTGCTAGGTTATTCTTGTTGGCTGTTTTATGTAAAAAAAACTTCCTTAAATATTATGCTAGACACTGTTTTGCATAAGCAAAACAAAATCTATTCAGATTATACGATTGTGTTTATCAGATACAGAGAAAGGTCAGCTCTTCATCTTTCTTTTGTTTTGGGAGAAGAGATTATAATATTTTATATAAGAACAAATAACCTGATCAGCACTACTATCAGATTTCTAGTTGCACATATAAATGCCAGCAAGTAAAGTAAACAAATGGCTAATTAAATGCATATTTGACTTTTCTGTCATTCTTTTTTCTTCACATGATGAAGCAACATCTGTCAAAACAAATTCTTTCATTTCTTTGTTCCTTCTCTCTCTCTCCCAGGCATTCGTTCTCTTGCCTGTTAATAGCATTCCTGCAGCGGGTCAAGCTGGTTTAGCTTTAAACACTTTCACAGAATCTCTAAATGCAGGTGAAGGGTGTGTTCAAGGAGAATGGCATGTTTTAAATGGAACGTTTTGCATGCAGAGTTTTCCAGATTTGAAGTATGCTGAAAGTGCAACTCAGGACACAAACCCTGTGAAAAACAAAAAAAAAAGCTTTTTTAATTAAAAGTGTCATGACATGAGAAATCAAATTTGCCTTGATTTTTTGACATATAAGAGGTCTTTGTACCTTTAAAGCGTCCTCCTCATTATAAACAAAGCATTTATTTATTCAAGCTCCAAAAAAGGCTCGTTTGTGGGATTTGTGACATCATGCGGGCAAATCCATTTGCATATGCCTGCCTCCAGAGCAAGACATCGATGTGTAGACATCATCGCACCTTAGGCCCCGCCCACTGGCATTCAGTCGCATAACAGCTGACACTTGCCTACACCAGATGTGAGCGTCGTGCTAAAAGCAAATAAAACCCATTATAATTACTGATGCTGTCTACACTGGATACAGTATACATATGCCTGTACAAATGGAAGTGTAAAGGAACGTTTGCTCATTTCTGTGGAGACTTCAGAAAGATCCCAGCGTCAGGAACAAGTGGATAGTTTGTTTTTAATGGCTTCATGGATCGCGTTGGAATATTATACGTTTGTTCTGAGAATTTGACTGCAGATCGTTGTAGTAAACGATTAACAGTTTCATAGGTAAACAATTTCATAATGCCTTTTGTCTGTAAATGATAGTTTTATATGGATAATGTTTTCAAAACACGTTCTCATGTGCAGTAACGAGTGGGCGTTGATACTGCAGTGACGTTAGCCAATCAGTGGCCGTTTACTGACAACCCTTAAAGGAGCCGCCCTTTAAAATTGGGTAATTTCAAACACAGGGTCAGAATGAAAGTTAAAAATATTCATTTTTCCATATATATATATATTTCTTTTTGTGTGTGTGTGTGTGCATTATTAAGATTAGAAGTGAACATCAAGGAACATTAAAATAGAATCCATGTCATGACCCCTTTAAGGTTTCTTATGAAAACATTGGTTGTTGAGTTGACTTTTAGGTTCTTAGGAGGTTAAAAAGGTTCTTGATGTTATTTCATCAATGTATGTGTGTATATATACACATACATGCATCAATGTGTGTTTTTAAATATATATATATGCACCTGCAGATGTGTCATATAAATCCTTTGCCCATTGCAATTGCGTTTTAATTGCTAAAATGATCAGCTGTTAATAAAAGCATTGCATTTTGGCTCCATTTACCATGTTTAATCTATTCTGCAAAATTTCATGTATTTCTCCACAGAAATCAGTGGAGAAAATGTGGAAAAAGTCACTGGTTTCTAAGTTTCATCCAAAAAACAATACAAAGATGGATGTTTAATCATGAACCTCTAAAACAGTGTTTGGGAACTTGATAGTTTACTCAAAAATAAAAATTTTCCCATGATTCACTCACCCTCAGGCTATCCTATATTTCTATCTTCTTTCAGACAAACACAATCAGAGATATATTTAAAAATAACCTTGCTCTCCATGGATTTATAATGGGCCAGATTTTGAAGACAAAAATAAATGCATCCATCCATCATAAATATAATCCATACGGCTCCAGGGGGTTAATAAAGGCCTTCTGAAGCGAAGAGATGAGTTTTTGTAAGAAAAATACCCATATGTAAAACTTTATAAAGTAAAGTAACTAGCTTCCGGCAGATGGTTGTATGCATCGATTTATGGTGGAAGAGTAACCTCTGACACGACGCATGACATAATGACGAACGCGGAAGCGCAAAGGATAGAGCAAAACAAAACACCGGTCATGAATTAGAAGACTAAAACGATCATTTTTAAAGAGAAATGTCAGAGGATTTCGATATAAGAGAAGAGGAGCTTGAATTTGTTACTCAGCCCTATTTATTTGAACCGCGAGAGGCGTCTAAGCTTACGTTACTCCTACATCCTGCGTCATACATCGGGTCAAGGGGGTTACTCTTTTGGCGCAAGTCGGCTTGCGCAGTATGCGTACGGTCGTCTGCTAGTCTAGCTAGTTATTTTAGATTATGAAGTTTTAAATATGGATATTTTTCGTACAAAAACTCATCACTTCGTTTCAGAAGGCCTTTATTAACCCCGTGGAGCCGTATAGATTATATTTATGATGGATGATGCATTTCTTTTTGCCCATTCACTGCCATTATAAATCTTTGGAGAGCAAGGATATTTTTAAATATATCTCTGATTGTGTTCGTCTGAAAGAAGATAGTCACATACACCTAGGATGGCTAGAGGGTGAGTAAATCATGGGATCATTTTCATTTATGGGTGAACTATCCCTTTAAGTACCTCTGATCTTCCAGTCATATGATAGATCAGGGTGTGACAAGCATTTGAATTGTTGAAGCGCTGGTGGTCTTTTTCTACCCCCTCTAAGCAACTGTCTCTGTTCAGTAACGTGTTTGTTCATCCTGTGCACTGCAGAGAGTTCGGCTGTACTCAGCGTTTATTATTGCGTGGCTGATTGATGTCGTGGTTGGATGCATTTCACTCGAGACGCTTAAAAACAAGAGAGGTCAGATCTGTGAGGAAAGGGTCAAGCGTGTGGGTGGCATGGAATATTTACACACACACACACACACACACACAGGATGACAACAGTATCGTGGAATTTGAACTCCTCAGTGTATTCACTGGTCAGTGAGATTAATTTTCCTTTGTGTGAAGTTCAAAAGAGCTGTTTCTTAAAAAAAGATGTCTATACAAATTAACACTCATGAAGCAAATTGACCCTGTAATTAGTAACAGACTTTTACCATTTAAACAAATTTATACTTGTAGGTAATTCAGGAATTTATTGGAGGGTGCTAGGGTGTTGCTATGTGGTCGCCAAGGTGCATTGTTTTTAGCATATCGCTTTGCATTTGTTCCAGTGGTTGCAGTGTGGTTATTTACTGTCTGAAAGTCAAAAGAGCCCATCCTCAAATATGCTCCTTACGTATTTCTTTGATGAATATAAAGTTCAAAAGAACTTTAATGCATCCTTGAATGGCTTTTGAACGGTAGTGTATCTCTGAGCAGCTTTGTAGGTTTACAGGAAGTTGCATGGTGGTCACGTCTCTATGGTGACCACCAAGGTCCTCCAGGGGGCAGGTATGCAAGGAATGCTGGGGCATTTGAGCAGAAGAGTTTAGAGATGCAGACGCTGGGATCTAAATCATGCATTGTTAATGTGATCAGATATGGTATATTAAGACTCCCTGCTCCAATAAATGACATTTCACATTCCGCTTGAATGATTAATAGAGATATCATTAGAAGAATGTCTTTTCTGAAAGCATACTTACAGCAGTCAGGCTGATCACACCCTTCTGAAGAAAGAGTGATAAATCAAGCTTTAAAACAGAAAGAAGAGAGCTACAGTATGTGACATGCTGTTCATTTTTAAAGGGATAGCATTTTCTCACGCTCATGTCGATCCAAAAGTTATCTAGCAGATTGTCAAAACAATTTTTCACGCAATGAATCATATTATACATGTTTTGTTTTTTTTAATGTCCCATGCTAGAAAGAATGTCATACTGGTTTTGGAATGACGTGAGTGTGAGAAAATTAATGCTTTTTATTTTTTGACCGAACTGTCTCTTTAAGTAGAAGTTTATGTTGGGTTTGTTTGGAACATCTTTGTGTTGTCTTTTATTAGCTGTGTGTTAAAGCTTTCAGAAAGCCTTTAAAAAGAGAGACTAACTATAGGAATGCTGTGTCAACATTACGTGATTCTCTCTCGCACCATTCCTCAGTGAGATGGAGGGAGGGCTGCTGTTTTGCTGTCTAAGCTCTTGGAGTTGCAGTTTATGAAATAGTCTCAAAGCACTTGTCACAAAAATGCTTTGTAAACAACAAATAAGCATTCTGTTTATAAAAAGGGTCAGTTTGTTTTGTTTTGTTTTGAAAGAGGCCAATGCTCTTTTTTTTTTTTTTTTTTTTTTTTTTTTTTAGGGTTAGTACTCACCCTCATGTCATTCCAAACCCGTAAGACTTTCATTCATCTTCGGAACACAAATGAAGATCTTTTTGATGAAATCTGAGAGCTTTTTGTCTTTTTAACTTCAATAATGTTTAATCATTATTTAATTTATTCAAAGAAATTTGTATGCAGTGTTATTTTATATTTGATTACTTTATTCAATTTCTGTACCTGAAAACTACTGTTAGATACCTGTAAAGCATTGTTTATTTTATCTGTATCTTAGCTCTCTTGTATTTATTTGTGCTGTTTCTTGTGGCTAGGTTTGTTTTTATTTTTCTTATTTTTATTTGACAATTGTCCTATTTTTTTTACTGAACATAGCACATACCGAATTGTACCGAAAACGTGACCCTAAAACTGTGATAAAAACTGAACCGTGTGTAATGTTAACTGTTGCACCCCTAATATCTATCATGATAAATGCAAATGTGTGTACATATGAAATAGAACTAATATGAAAAACATTCATCTCTCTCTCTCTCTCTCTCTCTCTATACATATACTATCACATCAACATGTTTCTTTGTCGCTGTGGATACACTATCTGATATCATAATGCCACAGTCATTCATGCAGAAACGTTAAAACCAGTCACCTGCTATGAACTACCTCCCTCTGTCTGCTTCTCTCTCTATCCCTGTGGCATTGAACAAAACCAGGAAGCTGATTTGACCTCCCTCAACTTCCTTACAACAGCGAGAAAATTAACTTTGGGAGGAAAATGAGTGCGTGTACTCGTGTCTCAATATGGTTTCTTAGAGAACAGAATAATGAAAATTACATGTAAACGGGAGTGTGTGTGTGTGTGTGTGTGTATATATATATATATATATATATATATATATACACTGAACAAAATTATAAATGCAACACTTTTGTTTTTGCCCCCATTTTTCATGAGCTGAACTCAAAGATCTAAGACTTTTTCTATATACACAAAAGGCCTATTTCTCTCAAATATTGTTCACAAATCTGTCTAAATCTGTGTTAGTGAGCACTTGTCCTTTGCCGAGATAATCCATCCACCTCACAGGTGTGGCATATCAAGATGCTGATTAGACAGCGTGGTTATTGCACAGGTGTGCCTGATGGTGTGTTCACACCACACGCGTGATTTACATGTTAAGTCAATGCAAATACGCGATAGACATCCTTTGAGCGTTAACCAATCAGCGTTAACCAATCAGGAGCTTGCTCTAGTAGTGACGTGATTACGACGTAGCGAGCGGAGGCAGAAATCCGAAACAACAATGGAGGACAAAATCAACGTCGCTGTATGTGGATACCCAGAGCTGTACAATACATCTTCATACTTTTATAGAAACAGGAATAAAAAGGATCTTGCTTGGAAGAAAGTGAGTGAGGAGGTCAGACAATCGGGTAAGTTGTATAAAACACTCTTTACTCAATTTGAGCTATATATATATACATATTGAGACTACAAGCTAGCTAAAGCCGGTAAATTAAACTTATTCGCCGTATTTTACAACTACTTTCCTGCTGACGAGTTGATGTGTTTATTCAGAGGAAGTGTGCAGAAAGAAGTGGAAGAGTCTGAGGGACACATATATTCCCATGACGCAAATTTGCGTCTGTTGTGAAGTGAATTTCACACGCAAATGAAGCGAATTTCACGCTCGAATGAAGCGAATTTCACGCTCGAATGAAGCAAGTAAACTCAAAATGTTCAAGCGTCCAACTACGCGTGAATAGCGTGATTTATTCGCACGAGTCGCGTCTGGTGTGAACGCCCCATTAGGCTGGCCACAAAATAAAAGGCCACTCTAAAATGTGCAGTTTTACTGTATTGGGGGGGTCCAGGGTGGGGGGGTCCGAAAACCAGTCAGTATCTGGTGTGGAGATAATGAAATGAACATTCAATTCACGGGCAACAGCTCTGGTGGACATTCCTGCAGTCAGCATGCCAACTGCATGCTCCCTCAAAACTTGTGACATCTGTGGCATTGTGCTGTGTGATAAAACTGCACATTTTAGAGTGGCCTTTTATTGTGGTCAGCCTAAGGCACACCTGTGCAATAATCATGCTGTCTAATCAGCATCTTGATATGCCACAGAGGTGGATGGATTATCTCGGCAAAGGAGAAGTGCTCACTAACACAGATTTAGACAGATTTGTGAACAATATTTGAGAGAAATAGGCATTTTGTGTACATAGAAAAAGTCTTAGATCTTTGAGTTTAGCTCATGAAAAATGGGGGCAAAAACAAAAGTGTTGTGTTTATAATTTTGTTCAGTGTGTGTGTATATATATATATATATATATATGTGTGTGTGTGTGTGTGCCCTTCAAAGCAGAAAAACCGTCTTTGCCTTTAGACTTGCCTTTACTGTATCTCGTCTTCCAGTTAATAGAACTCTCTGTGTATGATTTCCACGTGAGCATGTGGTGAATGGACCGGCTGGTGCCTCCTTTGTCAAATACGGCCACTACAACACAGCATTTGAGTCAATCCCAAACATGCACAAAATACACGTGGACTTTTAAAGGAGAGTTTTCTCACTCATTGATTCTCCAAATGCCAAAAATACATCATCCAAAGACAAACAGACACGCATCATCTACAAAGTAACCAATGAGCTTATACTGTCTAGACTAGGGATGCAAAATTACATATTTTTAAAATCAAGCCCTGTTTAGTCATGTCCATTACATGCATTTCTTAGGGAGCATTCATATACGAACACGCTTTTTGTTGACCTGTTTTTAACCTAATGAGCTCATGGTTGTGATGTCATAATCATGACAATCTTTGAACAAGTTCTTGCTGTTTTAATTAAATGTTCTGGGTAAGCCGAGCAGGAAGTTTTGATTAGGTACAGACATTTGATCATGTTTTGTTTTATTTTTCCATGATACAAGCACTTTAACTGTCTGTGATTTATAAAGAGCAAATTTCTAACCTAAACTTCTGTTTGTGTTTGTAGAGAGTGTTGTCCAGGTCCTTGCTGTTCTGACCCGCGTCCTCTCACTCCTTCCAGAGACGGCAGATGCAGCGGAGGAGTGAAACTACGCATTAAAAACAGGTGTGTTCATCTTTGTGTTTGGTCATGCCTGCTTGAATCTGCACCAGTGTTACCTTTAACATACTATTAATTGTTTTTATTAATAGTTTAAATTTAGTTTAATTTTATATTTTCCATTTTCATTTTGGTTAAAGTTTTAATAATTTTATTGTGTAATAATAATTAAATAATTAAATTGTGTAATAATTTTATTATTTATTTATTTATCTATTTTTAAATATGTTTATATAGGTTTTATTCATTTTATTTCAGTTTTAGTTATTAGTTTAGTTATTTTATTTCAAGTAACAAAAATTTTATATTTTAGTTAGCTATAATAACCCTGATCTGCACACATGAGGTCATTCATCAGAGGAAGTTCTCAGGAAACAGAACCTCACTTTTTTATCTACGGGAAACAGGAAATGAACGTGTCTCTTAAAGGAAAAGGAAGTGCTGAAGTGGATTTGGGTTTATATGACGGTCACGTTAGGGGTGACTGTCATTGCATCCCATCTCTGTTTGCTCTAAATGCACTATTACTGAGTTGTTTACAGGCTTTTAGGGGGATTTTCAGAGAAGGGCAAGATTGAGCTGTTGTCTCACAATTTTTTCTCTGTTTCTTTTCCTTTCTTTCTATGTGTAAATAAAACTGGAGCACTGTGTACAGATGCTGTAAATAGCGAGATGACCCGATACGAAATCTCACTTTCATCAGAATAAGGCTGTAATGGAAAGGACTCATGCCGTTGACAAGCTTGATGTGGACATGATGGAAAAAGGGACCCAAGCTAAATCTAGAGACCCATTTCGCATCAGGCAGTTGATGTGTCCACCATCATGGTGGCTATTTTTGCACTGCCAAGCATCACTCACATTATTTTCAGAAGTACACTACCATTCAAAAGATTTTTTTTTTTTTTTTTGAAAGAAATTAATACTTTTATTGAGCAAGGATGCATTAAACTGATCAAAAGTCACAGTAAAGACATTTATAATGTTACAAAAGATTTTTATTTTAAAGAAACGCTGTTCTTTTGAACTTTCTATTCATCAAAGAATCCTAATATATATACAGTATATATATATACAGGACCTAAAACGAACCTTTTGCCACTTAAGAACATTTACCTCCATAAATATTTTTCACCGGCCCACCAGTTGTGACACCAGAATTTTAGATACCAGTGAAATTTTACAATTCTCTATTCCAATATCAATACCACAGCTAAAACTACTAGCCTAACTAATATAAATTTAAACCTTTATTAAAGAAAAGTAACAGTTTTTCAGGTAGAGACATTGAATAAAGTAATCAAATGCAAAATATCATTGGATTGTCTTCACTGTATGAATTAAACATAGATTAATCCTTATTAAAGTTTCAAAAGTTATTCAGTCAAGAGCAGTGAGTGATATTTTTTCTTTGTCCTTTTTTGTTTTATTAACATTAAAAACAGACCACAGCAGAAATATTAGGCTGCTGTCACTTTAAGACCCGATGCATGGATCCAATATACTCCAATATACTGTACACTAGAGCTGCGCGATTAATCGTTAAAAGAAATCACAATCTCGATTCAAACACCCACGCGATCTTATTCCTAAATGGCAATGCTTCGCCTGTGTCTATTAAACCTTGGACAAAATCACACCAGGACATTTAAATCTGTGCTCACGCTGCCACTGATCCAGAGAGATTCAAAATTTAAATATTCAAATGATCAAAGAAGTACCGGGATAAAAGTTTATAGTTCGGATAGAAACACTGGCACTTCAAATAAAGATTGTATCAATTACATTGTTACACCAGTAGGTGGCGACAAGTGACTATTAAAAAAATAATTTGTCATTGAATCAGTCATTCAAGAGATTCGTTCAAAAATGATTAATCTAGTAATGAAACAATTGAGTATTTAGGAATCATTCATTCAAACAGATTTAAAAATAATAATAATAATAATTTATTCAAATTAATTAAACATTCAGCAATTAATATTTTGTCAGAAGCTCTAGTAATATTCATGTTATTTTGTTTAGTTGTCTGTTCAGAATCGTGGGATAATCTCTGTTTGAAACAAAAAAATCTTGATTCTCAATTTATCCAGAATCGTGTTTTCAACATTGATAATATTAAGAAATGTTTCTTGAGCAGCATATCAAGACTAGAGTAATAAAATGCATTTTAAAATGTATTTAAACAGTTATTTTATTGTAATATTTCACAATATTACTGTTTTTACTGTATTTTTGATCAAATAAATGACATAAGATAGAGACTTAAAAAATCTTTCAAACTTTTGAACAGTAGTGTCAATGTAAAGCTTTAATATATCCAGTTTAATATACAATGTACTGTAATTTCGAACACATCAATACATGAAAAAGGTCATTTATTTTGCATCCAGTAGATTTCATTGGTCCGACAGATGGCGCGCTGGTCACTCCAGAGACACAAGGACAGATAGCGTGCACAATATTTCCCACCCTCTCATGTAAACAGATACTGAATATATTTTAATTTTGTCTGTGTTTAGTTGTCATGTTCAACCCCCCTGGACAAGCTTTTTGAGATAACCTAGTTTGGGTCTTTGTTTTGACGGTCCACTCATCTTTGGGCTCCGAATATCATAGACGTTGTAATGCTACACAAGATCTGAAAGAAAAAATATATATGTTTAGATGGTCTTCTCCTGCAGTTATTGAAGTTTTCAATGGTGATTTGATGGATTTGAGAAGTTTGTTGTGTAAAAGATAATGAATATACAGAGATGAATCCAAGACAATAGTGTTAGGCCCACCCAACAGTTTAAAGCAATTATTTACATGTGTGTACGTGTTATCGTACACATGCGTTGAGATATTCATGGAATGTTTACAGGAAGTGAGTCTAAAGTATCTTGGGACAACAATTAAAAACTCCTCATCTTAAATTCTCCCTCCTAACTTTCTCACTCGCTTGGATTCTCCTTAATGCTGTAATTGGTTCTTAAAAGAATCTTCTTTTAGGACGTTAATAACGTCTAGTTCACTTGCAGTTCATCTGTCATGTGTGTTTTTCATCCATGTTCCTGGATTGTGAACATTCCAATGTTATTCGCACACTCAGAGGTAGGATTTCCCATAATCCCACAGTGACATGCATTAATAACATAACCCGTCTCCCCCTGGATATCTTCAGTCTGATGAACCGTGTTAGTTTAAAGAACTCTACTACACTCGGTTTGAGGGTTCATGGGGTCTCCTGTGGGGTCATGAGGAGGGTGAGCGTGATCTTCTCTGTATTCTCTCCATCTTCTGATTTAAGCAAAGGTGGATAGAGGATAGAAGAAGTTGCTTCACTTATGTCATGAGATGGCATCCAGATGCAGAGTCCCCAATATACTTCAAGCGAAATCGAAGAACTGGTATGAACTGGTATTATATCATTTCAAACAAAATCAGGCCAAACAAAGTTCGCCTGGAGTTCGTTTTGGGAGTTTGAAAAGTTCGTTCTGGCTGGAAAACACCTCATACTGCTGTTTGCTTGTATAAAGTGCTGTATTAATATCAGATGCTTTCTTAACTGCTGTTTTCTCGCTGCTGTCATTTTTGTTGTTTATTTTGTTATTGAGAGGAAACACGCATTACATATTTACATATTCATCTAAACACGTGGGCACATCAGGATGTTCTCTAACAGTATACCACTGGTCACGCATTTCAAACTTTTTTTTACCCCTAAGCAAAGAATGAAAAATTCACCGTGAGTATATCGGGGTCTTAAGGTTACATCACAATTTTGCCCAAATCATAATCTGTTGAAAACAGTATGACAGGGGTTCCCAGATTTTATACACTGCAAAAAATATTCACTTAATCAGCATTTTTGTGATGTTCTCCAGTAAAAATATCTATTTTTTTACTAAATAAATATATGTATATCTATCTAAAAAAATATATTAGAAATTTAAACTTGTTTTGCTATTGATTTTGTTTTATTTTTGTTTTATTTATTTTTAAAGCATAAACCTCACTAAATTTTGTTAGATTTCTCTGAAAATAAGACTTAATATCTTACGTAATTTCGTCCTTGTTTTAAAGAGGCTTAGATATTTTTACTGCAAAACAAAACATAAATACTGACTAAGATTTTTATGTATTTGTTTTATTTTATGCAGTGTACAGTTTCCGGTTGGGTTTATGTATGCTTTTTGGACCACAAACTTTTGAGTGATAAAACATTTTAAAATAATGCATTTCGTATGTTGCAAACACATGCAGATGCAAACTGGACAGATGCAAATATGAGGTTTGGGGTCAGTAAGATTTTTTTTTTTTTTTTTTTTTAAAGAAATGATTACTTTTATTCAGCAAGGATGCATTAAATTGATCAAAATTCATTAAAGAATCCTGAAAAAAATGTTTCACAGTTTCCACAAAACTATTAAGCAGCACACCAGCTGATAATAATCAGAAATATTTCTTGAGCAGCAAATCAACATATTAGAATGATTTCTGAAGGATCATGTGACACTGAAGACTGGAGTAATGATGCTGAAAATTCAGCTTTGATCACAGGAATAAATTACATTTTAAAACAAATTCAAATAGAAAACTTTTTGGGATGCAGCCTGTGACCTGCTCTATCACTAACTATATCCATTTCCATCACACACACACACACACACACACACACACACACCTCTCTGTGATTGCTGCAATCAGAGCCACACCAGACAGACAGTATTTAGCGTCCATCTCCATTCTCCTCTCAAACCCCGCCGTACAAACACCCCCATCCCAGTCTAATCCAATTCTCCAATTTCAGTTTCCTCTCAGATCAAACAGATTAGTGTAGTTGACGAGCCGTGTTCCCAGGGATCAGATAAGGTTTCTGCAGCAGGACACACCCTTTGCAGTCTGGCCCAGCCGGGCAGGCGGCGAGAAGGCTCGAGAGAGATGGTTTGGGGTTTTTTTGTGGGTCATACCCTTTGGATTCCCTAAGAGTCAGGTTTCTATGAGAGTGTGGTGAGAAGGGACTCTCTTGGGAACGATGGGATGCCACGGAAATCCACAGTTATTGTACTCTGGTGTCATTACTCTGTGATGCATTTGTGAAAGAAACCTCAGGTTCTTCTGATGTGCACACAAGGGTAAACTGAGCAATATGTCAACATGTTGCTCACGTCCAGTGGCTTTATTTTGCGGACAGGTGAAGACACCTGTGCTATTACACCTGCACATATTCCCTGCAGGCCCGGAGACGGCTGTCACCAGCACATGAAAGCAACCCTGCGACACACCCTAACTATGGCCTTCCTGTTCCCATAATGCCCTCTGGGCATGGATAGGCTTGTTGACTTGTCTGGGATCACGTGGATGATCATGATGACGAAGAGGGAGAAAAAGAAAGGAAGAGAGGAAGATGCGCACAAAGAGCAGTCTTTGTTTGATGTTATGAACGCATGCTATCATGTGTTCACATTTGCTCCCAGCTGTCGGCATGTTGCGTTATATTACTATTTTCCGACTTTCTTATATACACTTTCTAATATCCAATCTCATGAAGGAAGCTTTTTCCTCCCCTTTGTCCTCCTTCTATCTTCGTTTTTGAAATATGTTTGTCCCGAGCGCCCAGTGCTGCCGAGGGCAGGATGTTTATTCTAGGTCTTATCGTGTAATTTTAATGACTCATAATTGCGTGTTCTAACGATCTTTGCATCGTCGACCTGCGCCCCGCCAACCCTTCCAACCGCCGCTCGTTTTACTCTCAGTTTATCGGGAGACTGCGAAGGACAACATGGAGCTGCTCGGGGCCTTTTACCGCAAAAAGCTGCGGAGGAAGCAGAAATCAAATCTTGGACGGTCGGACGGTACACTGTGTAAGACGCCGTCGGAAACCAGCGTCAACGGTCTGGCCACTGGACTCATCACCAAAGTGCTGAGACTTACTGCAAGGTAATTGCTGAGTGTTCGGTAAGGGAGGATAGCAAGGGAATAACAGGTTGCAGATTGCAGGTCAGGTAATGGTAACCAGTCTCCTGGTTTGAGAAAGGCCTTTGACATGCTTTAACTTCACTACTTGCTTTATAAACCTGCCGAGATAAAGGGATAATTCAGGCAGAATTTAAAATCCTGTCATGATTTATTAACCCCAAGCCTGTATGACTTTTTCTTTTGTGGACCATTTTGGAAAATGCCTGTATTTTTTTTTTTTTTGTCCATAAAATGTTTTTGACTTTAAGTATATGGACAAAAATTTATATGGCACTGAATAGGATTTCATATCTAATTCTAATTACATTTCTAATTCTAGCAGTCATTTTATCATTTTTTTAACTTTTTTATTAGATTTTATTTTTATATTTTCAGTTTTCATTTTAATAATTAAGTTTTTGTAAATTTGTTAAGTGTAATTCTTTCATTTTTTTTTTTTTTTTTTAATATTACTGTTTAGGTTTGATTTATTTTTATTTCAGTTTTAGTTTTAGGCCCGGCCTGTTTACACTAGTGCGTTTTCTTTTTAAAACTTTGCTACAGTTACGCCTGTCGTTTACACTACTCCCGCGTTTTCGAGCCTCGAAAACGGTGAGTTTGAAAACACTGCAGAACCCGTTTTAGTTTGAAAACGGCGGGGTTGCGTTTCAATGTAAACAGACCCAAACGGAGACTTTTGAAAACAGTGGTGTGGCTGCCCATGTTGACTCAGCGTATCCTTGACGACTGTGCAAACAATAACATGGAGACTAAACTGCAATCTTTGCTGTTTTTGTTTTCTTTTTTAGCTGTCATTGTGGAGTTAAACATTCCCTTTTTTAATACTGCAGCTACCTACATGCGCAAGAGGCAACTGTTTACACTTGTACACGCATGCCCAGTGTGCATGAACAGTCATGTGACATGTTTCTAAAAAACTGTGGAAAAGCCAGTGTAGATGAGGATCGTTTTCGTTTTAAAACGAAAACGCACTAGTGTAAATGGGGCCTTAGTTTAGGTTTTTTTGTAGTTAGTAATTTTGTGGCGCTTTTCCACTGCATGGTTCGGCTCGCTTAAATGGTACAACGTGTAAATACTGCAGATCACTGATTGGTCAGAGAGAATCGTCAATACCAGCGTCATTGGATTTGAAACATGACAAACCCGCTAGATATAAATAGTCAGTAACAGCCACCGCACTATCATTTGTTTGCGCAAATTTTTTTTAAACAACTTGATTTAAACGACCACCACACGCAACTTGAAAAAACAAATGGCTGTATCGTGGTCAATAGATGAGTTGCGAATCCACGGCAGTAGAGGCGGCGCAACTACACGATCAGTCTATAATCCCACCCACTTTGAAGCGGTACTAAACTGCAGTGGAAAAGCAAACCGAAAGTAAAGCGAGCCGAGTCGTACCACACAGTGGAAAAGCGCCACTAGGCCCCGTTTACACTAACGATCCTCGTCTACACTGGCGTTTCCACAGCGCTTCAGAAACGATCTCCGTCTACACTACATGACCGAAATGCATGTCACTTGACCGTTCACGCACACTGGGCATGCGCGTACAAGTGTAAACAGTTGGCTCTTTTGCATGTAGGTAGCTGCAGTATTAAAAAAAAAAATCTGAGTTTAACTGCACAATGGCTGCTAAAAATGACAACAAAGCCAGAAAAGATTGCAGTTCAGTCTCTGTGTTATTTGTTTACACTGTCGTCAAGGATACGCAGAGCGAATTTTGGTCTGTTTACACTGAAACACTGAAAAAGGCTCTGCAGCATTTTCGAGGTCCGAAAAGGCCGGGGTAGTGTAAACAACAGTAACCGTACCAAAAGTTATGCATGTAAAAATAAAAACGCATTAGTGTAAACAGGGCCTTAAACTTATTTCAGTTAGTTGAAAAAGACAATGTTTCTAGTTTTTGTTTTTCATCAAATATTTATATTTTATTTCAGCTCTATTTCAATTAACAACAACTTTTTAATAGTTGTAGTTTTAGTTAATGATGAAAACCCTGTTTATTCAAATTGCGATATAAATGCATAACTTGCTGTTGAGCAGGTAATGCATGGCACAAATCCAAAATCTCTATATGATTAATCATTACAGCAACTATTTTAAAAATGCAACATAATTATCCTCCTTAGATGAAACGACTCCGTTCCTTTGAATCTAGATAAGTACGTCAGTACTTTAGGATCAGTATTTCCTGTTTACCCTCTCAGATTTAACCGCAGTGGGTTTGAACAACCATAAAGTGGTCTTCTGTTGTCTGCTCAGTTCTTTTACTTTGCTCAACATTGATTTCAAATGTTTTACTTGTGGAAGTCATTATAAAGGTTCTTATCCAAATCTAGGCTGGTCATAAGGAATGGCCCTTTGGAAGAGGGTGTGTTAAAGCAGCAAGAAAATCACCTCCATAGCAACATATCATAAATGCCAGATGTTATGCAGATGCAATGTCTGATCTGTCTTCACAGAGCAGGGTCAAAGTTCAAGGGAGTGGGTTGTTAAGGAAACAACTGTGTGGAGGCTAAGGCACTTCATTGTCCTGAGAAATGTGATCATGTAGGTGCAGCTTTGTGGAGAAATTCGCAGCTCCTCAAACAATGACCTACTATCTTTTTTATTTTACAGTGATATATTATAATAATAATAATAATATTTCTTATTTGTTTAATATTTAGATAATAACATCTAGTTGATATATATATATATATATATATATATATATATAGTCATATTGATATATAATTGCACTATACAATCAACACTCAAGTCCTACAACTTTAATGATCCAAGTTAAACCCAAAGTTCTAGAACGGTGCAATTCTAGAAGATCACTAAGAGAGGTACAGTATGTGCTACATTTGCCCAGTCAGCTGACTGAACATGATCTTTAGTCTCTTACTGGCTTTGTCTTTCTGGCTACTGATCTCTTCACCATCATTAAATACCTTAGTAGGTCACTTCAGTCAGCAGACTGATTGGGCACAAACTGGCAGCGTTTCTGTGTGTGTGTGTGTGTTCAAATGTCTGGAGCAGCAGTAGGCACAGACAGTCTGCTGATCGTTATATGAAAAACATTCATTATGTTCCACGCAGTTTGAATCCAAAAATGTTTTTGTTTTAAACAATGCCGGCATTCTTGCCATGTTTCGAAAACATACTTCAGCACCCTGTGCCAAAACCAGAAATAGATATGCATTTCCAGTTTCCCAGAACTTTATTTCTCATTCTTAGGAATAGAGGTTTATAATACATAAATATTTGTAACATAAATTAAGAACTTAAATTCTTAGTCCAAATATTGGTTGAGTTCAATTTGTCAGTGGCTAGATTAGGAAGTATCTATTTACTGATGTTTACACAGTGAGATTCTGGTTATAATGCAGTGCCACATTCTTCAGGGATGTTTTGATCCTTTATCCTCAGAGGCCTTGACTACACCAGACAATGCATGCTTTATGCTTACATTAGAGTACTTTGTCTTCTCACTAAATTATTTCCGACTTTTGTTTTTGTATTTTTATTTTATTTATTTTTAATTCTAACTGCTTTTGCTGTAGCATAATGTGTTCACATTTGTGTTTTCTTCGTGTATTTGAGTTGCATTCTGCAAACAAAAGGCATGTATTTTTACATTTCTTCGAATCACTCTTTCCCAGACGGAGTGAGCCTGGATCTCGACCTCATTCCTGGCATTCTACGAAGCTGGGCGAGGGCCCTCAGGACTCCGACAGCATGATGCAAGTCACCCAGGGTGGTGTGGGAGCCCCCTGGCACCAGAGCTACCACTCAAGGTCAGTGCAACTCGCACACAAATACACCTGCATTCTGGTGCCTCTAACCGTTTCTGTTCAAGAGCAAAGAAAATAACAGTATTTTTAAGCCTTGATTGTTTCCATCTCATTTCCCATGTTGCATTCTTTCTGTCTTTCTTCATTGGTTGTTTCTCTGTTTCATAAGGATAGCATGTCAGATTTGACTGAGATACAATAGTGAAGATGAGATTTTTAACAGTTCCTAGTTACGCAATTGAAGGATCGGCCAACACAGCTTAGCAATAATCCACTGACAACAATGAAGTCATTTAAGAGAGAATAATATGTGTGCTTTGTTTGGGTTGCAGCACCTGATTTGGCTTCATGAGGTATTTCCTTAAAGTTGCAACCTCTTGATACACAAATATGTATATCACATACACAAAAAAAAAGTTTTAAAATTATTATTAGCTTTACATTTTAAATTATTAGCTCTTGAGGGTTATTTCTGTGGCACGTGGATGCATATGCATATATCAGCAGCTTAAAAAGTCCATAAACATGACCGTTAGTAGATATAAATGTTGATTATTTTGGTCAGGCATGGCTCTGTTGTCTTTCTGTTGGTGGTTTCTTGTTGTGTATGATCATAGCATAAGCAGAGGACATATTTTATGTAGTTGCCCAAACATTCAAAATCCTTGTGTGTTTGTTATCTGGGTCATTATCACTGTATTTAGACCAGAACATTCAAGGGCCATCAGTGATGACACTGAAAGGAAAACATTTAGAGTGTTTGAAGAGGACCAGAAAGCAAAGCATTGATGCACAGTCTAATGAAAAAAAAAAAAACATTCTTTGGGATGACACTCCCTCATCAAACCCTCCAAAGGTTCCCATGACGATGGTCACCGTGGGCTACACCAATAGTGTTCCACTTTCTGAGACCTGGTGGTCATTGTTTGATGGACTAACCTGTGATTGGTTGATCTAGTTCTTAGAGGGGTGACTGCAGAGCTGTTGACAATGGGTCAGTGACATTATGTTAATTATGCCAGCAGAAATACCAGCGGTCTGATGCCAGCTTTCAGAGTCCGGCAATCACATACCCATACAAGGGCACATAACCAGGGCATCACCACCATAATTCCAACCTTTACGTAGCAGATTCCCACAGCCGATAAGTTTGGTAACAGATCTAACAATGTAGATTTGTCACATTATCCTCACATTATCGTGGATGAGAGAACAGGAAGTATGAGTAAATTAAATCTCAATGCAAATTCACGACAGCTTTATAGATTTCACGGTTTAATCAACACCAGCTATGTTATAAATAGTCCAGACATGATTAACATCAAATGCACTGTGACAGTTATTCTTATCAGAGACAGTCTTTATACTTTCGGTGAATAACTGAGTCACAGGGATAGCAAACTGAAATTGTGATTATGAGCCCATTCTTATTTTATTAGAATCAGTAAATCGATGTCTTTGATGTCTATCCAAGTTTGCAGCAGCTACTAATTTAGCTCAAACCGACAACCACAATAGTATCTCAATCTGCCGATATATTACCC
The DNA here is from genome assembly GCA_037950665.1 of Hypophthalmichthys nobilis. NCBI lineage: Eukaryota > Metazoa > Chordata > Actinopteri > Cypriniformes > Xenocyprididae > Hypophthalmichthys > Hypophthalmichthys nobilis. The sequence goes on from CM075490.1 coordinate 4,230,061, forward strand.
CTGTAAAACAATATTATTGCTCTTAGGCATATTCTTATCCTTTTTTTCCCACCCCAGTAAAAAAAATTACTTCAGTATTTCATTCCATGTTGTTTTGTCCATTGTCTTATGCCATTATACCATGATTAATTCAATAGATTTTATAGTAAAAACTGCTGACTCAAGTTATTTTGGGTCAGTGATGTTCATAGTATATTACTCATGTTTGTTTTTTCTTGCAGTGCCTCCACCACAGACCTATCAGGATTTGAGACGGGATTCCTTAGGAAGAGCCCAGATCAGTACAGTTCCCGGGGCAGCATGGAGAGCCTAGACCACACTCACCCAGCCTATAGCTCCTGCTATCAACTATCATCATCCAAATCCTCCAGCAGCATCGATCACCTGCACAGCAAGCGGGATTCTGCATACAGTTCCTTCTCGACCAGCTCTAGTATCCCAGAGTACCTTGCCGCGGCACCATCGTTTAACAAGGAGAGGTCATATTCCATGGAGAACGTTCCACAGAGAGAAGGGATGCAACAGGCAGATATACGCTACATACGCACCGTGTATGACCCCCAACAGGGTGTGTCTGAAGAGCATGAGATTACCTCTGCAGCATTAATGAGAACCAATGACAGCAGAGCACAGTCTAGAAGTGGGAATGTCCCGGGCATGATCTGTCATCGTGGCAGCAGTAGTAGTGGAAGCAGTGGGAGCAGTGGAAGCACCACCAGCTCACAGCGCCACAGTGTTGGGACAGTCTGGGATCCAGCTCAAAACCGGCACTCCTATGAGAACCTAAAGGGGGCGCCAGCTCCTCCATTACGCAGCGACAGTTATGCAGCATTTCGCAATCATGAGCGTCCCAACTCTTGGTCGAGTCTTGAGCATGCTCGCTCACAGCGGGCACTTAACAAGGGTTCTTGGCATCACTCAAGTGGTTCTGTGGCAACAGGAAAGTCATCGTTTGGAGCTGAAGGTCAGTTGCACACTGTGATTGAAAAAAGCCCTGAAAGTAGCCCCACCACCAAACCCAAACAAGGTTGTCCTCAGGCCGCACCTGGCCGCCTCATGTTACCCACCAGCATCTACCCTGTTCCACCACCCGAGCCACATTTTGCACAAATCCCAACCAGCAACCCTAACTCTGGTAGTGTCTACCCAGCACTGGCCAAGGAGAGCAAGCAAAATCATCACTGTGACCAATTAGGTGGGCCAGTGAAAGAGGACAGGGTCACCCTTGAAAATGGATACCAAAGCAATTCTCCCAGCCCAAACCCAGTCCAAACCTATGTTTCGTCACAACCTAAGCTCTCAGATAAAGTGCAAGATGACACACAAGTTAAACCTGTTTCTTATCGGCCTCATTTGCAACCACAAGTGCAGAAGTCACAAACACCATATGTACCCCAGGAGAGGAGGGACCCTTACACCCCTGTGCAACCAAGAGGAGAGAGGCCAAGGTTTACTCTTGGTATGGAAGTATACGACAACTACAGGCCACCTCGAGATGAAGAACAAAATAAATGCAACGAGCAAAACATCCATCCAGACCCACTTCACACTGGGAAAGTTGCACAGGGACAAGCTGCTCAAACGTACAGAGGAAACTTTGTCCAAACTCAAGGAAGTGACAACCTAGTCAAACCTTCAAGGCACTACAGTGAATCTAGTGCTCTCCAGCAGAGAGGTCAAGACTTTGATCACCCCCTGACCAGACTGGAGAATGCACTTGCTGAGGTTCAACGAGGCGTCAGTCCTGAGAGTACTGCTAGCCAATGCAGTTTCCAGAGTGAGCGCAGCATGTCTGTGCTGGAGAAAGTAAGTCATTTTGAGAGACAGCAAGTCAAACCTCGTAGTCATAGCAGCCTCTCCTACCACGGTTCTATGGCTCGTCCGAGCCAAACACCAAGACCTTCCAGTGCCAAGAGCTCTTTCTCTGGTGTGGAGGATGTGCACAACATGTTGGAGAGAAGCAACAGCTCAATCCCTCATGGGAGAACTCAGAGTACTTCTAGCATGGCAAGCTATGATGGACACATGGAAGCGCAGCAGGATTTCCAAATGAGACGTGGGAGTAATGACCTTGTCCAACATCGACAGCAAAAAGAACCTGTCGTCACCCACAAGGCCTGTCTTCAAAGAAGTACGAGCTCCTTTCAGCTTGGTGAGGGGAATGTTAAAGACATCTTGGGCACCATCCAAGACACATCTTTTAACAGAACATATAGAGACAGCATTAAGGATGCCCAGTCTAAGGTTCTCAGGTCAACTTCCTTCAGAAGACGGGACCTTAGTGTTAACCCTCCACCAGTGCCAGCCAAGCACATGTCCCTAGAACGAAAAGGACCAAGTACAAGTCCCAAACCAGCTACAACATCTCCACATACTCCAAAGGAACGGCATGTTGTTCCTGTTGAAGCACCAATTAGAACCTCTCCTCCTGAACTCCCTAGTGTCCCGGCTGTTGGACCCCCAGTTATACGGATCTGTGGACGCAAACGGTTCACAATGGAGCAAAAGAAACGATCATATTCCGAGCCTGAAAATATGCATGAAGTTGGAGTGTTGACTCAGGAAATCAGTCAGGCTGAGAGGAATCTTCAACAGCAGTTTCTGGCGAGTGAGACGAGTGTTGCAGACCGACGCAGGATGTTTGAGCAGGTGGCGAATCGTAAAACTGAGCCCAGATTTTTCTCCTCCAGGCCTGATTTGAAGCAAATGCAGCAAGATGCCTTAGTTGAGTACATGGAGCGCAAAACAGGTAGAAGAGTAGACGGACGTCCAAACCGCCCACATAGCGCTTATCTACAGTCTGCTTCCTCTTCAGCTGACTTGCGGAGCCTCAACTCTACCCCAAGTGTGTGCTCTTTGCAAGAGCCGGGACACGATGGCCTCTCTGGTGGTATACGCAAAGCCTCCACCCTTCCATCAGGATTGCAAAGCTTCTTTTACCCTCTCAGGGGCACCCCAAACCACACACGGCCTGAGTTCTTTGCCCATCAGTCACAAGGCACAAATTCTGAATCTCATAAACCAGACCCAACCCTGACCAGAAATACCCTTCCGCAGCACCTGGAGGATATTTTCGAGAGAGCCACATCAGCTAGAAGCTCAGGGAGGTCAGCTTCAGCTGAGGATTTGCTGGACCGTAGTGAAGAACGTCCCATTCCCCAGCACTTCCGCTCCAAGTCATCTCCAGTGGAGAACTTTAGTCAGGTAACAATCATTTATTTGGTGGCAAACAAGCCAGGCGAACTTGACTGTGTCATTGGTTAGATCATTGAAGTGACATGACTTCATATCACACAAAGTTAAACAGTAACAGTGTTCATGGTAGAGCAGATTTGCTTATTTGAACTCTCCTATTGAATAGTTAAAACCAATTACTCACTCAGAATTCCCCTAGCTAGCTTTTTGCTAAGGAAAAACTCTCAGAATTGAAGAGAATCAGTTCTTCTTAGAAGTAGCAACACCCAGTCTCAACCAAACTATAAAATATTTTCTTTAGCAAATGATGACTTGTGATTTTTTGGTTGAAGAAAATCAGTGCACAAGTCTTCAACCAATTATGGTACTTGGTGGTCTGTTGTAGGGCAAAGGAGCAGTTCCTTTCCTAGAGATGGGCAGATAATAATTTTTGTACCCACTCCTGGTGCTCCACAGGAAGAGGCCAGTGCTCCTCACTTCCTGTTTGGTGCCACAGAGCCTGGGCTGTAGTCAGAGATCTGACAGATGTACAGCAGATAACTGCACTTCTTCTGTACCAGAGGGGAGGAATTGGAGATAATTGACAACTCGTCATGGTTTTGGGTTTGAAATATTTGGAATGGTTAAGAAGGCCATTTATCTAAGGGAATAATTATCCTTTATGTAAACGATAATGGTTCTGGTATGTTGATGACCATGTACAGTAGACGCACAACTATCCTGTGAAATCCCAGATTATTCACGAATTCCAAAATTGGGAATGGTTTCAGGCGAGTAGATAAAATACCATCATGATGACTTTGCCACTTACTAATATTGTGGTTTTACGTAAACTTAAACATTCTGGCCATGAATAAATCATTAGAACCAAGCATACCATTCAGGTCACAGTCTCTGCATACTGTTTGCAGTGCACTAATTGAATACGACATACTTCAGCTATGAGGATGTTGTCATGCTGTGTCTCTTTTTTATTAATAGATCTTAGTTTATCAGTAGTCATGGCATGCGCTTGAGTTTAAAATTAACATGAAAGTCCTAACGTTCTCTAAACTTGTGGTAACCATAAAATAATGATTAACTTCCTGTTCCTAGTATATAAAGTTTTACTATTTTTTTCTTGACACCTCTACCAGAAAGGGCTACAATACATCACCTGCTCAAATAAAACATTATTTGTTCTTTTGTTCTCTTTTTGTCTAGGACTTCTTAGCCGGAGAGTTTCAGATGTTTAAAGTTTCCTCCAAGGAATCCTCCGAAAACAGGTTTGTGTGTATAAATATATACATAAAAACCATTTACTTCCGTTGTTCTACAAATAGAGCCTCTTGAGTTCTGTATTCCTTGAGTCCCATATAAAATAAATCGTTGAACATATCCAAAGTGAATAAGAGTAATAAGGTTTTTTGTAGAAGAATAATGTAGATCAGTCCTTTAAAGAGCAAGAAGCAAAGAAATTCTTTGCAAGTTCAAAACTGAACTGTTTTATGGAAATATTTAACCTTAAAAGGTCTTAAATTAAGGACCGACCCTTAATTGGTCAGTGCCAGTGATAGGAATCCCACTGCAGCTATTTTTGAGTTTGTTTTGAGCCATGAATTCCCACCAGGCTTTGACGGACAAGTTATTTGCATTTAATTTACTTTAAAAATGACAGGTATTGGAAATCTGACAAGGACATTTTGATGCTACATGATGTTTATATTTCATATGCATTTGTTTTAATAGGGTGTTGGCGCACATGGGACATAAACAGCTATCAGCACGTACGGAAAGGAGTTACCAGCTAAACCAAGGTCCTGTCCAGCAAAACGCACCTGTGTTGAGGCGAGAGCGTCAGAGACATTCAGACCGGCCAAGAGCGATAAGCGCTTCTGGTCTAGCTGCGTCTGTGGGACTTCCTTGCCCTTTCACTTCACCAGGCACTTCCGCCAGCCTCGACTGGCATAATGGAGACAGACTGTGTCAACCCAACCTGGATTCTATTGCTTTTCCCGAAACTGGCCCGCAAAGTTCGTCCGGAGCGCTGGGAATGGTGCGGCAAAACTCCAGCGACACCAGCACTTCTGAAGACACCCTGAAGGACTTCCCGTGTCCGGTGGCCACTCCGTCACCTCCAAACGCAGAGGTCACGGGGTCACAACTTGCACAGTCATCCGATTCAAAGCCACCCACCCTTCCCAAGAGCCCTGACTCCCCAACAAAGCCACTCCTGTCTCTTCGAATCTCAGAGTCTAATCTTCTCGATGTTCAGAGTATAGCTATGCTGCAAGATGATGATGAAGTGTTTTTAGCTCCACCTCCACCTCCACCACCACCACCACCCATCAGAGAAACAGAGATTACAGAGGACTTCCCGCCTCCTCCGCCTCTCATACCCCAAATCATGGAGGATGTGGGTCTGATGGAAGCTTTGCAGCATCCAGGACCATTACAGCTCATCAGGTAAACACACACTCCTTGTTGGAACAACATTTTTATCAACCAGTCAGATCTAAGATGTATGGGTAGGATAAAATCTGGGGTTAAAGGCTTGAAAAAGTTGCCAGTCATATCGCTCATGATTATTTTTATATAGGTTACAGTTTGATAGGAATGTTGTTCCAAAAACAACAAATGAACATGTCCTTGTTGACAAATTAGACATTATACTACTGTCACATTTAAAGGAATAATCTGGATTCAATAATTTTTTTTTTTACATAGAATATACATTATATTTATATATATATATATATATATATATATATATATATACATGAATGAAATATATTTTTAAAAGGTTTTCCTTAAGCTGTCATATTTGCAACTTATTTTTAGTATGTATATGAAATATATTTTGGCCAGAATATTTATTTATTTATTTTTTTGCCATATGGCCAAATACAATGGAAGTGAATAGGGCCAATTTTGGAGGTTTTTAAAGTAGAAATATGAAGCTTATCATTTTATAAAACCACTTACATTAATTCTTCTGTTAAAACTTGTGTATTATTTGAGCTGTAAAGCTGTTTAAATCATTTTTATGGTTAGAAAGTTTTTTTTTTTCACACTAAAATCATGTCTTGTGGCTATACTATTGAAACGGAGTATATGCCATATTTACTTCCATTGTAAGTGTCTCACTGTAACTCAGATTTTTGCTTTTTTTGTAAAGAAAAGGTGAGATTTAGCAAAAATTAATGTTACAGATGCTGTCGGTTGATCTTAACTTGTCCTTCAGTCCCATTAACGTAAAATGATTTTCTCTCATTTCACATTGCAGCGATTGTGAGAATCTGGCCGATACATCAGTCCATCCAGAACCTGACCAACCATCAAATGACCACACGACTCCATCGGTAACCCCTGACCCACAATCCACCACTTCATCTCAACCTCAGTCCCCCAGCAGCGCTCCTCTAGAGGAGGACACTTCTGAGATACTGGGACCCGACTACCATCTGCTGTCCAGAAGAGAGCGGACACACGGCGAGCTGCTGGTGGAGACTTTAGCCCGAGAGCTGGTGAGCCACGACAAATCCCTCACCTCACTCTTAGACACCTGGGCAGGTAAAACAACCCTCGATCTGATGGAGGACATCTTCCCTTCACACTCCACATCTCCACACAGGAGGAGCAGCAGCCATTCGGGTCACAGGTGAGCACTGAACAGATGGTGAAGGTAAAGCCTGTATATAGTGTTACCCAAGAATTAGGTGGATTTCATGCTCACAGGACCGATAAACACAAGAGCTCTTTGTTTAAAGCTGATTATATTAGTGCTCGGCCTGATTTTATTGCGATAACTCAACAATAGATTATGCAATAGAGCTGTAAAGATGACGAAACACTTCTGTATATTTTTACAGGCATGGTTCCTGTATTTAGTCCATAATTCACTCATGTTCCTTACAAAAAGCAACTCTTTACTATAATAAAGAGATGGTATCAGATGATAATACTAGGGTACTTTGATGTATGCCATTAATCCTACGATTACAGTAGTCATTTAGTATAGTATTTACATGGTACACAAAGGTAGTGAACGACTGACATGGGTTTTTCAATGCCATTAATGATAGCTAGAGACCAGAATGCAGAGTTTTTTCATGTTAACTAAAAATAAAAGTTTTCAGTAACTGTAACAAAATTTAAAAAAAATAAAAAGAAGAAAAACAAACTTATATATAATGAGTTGAGGTTCTAGAATGACTCAAATTTAAAATTTAAAAATTACACTTCCAGGCTGTCTGATATAATGTCGATATGTACTTAATACAATTTTAATACAGAAAAGGCCTGGGTGATATATATATATATATATATATATATATATATATATATATATATAGTTCTATCGTTGCTCCAAAGTACTCCCAAGATAAGAATGCCATAGTCCAAAAACCATGGCATTACGTAAAAATATTGTACATGTAACATTACATGTTCAATCTAATCATGTACATCCCACAACTAAAGAACTTGCTTAGTTTTGTCAGATTTTTGAGTCAATCAGTCTCTCACACTCTCCATCTATAACATTTACTCTCTGCATCATTGATGATCTGCTAATCAGTGCAGAATTACACTGACATCTAGTGGCCGATCCTGAAATGCACACATTACTTGTCCATTTCTCACCTGGTGAATGTTGTTACCTTGTGTTTCACAAAAATATTTTTTTCTCAAATAAACATTTTAGGAAATGCACCTGATTAACAAAACTGTGAAAAGTCTGGTACTACCATGTTTTTTTGGACATAATACCTTGAGAAACTATAGCTTTTTGGACATGCACTATGGTAATAGCTTGTTGTTTTTGCATTTATACATTTGGCAGGTGCGTTTACCCAAAGTAACTTACATTGCATATACTTTTGCATTTATCTATCACTCGTAAACGCTACAGTTTTCTTTCTGGCCGTATTGCTTCATTGATATGCGGGGTGTGTGTGTGTGTGATTGTTCTGTTGTGCCGCTGAACTAAACGTGTAATTACGTGTGCTCTGTTTGACACAGGGAATGTGGATTTTAGCCATTCTCTGTCTGAAAAATAGGGCATTCAGGGAGTAAAAGTAGTGTGTTTCTGTGTGAACAAGACAAACATTTCTCTTTGTTTGGTGTCTTTGAACTCCATTAGGGCTCAAGATGATCCATGTGCTCCAGATATTCCCTCTCAGGCTGTTCCAAGAAAAATGGAAACCAACTTGGACGATGACGAAGCTTATTTGAACCAAAAGAAGGTCAGATACACATTACACATTCATAAATAAAAATATAAAAATAAATAGTTATAATAGTAAACTAAAACTATATATATATATATATATATATATATAAATATATATATATATATAATTTAATATATGTGTATTTTAAAAATGTAGTATTTATATATATATATAACAAATTTAAAAAATATATCTTTTATATATATATATATATATATATATATATATATATATATATATATATATATATTTATATACATTTTATGTTATTTCTTATAATTTTATAAATGATTTTTAAATATATATATATATATATTAAATGTAATATATGTAATTTTTAAAATATTTGTAATATATAATTATTTAATATATGCATATTTAAAATGTCATATTATATATATATTATCTTATATATTTTATTAAATTTATAATTTTTTTAAATATTTGTAATAAATAATTATATATAATTATTTTATATATGTGTATTTTAAAAATGTAATATATAACAAATTTTACAGATATATATTATATATTATTTTTATATTTTTATAATTTTATAGGTGATTTTTAAATATTTGTAATATATAATTATATATAATTATTTAATATATACATATTTAAAAATTGTCATTATATATATATATATATATATTATTATTTTTATATATTAATTTTATTACATTTATTTAAAAATTGTAATAAATAATTATATATAATTATTTAATATATGTGTATTTTAAAAATATAATAATATACATATATAACAAATTTTAAAAATGTATATATTATATATATATATTATTTTGTATAATTTTATAAATAATTTTTAAATGTAATATATATATATATATATATATATATAGTATTTATAATATATTTAAATTTTAAAATATTTTTAATCTATATTAGAATATTTTGGGCCATTTACATTCTGTCTTACAACTCCTTGTTCAAACTCTCATACTGGGTTCATATTGTATTCATTGAGAACTATGGCACAAAAATGAGCACAATGCCACTGAGCACAAATCCATACTTCATTTCCCTGAAACGATGACGTATGCTGAATGGCTGAAGCCCAGAACTCTGATCTAAGAGCGTCTGTTTGTTCATGGTGCAATATTTCCTCACGTACTGCAGGGGGAGCTGTTGCAAGCGCTGCACATGAGCATCCAATCGCTGCAGGGGGAGAGAGAGGGTCTGTTGGAGCAGCAGAAGCGATTTGGCGCTCTAGGCGGCAGCATGGAAGCTTTAGTTCAGGAACGCTGCAAACCCAACGAGAGAGAGAAGTACCGCATGTTCGTGGGAGACCTGGAGAAGATTGTGAACCTGCTGCTGTCACTGAGTGCTCGACTCGCCCGCGTGGAAAACACACTCAGCTCGCTGGACGACGACGACGAGAGTGTAGAAGAGAAGGTGAGGAGCGTTTCAGAAAATAAACTTTTGGTTTTTTTTCCCAGAAGTGAATTTATAATGTTACATTTTATTATATTAGTAAAATTGCAATATTATATAATATTATAATATTGCACCAAAACTAGTTTAATTTTATTTTACATCGTAATTGTTCATGCATCTTTCTGAAATTTAGAACTAAATGATACATTTTTGCAATTGTACATTTGAGACTTCTATGTAAACGCTGTGTTTACATATAAAAATGAGCAATAATGAATTAACAATATTGTTCATTTCATATGCAAAGATGGGGTTTACATATACTACAAGTCTTAAAGGTACAGCAGCACAAATGTCCTGCTGCTGTCGGGTTTATTATAGCAGGTGCTTCCACATCCTTGCAAACAGCCTTTATCTCTTACAGTTGTGTTATAAATTACCTGCAGTAAAGGTTTGCTAAACTATTTGCACTGGTATTAGGTGCATAAAAGGTCAGTCTGAAGTGATCAGGTGTGTTAAAATCATCAAACATTTCAAAATAACAAGGAAAATTTGAATGACCTTTAATACCCCAGTGCCATGTGAACAAACAAGGATCCGGTTTCTAACTAAACAATCTGACACATCCAGTGCCCTGCAGAGCAACCCATCCTGCTTTAAATAAACACGTACAAAACAACGATTAGAGATCATTTTAGAAGATTACAACATTATAAACACCATGCTTGTGGGAGACAACTGCGTCACTCACATAAACACACATTGTGCTTTAGTACTGGGATAGTGATGAACACTATTTGTGAGTGTTTTAGGTTAAAATGTATATAAATGTATAAATAAAAGTGTGTATTTTAGTATATATTTTCTTTTAAGCTTTCCCTGATTTAATCACTATCATTACTCCAGTCTTCAGTGTCACATGATCCTTCAGAAATCATTCTAATATGCTGATTTGCTGCTCAAGAAACATTTATTATTATTATCAATGTTGAAAACAGTTGTGCTACACAATATTTTTGTGGAAACCATGATACATTTGTTTCATGCTCCTTTGATGAAGAGAAAGTTCATTATAAACATTATAAATGTCATTAGTGTTACTTTTGATCAATTTAATGCATCCATGCTGGATGTAATTTCTTTAAAAAAAAAATCTTGTTGACCCAAACTATTGAACGGTCGTTTAAGTACAAATATTCCTCGTAGCCTTTCAAATAATTGAGGCTGCATGTATAATGATTATTACATATTTAGCAAAAAGCTGTTTAAAATATTTTTAGAAAGCCTGTGTCATCTTCCCACTGACCAAAGCAAACAACAGTCTGAGGGTCCGTTTACACTACATCGTTTTCTACTAAAAACAAAACTTTTGGTCGTTCATTTATACGGCAGTGATGTTTTGGGGGCCTAAAAATGCAAACTTTTGAAAACAGGTTTCAAAGTGTGAGTTTTTGAAAACTATTATCATCTCTGTGAAAACGACAAATACAGTGACTAAGCGCATGCGCATTACGTGTTTAGTCTATAGGTGCATAGTGTTTCTTTACCAAGCGACATCGCCAACTACTGGCCTGACAGCAGAATACAGCGTTTTTAGTTTGCACGGATCCGTGTGAACAGGGATCGTTTTCGATCAACATTGTCATCTGTACGCAAAAAAGCAAAGGAAAAACTTTTCTGGTTTTAGTGTAAACATACCCTGAATTCCCAATCAGACACTGCTTAACATTTAGTTCTTCTGAATAAAGGGCTGTTCCAAATAATTATACAGCTCACACGCATTTCACATACTGAGAAAGAACAAGAAATGCTAATGAAAGCACATCATATTACATAAGATAGAGCGATTCATTCGAAACGCCTCAAATTCAGGTGAGGACAGAGATAAAGTCTTATCTGTGAATTACACGAAAACTTGACGTCATTGTGAATCGAGAGTTAAGTTCATGATAATAAGGCTTTGTGTGTTTGGTATCTTATGACAATGCTGTTTCAAATGTAGTTTCAATATACAGAGTAATGTTTTAGATATTGCACATGCATGAGCATTTCAGAAACCTTGTTTTTTTTTATATAATATCAGTCTGCGACACTTATATCAGAGCAATTCCAACGTCTTCAAAACAGTTTCTGATAACACTTTAGCATAGGGAACACATAAAAACTATTAACTATGACTTCTCCCTCAATAAACTCCTAATTTACTGCTTATTAATAGTTAGTAAGGTATTTAAGTGTAGGTATTGGGTAGGATTCAGAATGTAGTAATATGCATGCTAATAAGCAACTAGTTAAAAGACCCTACAATAAAGTGTTACCCAGTTTCCTTTTAAGTCACAGTCATTCGATTTTGCTTTATTGTTTATTTTACTGTATTATATAACTAATCCTGTTTGACAAATATCCAGAACTGTACAAATCCCAGACAGCAACACAATGTGGCCCAGATCCGGCCCACATCTGGTACATGTGGATTACACGCGGACCAGATGTGGGCCGGATCTTGGCCGACACTATGTTGCTGTCAGGGATAACAGTAATATTAGTATCTATTAGGAGGAATTTCCAGGAAGAAGGTGTTTAGCATCACTGTGTTTGTGATATTATGCAGTTGAACTCTTTTACAAACACTAGACCAATCATAAAAACATCCTTGTTTGCTAAGTTAGCTGCTAGAGTGACTGTAACTAGTCATTCCTTTAAAGATAAAGACAGACAACCTCAGATGTGGAGACTTTTATGTACACTAGCATTCAAAAGTTTGAGGGCTGTAAGATTTTTTAAATGTTTTTGAAAGACGTCTCTTCTGCTCATAAAGGCTGCTTTTATTTGATCAAAAATACAGTAAAAACATTAATATTGTGAAATATTATTTCAATTTAAAATAACCATTTTCTATTTGAATATATGTTAAAATGTAATTTATTTCTGTGATCAAAGCTGAATTTTCAGCATCATTACTCCAGTCTTCAGTGTCACATGATCCTTCAGAAATCATTCTAATATGCTGATCTGCTGCTCAAGAAACATTTCTCATTATCAACGTTAAAAGAAATGTGGAAAACATGATACTTTTTTTTACATTAAAAGTCCAAAAGAACAGCAATATTTTGAAATAGAAATTTTTTGTTACATTATAAATAAAGTTTTTACTGTCAATTTAATGCATCCTTGCCTAATAAAAGTATTACTTTCTTTCGATAAATAAAATCTTAATGTGTGCGTGTGTGTTTGTGTGTCTCTGTAGGAATCACTGCAGCTGAAGCGGAAGCAATTGTGCAGTCAACAGGAAGACGCTCGTGAGCTGAAGGAAAACCTGGACCGGCGCGAACGAGTGGTTCAGGATATTCTGGCCAGTTACTTGAGCCGCCCGCAGCTGCACGACTACCAGCGTTACATCCGCATCAAACCCGCCCTGCTGATTCAACAGCGCCACCTGGACGAGCTCATACGCCAGGGGGAGGAGCAAGTGAGGCGGTTGGAGGAGACCCTCCCCCCTGAGTACCACCCAAAGAACACTGACCCCGCCCCCCAAACGCAACCTTGTTTTAACTCCACCCACCTGTCACGTCCCACCACTGTGACCTCACTCTGACTCCGCCCATCATAGAATGATGCCACTCACAGCTGAGGAATATGACACTGACGATAAGCAACGCACACAAACAAGTGCCTTAAATGAAGGAAATGGCGGAGTTGCACCTCAGACTTTTTCCGAATGTGCCATTGCACATTTTGACGCAAAGTGCGGTTTTTGCCCATGAGACATCATCTACACTGCGCCACTAAACAAATGCACAATGCATTTACACTACATACTTAGCATATAGCACAACACTGAAGCACAAGGCACAGCACAATGCTAATTCAATGGCACAAAACGCATCATTGTGATTGGCTAAAACACGAATAATTTCCAGCCCTGTAACTTCTGAGCACTTTGGAACAGATGAACCACTATGATGTCACAGAGAGAAGAAGAAACTATTAAACACACACACACTTACTGCCTTTTCTTTGAAATTTCTGTTGTCAATAAATGCGACAGCTAAATATTTATGATTTTACGTTTAGAAACAATTTTGTACTCTGTACGTTTGCTGTACATACTCCGAGCAATCCCCACGTGATTTTAAAATGTAGATGGTTTAAAAACAGAATAGATAACGTATTTTTGTAAGCAAATTACTAGCAAGGGTGTTTTTGTGGCTTTTGGGCGTTTATGGTCCGCTTTAAGAGGTGCTATTATATCTAAATCATGACAATTACTACCAGAAACAATAATGACGGTTCACTGGCACTTGAACACAATATCAGTACTTGGTTTCAACAGCGATTAGGAAGCGAAAAGTCCGTTAAAACTGATATTGAATGAATATTATTCTCAACTCGGCTGCATGCAGGGTTTTATATTTCCTGGTTTGATCGCAATGCACATGCCCAACTTATTTTGCCAATAGTATATTTCATTTTATTTTAATTTGTGGCTGTTTTTTATTTGGAGAACATCTTTACTCACAAAGTATCATACCCCATACAGCTGTATCTAAACACGGAAGCCGCAATAGCAGCAAACTGTAGATGCTCATAATGGAAGCGTTTATATTGGACTGTTTTTGTATAAGAGCTGTTGTGATCTGATACACATGCATTGTTTTTGTTTTCCGATGGACCTAATCTGAAGAGAAGGTTCAGCCATGCTTTACACTGTTTAAAAGCAAAAAAAGAGCACAATTGGAAGGCAAAATAAATCTATTTTTTAAATACAGCCTTATTGTTTTGGTGTTGCATTATTTGCAGTTTTCGTATTTGTCATTTAATTGTAATAAAAAATAAAATAATGACCTTTTATGATTGATCAAGTCCTGTCATTGAAACTTATTTAAGTATTGATATTATTTTTTTACTATATATTTCATCTGACTTAAAAGGGTGGTTGATTGATTTCACTTTTTTAACTTTAGTTAGTGTGTAACTCTATAATAGTCAGGGGTCAAGAGCTCAACTAAAGCAACCACCAACCTCCATGATGGTGACCTCAAACGAAACATCTAAACTTCTGTTAATTCTCAATAAGAACTTCTGTAGACGTGTGACAGAAATAAAGTCAGTCTGGTTAGTAATAAGTGAAGCTGGTAATGCTGTTTGTGGAGTTGTTTAATCAGATCTTCAGAGATTTAATGTCTTTTATCTTCAGTTCATCTAAGGCTGTGGCTGAAGAAAGTTAGTTTGTGTTCTTATTTCTCTTTCTTTCAGTGTTTGTTCACAGCAGGTGTTTGAATGATTGAAAGAATGTTTCAGGAACATTATACTAACCTTTAAATAACATTCTACTAACATTAAGGAAACTGAACATTTTCATGTTCTTGGAATGTTACAAATCAACGTTCCTAGAATGTTGAATTTTAGATCAAAATTAAGTTGAAAGAACGTTTGAGGAACATTATACACACACACACAGAGCAGATATCTAAATTTTCGATTTACCAGCGTTTCTCAGAAATCGCTTACTGCAGCTTTAACAGATTTCACTTTTATATGTGCACATTCCTCTATCCTCTTACGTACGCAATTACTTCATATTTAATGACTGGCGTACTTGTTTTTACAAGCCATATTTCATATTCAGATATCACTGCTCAACAAATATGCTATGCATGTGAAATATTCGCCTCAGATGCGCTAACCGAAAGCTGTGCCGCTTAAGTGAAGTTCTGGATATGTTTTGAATGTTTTGCATTTGCGCAAAACCAGTTGCTCAACCAAGTAGAAAGAGCAGGGAGAGTTCTGTGTGTACTTAAAAATATTTTAGCATCTAGAAACTGCTTTTTTAAGCATAATCACTAAAATTATTTTAATCACAAATCCCTTGGAAAGTCATGGAAATTGGTCAACTGGTCATAAGGTGCGGGAGTCCTGTTATACTCACCTTTTTCTTTTTCTCCCTTAAGAGAGAAACAGGTCATTTGATACCGGTCACAATATGGTCAGTTCTTTAAAAGAATACTGCAACAGGAAACTAGTGAGTGAAAAGAAACTGCCAAACAAACAATGTAATGGTAACCAGATCACAGATCAGCGTAACGACTAAACCATAATGATATGGGCTACTTTATCAGGGCTGTGCAAGCAATCTGAATCATTTAAACAGCAGCAGGCGGTTTAGTGATGTCCGGCCTCTGTAAATTCACCTTTTGTTCAAATATTATTAAATATTTGTTAAAGATTTTGTAAGCATATTGCATAGTTGTGCTTGGAGTCATTGTTTTCCCTCATATTTAAAATATTTCAAAAATATGAAATATTTTTCTCATATTTTGATGGCTTTATTTGGGTCATTAAAAACAAATATCCCCTTCGGACATCACTTTTGGCCTCAAAATTGTTTTGAGGTTATGGCATGTAATTTATGAGATATTTTGCAAAATATAAGAGGTCTAAATATGTTGCTTGTACCACAGAGAATTAGTTTGCCCTTGAAATGAAAATGCTGCAAGATTTGCTTGATTTCAAGAAGAAACAATTTGATTGGCCTGTATATTAAAGCAGATGAACACATGCTAATGAATCAAACGTCAAGATGGTTTTACAAGGTCAAGGTCTTTCTGTTTTATTCATGATAAAGCTGGAGCATAAAGGTGCATCACAATGTGTAAATATTATGCAAGACTCACAGCCAACACTCCCTGTGACATGCCAAAACATGTTTCAATGGAAAGAAAAAAAAAAAGGTTAAACTGTGACAGGGAGATAAAGAAAAAAAATCCACCAATGAGGTCATGCTAAACTCTCTTCCCAAACTCTGTTTTTCTACCTCTCTCAGATCAGACAGAAGACAAAAAACAGGTTTGGTCTGAGCATGCAAATCATCAAGACTTGGAATTCAAACATGAACAAAAAGAACTTTCATTCCCACATCAATCCACAAAATGACTGAGCAAAACGAAAAAGAGAGAAAAGGCAGAAAATAAAGAAAGAGAGAGAGAGAAAATTCAACCTAACTTACTGGGTTGTTGCTTAAGCAACACTCAAGGAGGTCTGCGAGTTACGACTGGAATGTTCTTCCAAATGAGCTGGAATTTGGAGGTTTCTTCTTTATCTCTCATCCAACATTTTGAGATAAGGAGGAAAAGCGAGTTAAATATTAAACGTCTAAATCAGCTAAACTCATCTGTGGTTTTCATCATGGACACATGCAGTGCTGGAGTGCGTATGAGCAACTCAACATGTGAGATCATGGGAAGAAATACACCAACTGCAACATCCCAATACAAAAATAAACTGTAAATGAGATTGAAGAAGCTCACACCATCACACTCGGAGAATATGGATATTTCTGAACTGCATAGTTTCCTAGATTAAGCACAGAGGGGGACAAAAAGTTTCCAGTGCCTGCAGAGCTTAAAGGTGAAAACAATTACAGGGAACTGAAACAATTTTGTCCTTGCAGAGGAAATGAAGAACTTATTATGAGCAGAAACCATATTTAGAAGATCCTCAGTCTGAAACAACATGAGTGGGAATCTAGTTTGCATTAGTATGAAGCAAAACACTGAGACAAGAATCATTAAAGGGATAGTCCAATCAAAAATGATAATTCTGTCATCATGTACTCACATTCATGTCATTCCAAAACCTGTATGGCTTTCTATCTTCTGAGGAAAAATAAATATATATTGAAGACTGCTTTTTTTTTTTCCATACAACGAAAGTCAGTGAGGTCCAAACCAACAGTGGATGCCACTGACTTTTATTGCATGGACAAAAAAATATCTTCTTTTGAGTTCCATAGAAGAAAGTCAAACAGGTTTGGAAAGACATGAGGGTGAGTAAATAACGACAGAAGTTTCATTTTTGAGTGAACTATCCCTTTTACATAATGCTTTTTATATTACAAGAGAGGTATTTAAAGTTTTAGTTCACTTCAGAATTAAAATGTCCTGATAGTTTACTCACCCTCATGTCATCCAAGATGTTCATGTCTTTCTTTCTTCAGTTGAAAAGAAATTAAGGTTTTTGAGGAAAATATTCCAGGATTTTTCTCCATATAGTGGACTTCACTGGGGTTCAACAGGTTGAAGGTCCAAATGTCAGTTTCAGTGCAGCTTCAAAGGGCTCTACATGATCCCAGACGAGGAATAAGGGTCTCGTCTAGCAAAACGATCGGTCATTTTATAAAAAACATAAAAATTTATAAACTTTTTAATGACAAATGCTTGCCTTGCACTGCTCTGCGATGCACCATGCATTACATAATCACATTGGAAAGGTCACGCGTGACGTAGGTGGAAGGACCAAGCAAGTGTTTACAAAGCGAACATGCAAACACAAAGTCAAACAGCCTTTACAACAAAAAGATAAAACAATGATGTTGGGCAATTTTGAAGTTGGAGGAGAAAATTAGATTTTTGCCCTAACACGGTACCTCCGCCTTTCTAACGTGATTACGTAATGCGTGGCGCATCACAGAGCAGTGCAAGATGAGCATTTGTGGTTAAAAAGTATATACATTTTTTAAAAACATATATATATATATATATAAAATGACCAATTGTTTCGCTAGATAAGACCCTTATTCCTCGTCTGGGATCGTGTAGAGCCTTTTGAAGCTGCACTGAAACTGACATTTCAACCCATTTTACCCCAGTGAAGTCCACTATATGGAGAAAAATCCTGGAATGTTTTCGTCAAAAACATTAATTTATTTTCAACTGAAGAAAGAAAGACATAAACATCTTGGATGACATGAGGGTAAATTAGTAAATTATCAGGAAATTTTAATTCTGAAGTGAACTAATCCTTTAAAATTGGCCTCACAAGGGAAGTTCAAAACACCAGAATATTTAAATGACATTCATAGAAAACACTCAAACCCAGTTTTGGACCAATGTAGAGTTACAAAGCAAGAACAAAACAGAAAAACATTGTATCGTTCAATGCAAGTTGCCATATTTTTAATCATAAAATAAAGAAGAAGTGACAAAGTGCTTTTACACCAGCAAAAAAGTGCCACCATTATGAGTCCCTACAACAATTTAGCCACTAAAAAGTTTCTGGGCTAGTCTTGAACATCAAATGAGACTTGTGTTTGAACAGTGCTGCAATGGATGAATTTCTTTTGACGTTCACCTTTGTGGTGGCAGCTCTTGGCAGGTTTACTGGCATTGCTGGACAACCACTGATGCGTTTCTGTGGGGCACCCAGAAGTTCTAAGATGCCCCGGTGTTCGTCTTTGCTCAAGTATTGCCATGGTCTCTTCCCACTGCTGTCCCGTATCCGCACATCAGCTTTGAACTTTTGCACCAGGAGCCGAATGAGTTTCTTGTGGTTGTGAATGGCCGCCAGGTGTAGCGGCGTGTAGCCGCACAAAGTTTTCGCGTTGACGTCTAGAGTCATCCCGACTTTATCGACTCCGTACCACAGAGTGTTCAGGACGCGATGATCGCCATGCTTCGCAATCCAGTGGACAACGGTGAAGCCAGATATGAAGTCTCGTTTGCTCAGGAGGTTCGGATCATCTCGGAAGAGAGCGTAGATGTCGGTCCATGAGCCTGATGCTGCTTTGACAAACCAGTTGTGCTCTCTGGAGTCAAGAGGGATGGACGAATGTTTGCTGCCGAACGACCCATCGTGCACGAAGGCCCCCAAACTTTGTGTGGATCCAGCGGGCGATGAGAGCGAACTGTGTGCTCGGCTAGAGGACGCAGTGACTAAATTGCCCATGCTTAGAGTCGAGGACAGCAGCTGGAGACGGTTGTGCCGTGCCAAGATGTTGTCCTCTGGGAACGACTGATCCAGGTCTTCTCCCAGACTCCGACACATGCGACTCCGCAGACGGGACGTCAACCGCCGGGCGATGGGTCCATAACGGGTCTCCGGGGAATTGCTCCGTGTAGATGCCCTTGAGTCCTCGTCATCGAGGTGACCCGTCGAGTGGTGCAAGGACATGACGTTGCGACTTGGTTGGTGGAGTTGCGACAACAACCTTGCCTCCTGTGTGCGACGCAGGAAAGCGCGTACATCTTGTCCTCCAAATCCCTTATCGCTGAAGCGCTCCTCGTGCGCAAAATCCTGCGGCCAGCCAGTATCAGGCGGAGTAGAACAAGGTGATGGGATTGAGACGCTATCACGACTAGAGTATAGACTCGAAGGCCGATGGAGCTGCAGATCCGCTGCACTTGTATGGACAAGAGGGCCGTCTTCAGGCAAGCCATGCATCTGAGACTCATACTCGTCCTGTTCTTGGATAGGAAACCCATTAAACCCTCCGTTCGGTCGTAGTAGACTATCATTGCTTTGGCTCAGACCTGCATGAGTGTATTCCTGGGAGTGTATGTGTGGAGAAACAGGGCGGTCCAATAGACAAGGAGAAGACTTGTATACATGAGACTGTCCGAGAGTTGAGCGCGAAGGCCATGCTTTGGCGACAGGCTCGCCTGAGTGTTTTGTATGAACATCAAATCTGTTTGCATTCAAATTTTTCCTTTCAACCTCACAGTAAGCAGGGGCAACGAAGAACTGCTCGCAACCATCTGCTTCCCTTAATTGTCTCTGTTTGGCAGGGTAAACACTGTTGTGTTCCAGCTCTGTTGCCTCCCTGGTTGCTTTTGACTCCCCTGGCTGTTCAAAGCTCTGGCCGCTTCCACTCGAGCAACTGTCGGTGTCAGATGTGGTTGGTTTTAAAGGGCAGGTGTCCTTAACCTGTGCTGCAGAGGAAGTGGATACAGCAGGTTGTTCCCTCCCATGTGATGATGAAGTTTTGACAGCTTTCTCAAAAGTGGGAGTACAATCATTGTTATTATTGTTGTTGGTGGTGATGATACCAGCAGCTGGCAAGATTTCAACACGAGTTGGGATGGTCAAATCAGCTTGTGGCTTACCGCTCGCCGCTGGTTTAGAGTCTTGTTCTTTCTGTCGCTCGGGCTCGAGGTTCTTGGCGATGTCTCCGAGATGCACACGGTATTTTTTCCTCAGCACAACATGAGACACCCCCTCCTCCTGCCTCACAGTCGCCACGGTGTTCACATACCTCTTAAATAACTCCCGGTTCTGCTCTCTGTCCTCGTCCTCCCTCAAAAACCACTTGTAGTGGGTTAATAAATCCGCGTTTCGCACCTTCCCGCCGTTTTTGATAATGAAGCGCAGCACAGATTCTTGAGTAAAGTCGGTGGCCATGCTCGCGCCGTGTGAATCTCTCGTGTTTTCGCAGAATCAAACTGAAGTGACCTGACAGGCGGTTTCGCCTGTTGAGATTGAAACTCCGCCCACTGGTTTCTCTCTCAGTTCCACCTGCATACCTGCGTGCTGAGATACCTGCACCTCACACATCTATCGGTCTATGAATGTATGTATATATTTATGTATAAACTATCTCTCTATTAATGTGTGTGTATATTTATGTATAAACTATCAAAAACTTTGGCTTGAAGTCTAGTGATGAATAATACTTCAAATAGTAAAAACCTGCTTTAGGCTATACATTATTAAAATATTTATACTATATTTAAAATAATAAACTGCTAAAATATACTGTAGCCTATATATTGTGAAATATTATGAGAATATGTTGTTTTAAAATATGGACGAACAAGTATACATTTTTGTATTTATTTGTTACAGTGGTACCTAAAAGTATTTGGACACTTGAGAGTTGTGAAAAAATGTATTTCATTACTTTAGGTAACAAAATATCAAACCAAGTAGGATTTATTTTAAAAAATAAAGAAATAGCACAAACACACTTTTCAGGGAAAACATTTCACACAATAAAATGGTTGTTTTAATTTATTAAAATATAAAATGAAGACAAAGTATTGACAATTGTGGTTGAACATATTCATAGTTAATGCGATGAACCTGTGGTTCCTCTTCTAGGACACCTGTGTGAACTGACTCCATCCACTAAAACATTCATGCACTAAAAATAAAGACAAGTTAATTATGGAAAAACCTGCATTTTTTTTTTTTTTTTAATTGTATGCAATAAGCAGGAACATGTCACTACTCTCTCTTGCAAATTATTTTACTTATGCTTGAACTTATTATATGAAACAATGAAACACTGAAGTTCTAGTAATTTAATACATTCCTATCTGAATAAATCATTTATAATAACACTTACCTGGCATTTTAGACTTTAGAATCTGAATACACATTTTCTTCAGCAACTCATCCATTAGCTAAAGCACATTTGTGACCCTGGACCACAAAACCAGTCATAAGTCACACAGGTATATTTGTAGCAATAGCCAACAATACATTGTATGGGTCAAAATTATTGATTTTTCTTTTATGACAAAAATCATTAGGATATTAAGTAAAGATCATGTTCCATGAAGATAGTTTGTAAATGTCCTACCATAAATATATCAAAAATGTATTTTTGTGAGTGGATATGCATTGCTAAGGACATCATTTGGACAACTTTAAAGGTGATTTTCTCAATATTTTGATTTTTTTGCACCCTCACATTCCAGATTTTCAAATCGTTGTATCTTGGCCAAATATTGTTATCCTAACGAACCATACATCAATGGAAAGCTTATTTATTCAGCTTTCAGATGATGTATACATCTCAATTTAAAAAAAAAAATTACCCTTATGACTGGTTTTGAGGTCCAGGGTCACAAATAACATACAGAACACAATAGATGCTGTAAAAATCATGACCTGTGTATCAATCATGACCTTTCAGTTTCTCTCTTTTGTTAGTAAGTACAATGAGCTCGACAGTAAAAATATCATTATCATTGTTAAAAGTACAGCATTACTCCAAACACACACACACAAACTCAGAAAAAAACATCAGAGACATCAGCAGTTCAGAACATTTTCATTTATTTGAGCATTGGGAGGTTTCTCAGCAGCGGCCCGGACCGTCATCAGCACCTCAGAGCAGGAGAGAAAGCTTTCGGCAGGAACAGCGCATGAAGGTTATTATGATCAGCAAAGGAATGGTGAAGGTCTAAAGCTTTTTAAGTTAGTTCAGAATCTTATGCATTTTATTCTACTCAATATAACAGTTACATTACTAGGTTTAGAACAAGCGACAAACAGTTCAACTAACCAAGTCACGCCATGTGTGATCTAATGCCACAGTTAACACCAGTTCATCGTTAATGCTCAGTTTAAGGAAGTGATAGGGACATTATCACCCTTCAAATGCTCACACACACAATCTATGATCACACGCACACATCACAACGAGCAACTAGACCCAGCTGTGAATGAGAGTGTACATTTGTACAAAACTAATATACATCTTCAGAAATGCCACTCTTTTACCACAGCCTTCAAATATATATATATATATATATATATATATATATATATATATATATATATATATATATATATATATATATATATATATATATATCTCACACACACTTAAGAGCACTCAGAAATGTTGAGGGCTGTGTTTGACAAATAAAAAGGCAGAAAAGAACAGCAAAAGTTATAGATGAAATACAGAAAATACATATAAAAAGAGACGAACAGGAACAATACCAGTTTCCACAGATGGAGGGAAGAACATTCCTACTTTTTTTGCAAACGTTTTTCCTTTATATATAGATTTTTTTTCTGCTTTTATGTTTACGCTCAGTGAACAGTTATGAAATGGCATCATGCACAGAATGTTTTTTTGTTAGTATTTTTGGCCTCTCTCTTGCTCTGAGGTGAACTGATGGACACGGTTGCTGTGGTTGTGTGATTGTTTAGGCGTTTTCTTCCTCTAGGTTTCTCTGACCGGTTGGAGAGGTGGGCAGGGGGAGGAGCCAGCATTCTGCTGCCCTCCTCCCACTGTTTCACCCATGCACGTGAGCGCCCCCTCCTGGGGACTCTCCTCGTTGTACAGGCGCTTGATCCCGTCAAAATACTCATCCACCTCCATGTGTTCCACCTTCCGCTTGGCTGAGGACTTGCTTGAGCGGTTGTGGGTGGTGTTGGGGTCAGAGGGTGCTGTCGGAGCAGGGGAGACTTGCCAGGCGGGCAGGACTCCCCTGTCCCGAGGCTCCGAGGTGTTCTGCAGGGGATGGCAGATGTACACAGTGTTAGGAGGCAGGGAAGCCATATGTGTGGACAGGCAACGTGCAACCAGCTCTCGACAGCCAATCAGCTGAGAACTGTCGATCTGAAAGAGGAAGCGGAAAAATATAAGGTGTTAGGATCTACAACAAGTGAAAGTGTGGTTGCACATACAATATCACGTACACTATTGTTCAGAAGTTTGGGGTTAGTAAATCTATTATTCAACAAGGAAAAATTAAATTGATCAAAAGTTAGAGTAAAGATTTTTAGGGTTACAAAAGATTTCTATTTCAAATAAAATGCTGTTTTTAAACATTTATAATAATAAGAAATGTTTTTTGAGCAGTAGATCAGCATATTAGAATGATTTCTGAAGAATCATGTGACACTGAAGACTGGAGTAATGATGCTGAAAATTCAGCTTTGATCACAGGAATAAATTACATTTTAACATATTCAAATAGAAAATGGTTATTTTAAATTGAAATAATATTTCACAATAAAAGCTGCATGAAACTGTCCCCTTGAACTTTGGGAATTTTTTCAGTTATTACAGTAATGCAAGGGACATTTAAAGGTTTTTATTTTTTGTTTCGCTTTATCTATGCCAGCAGCGACGCTGGCATAGATAACGGAGTTTGCTTTGGAGAAGTGAATGACCGGGCCTCTTTTGAGTTGTGATAAGGGTTTAAGAGCCTACAGACCCCAAGCATGTGAGACGGATTATATACGCTAGTGCGGCTCTAATGTTTAGACGGTCTAGATGAGTTCATCCCAACATCATGGATGAAAAGAGCCCCTGTATGTGAGGAATAATGAGATAACTGGGTCGTCACAAAACATGACTGACACTAAATTTGATTTAGTTGTTTAGGTCTCCACAGATCAATCTGACCACTTTATGTATTTGTTTAATGGAAATGTTTGGATTTTGTCTCCTGATCTTC
This sequence comes from Hypophthalmichthys nobilis, assembly GCA_037950665.1. Taxonomy (NCBI): domain Eukaryota; kingdom Metazoa; phylum Chordata; class Actinopteri; order Cypriniformes; family Xenocyprididae; genus Hypophthalmichthys; species Hypophthalmichthys nobilis. Next base: position 4,254,845 of record CM075490.1, read on the forward strand.
CTTCAAAAATCTCTTAATCCACATCATTTTATTTTACAAACAACGTCCAATACCCATTTACTCTTTTAACCTTAAAAAACCCACTGTATCAAATAACCAAGGCCACTAAATGATCAACATGATCAAATCTGCTACATGTCCTCTGTCGTATGATTGACAATTTATACTTTTTCAGCAAGAAAAAGGCCTTCTAGTATAATTGTAAAAACGCCCCCCTTCAGGTTGTGGTTCACGTGTCTTTTTGCAGTTAAATCTTTTTTTATAAAGTAAACAACTTTTATATTGTTATTGTTAATATTTCAAGATGAACATTTACTGAACTGAAGCAACTTGGGTTTACTAGAATAATATCCATTCATCATTTTTTAGAAATATAATGTCAAAATGCATCAAATATGATCCATCGGGCTTTTGAGGAAGGTTTATTTGTTCATTGTATTGCATTGCATTATGTTATACGTTTTATATCCCTCACAATAAAAACTACAGAGCTTTGATAAAACTAAGCATTTAAATGCCATCTTAAGACATTATTGGGAGATACAGAGTGACAACTGATATTTATATGCATTTTATGCAAGTAGTCTGCTATACTGGTATAGAAATCTCATTGAATTATGTTACAAGCTAACAAATTCATCTTATGTTTTGGCCATATAAATAACATCTGCACCAAACTGCGCAAGTTTGGGCCTCTAGTGTTTTTTCATCCTTGATTATGAGCTCCATTCTCTCATATATCATACTTTATGAGCCATAAAAGCCTGGTATTAAAAATGACACTCTACAAAAAACATATATACATGTTGTTGTTTTTTAGATGTTCCCTAAAGGATCAAATAAACTCTTTCATTCCAAAACATTAGAAATTTCTGACTATTGTGTCATGTCAGGCTTAAAAAAGCACTCTCTAAGTATTTCCCAGATGCACAAGGAAAACATGTCAGAACTAGTTGGACCCTACAGACAAGTTTCACTAACATTTGACATCCTGGAAGAGTTTAGTTTAAGTGATTCATACTTTATAATTTAATCAAACACAATTTGGAGCCACTGAACTTCATCAGTTCTTACCTGCAATTTGTTTAGCAGGTCGACAGTGAGAGCGAGCCAATCAGGACAGAGTTTCTCCAGCTCAAGCGTGATGAGGCCGAGGGACAGCAACGAGCCGCGCACTTGCAGCAGTGCATTGTGGGTCAGACAGTGGAAGAGCTGCTGGGTGAGCAGAGCCACATGCTGTGAAGGGTTCAGACCCGACAACGCCACATTCAGCCGCCCGGACTTGCAGCTCAGAACCATCGCATGGAACTACAGAGAGAGAAAGGGTAGATAAAAATGATTATGAATCACTATTTTTGGATCTCAGCACTTAATCGGATGAATTGGAAGTCCTTCAGCACCCACATGAAGAGATGGCTATTAACAGCAGCCTTAATATGCCAACAAAGAGGATCCTTCCTCAACACATGAGGAAGTAAATTTAGGCCATTTAAATTCATTTCTCTCACTACTAGCAGCAACATCCATCTATTTTTCACAGCCAAAGAGCGTTAAAGTTGTTCAACATTTCTGATTCAGGGGCCGTTTACATGACACAAACTTTTGAAAACTGGTTTCAAAGTGCAAGTTTTTGAAAACGATACCGTTATCAGTATTGTGAATTTTTGCTAATCTACAATACATCTAAGATTGTTCCTGTCAAATGTTAAATAGACATATAGAAAATGTCCTTAAAACGTTTATGATATGGAATGCATACCAAACTGCTTTTATTTATTTTATTTTTTTTAATTTAAATGTTTTGATGAACTGCTACATAACATCTTAGAGATGTATGTGTGCTATCTGGGGAGGAACTTAGCTAGACTTCCATTAAATTACAGAGCCCAGAATATGTATGAAGCAGAGATTGGCATCTGTATGTAAAGCTGCAAAGTTTGGTGGCATCTTGCATGTGTTTGTTTGTGTGTGTGTGTGTGTGTGTGTGTGTGTGTGTGTGTGTGTGTGTGTGTGAGAGAGAGAGAGGAAGTGTACTCACGATGTAAAGGAAGTCCAGTGCGGTGGTGAAGTGCAGGTCCCAGTTCAGCTTATCCAGAACAATCCTCTCCATCCGCAAGATCTCCGACGGAGAACAGCCACATTTGCTGCTGGACGCCAGCTCTCTCAGAGAAGGGATCCGCTGCAAAAACACAAATTAAAAGGTTACGCACACAGAGACTTCCACAGACACACAACGCAAACATACCAGTTGAAAAAAGAAAAATAAACAGGCTTGAAGTCTAATAGTAAAATAATGGCATAACTTTGAACTAAATTATGGTAACTGCTTCACTAAGTTTAAGCCACATCACACGGTCAGTTCTAGCCAGAAATGACTTTAAAGGGCTGCCAGAAAATAATCGGATTAAATATTAGTCCATCTTTGCAGTTTTAAGTAGAAACAAGCACAGAAATCTCAGTTCTGTTCCTACAGATAATGTCTCACTGACTGTACTTTCATCAAGCAGCGGAAGGCAATGTTTTCATCTTTCAGCCTTGGTAAAGGACAGTTTTTACTAAAAGGTCATCAAACTGGGACTGATTTTAGACTTGAAAGGGAAATCTGCCTCCCTTGTGACGTCTGAGATGTTCCATCCAAGATCACTGTTTCCCACAGCAGAATTTAACTTATGCTACACAAATAGATAAAGCCATAGAGAGTCATGATGACCGATATTGACCACACATCAGCTCTGCTGCCTCATAGAATAATAGACGCATCCTATTTGTGACTGATTGTAGATTGGCATATTGATATTGTATTCACCTCATCTTCCTCACTGGTCTTAACAGCTAGGAAGAAACAAGAGATGGCGATACAGCGCAGGTACTTAGGACGGGCCTGAAAAAGAGCACAAGAGAGAGATTGATCAGTGACAATACTGCAATAATGCATCCCGGGCACAGCTCATTGTGTATGCAGAATTGGTCACAAGAGGTAAGGGCAAATGTTTCTCACACACATATGAACTTCCTGTGTTTATTTCCTGTTCACTTGAATGCCAAAGCACAAGAACTAATCAGATCTGCAGTGAATGTCATGTAGCTGCATCTAAAAATACATTGCAATGCAGTTTCACTATCTCTACAAAAAAAAAAAAAAAAAAAAAAAATCTAGAATTGTCTCTTCAGCCCTTGAATGTTCAGGAACGTTTTCTGATGTTCTAAAAGAAAATGGCACAAAGAGAGCACAAAAATATATTCAGTGTTATATAATAAAAATCACTTAGCTAAATAGTTACCCAACTTTTATCTGTAAAGATTACTATTACATAACAGTAAAAGTTCTATAAGAGAGTAAAATAATGTTTACTGCACACAAATTAACATATGATCTTATACCCAAAATGATAACTTTAAATGCATAAGTTATAATGAATAATATGCACAAATTTAAATGCATACATTATAATGCATAATATGCAAACATGCACAAATTTAAATACATAAAAAATACACCGTATAAATCTAATACATGCATAAATTACGATGCATAAAATGTATACATGCATACATTTAAATGCACCTGACAAATTTCTGCATTTAGCAGGTGTTTTTATTCTAAGCACCTTCAAAATGTGGAATATCATGTGAAATTTATCATAAGAGCCACAATATTGCCACACACAATGCTACGAATGAGCTAAATTAGTACACAAGCTTTAAAACTGGTGAAACATAGAAGAGAAATCGAGAACATTATTATAATTGGTTTTAAAAATAGGTGTTATTATGTGAAGTATCTCTTGTGGGCTGCAATTAGACCAGCCAACACACAGCTAAAACCTGCTATGGACAGCTGTATAATGGAAAATGCCATAAAACCACAATCATTGACTGGGACAGGAGACCTTGACCAGTCAGACGTTTTTAAACATTACCTTAATGGCAGAGAGGAAGCGATCGAGGATGCCGATGGCCAGGCAGAGGGCCTCTGGATAGAGCTTCAGCTGGGAATGCACATCCCTCAACCACCGGACGGCCTCATCACGCTTTTCAGGGGAAATATCTGTATCCTAAAGAATGAAAAACATACTCAATCAAACAAAACAACCCATACTGTCAAATCCAAATCAAACCTGTTTTTATAGTCTAACCGAGTAGACTCGGATGCACAGATATTTATTTATAATAGTAATGCATTTTTATCATTAATTACTACCTCAAACTAAATGAAAATCTGAATTTATGCACAATAAAACTGACACAGTTCCCATAAGGATCGGATTGGGTAACAGGCCTCTGACACAGTGTCACATATGCACGTAACAGACACAAACGCACCATATATAGTCACAACAGACATCAGTATCTGGAGATAACAGCCTCATAAAACTGCATCCCAGTGTCTGTGTGTCTACAAAATTCTGGATATATAAAGCAAATCATAAATACATACTGCAGCATCTTAAAGGATTAGTTCAATTCAGAATGAAAATTTCCTGATAATTTACTCACCCTCATGTCATTCAAGATGTTTATGTCTTTCTTTCTTCAGGTGAAAAGGAATTAAGGTTTTTGAGGAAAACATTCCAGGATTTTTCTCCATATAGTGGACTTCACTGGGGTTCAACGGGTTGAAGGTCCAAATTGCAGTTTCAGCGCAGCTTCAAAGGGCTCTACGCGATCCCAGCCGAGGAATAAGTGTCTTATCTAACGTAACGGTCGGCCATTTTCTTAAAAAAATTTTTAATCACAAATGCTCGTTCTTGCACTGCTCTGCGATGCACCACACATTATGTAATCACGTTAGAAAAGTCACACGTGACATAGGCAGAAGTACCAAGCAAGTGTTTACAAAGCAAACATGCAAAGACTAAGTCAAACGGCCTTTACAAAAAAAAAAAAAAAAAGGGTAAAACAACAATGTCGGATGATTTTGAAGATGAAGGAGAACGTCATACGCGAGCTTTCCAACATGATTACATAATGCGTGGTGCAGTGCAAGATGAGCATTTGTGGTTAAAAAGCATATAATTTTAAATTGTTTTTTTTAGAAAATGACTGATTGTTTCGCTAGTTAAGACCCTTATTCCTCGGCTGGGATCGTGTAGAGCTCTTTGAAGCTGCAGTTTGGACCTTCAACCCATTGGTAGCCGCTGAAGTCCACTATATGGAGAACAATCCTGGAATGTTTTCCTCAAAAACCTTAATTTCTTTTCGACTGAAGAAAGAAAGACAAACATGGGGGTGACTAAATTATTAGGAAATTTTAATTCTGAAGTCAACAAATCCTTTAATGGTTCTTTTGAAATTCAGGCTTTCACATTACAAAACATGATAATGACGATGGTACATTGCAACATAACTATTTACATTGAAACTTCCTTAAATTATCTGCATAACTATCTGCCTCCAACTATGTAAACGTTGTTTTGTCATACCTAAACCAGAGATATCAGCTGACAGACTCACCTGGTTGGTAGGTTTCTTTGGCACGTAAACCTTCCATAGTTTGGCTTCCCTAGAAACTGCCTTCTCTAGAAGAGATGACAGCTTCCGGCTTTCCAAGGGCTGGGTGAACTTCATCACACACCCTGGAAAAGCCTACCTCCCCACTGGATACAGCTACCTGGGCACAGAACACACAAAACATCTCAAAAATAGATCAAATAAAATCAGTCATAAATTACAAGGAATGTCTGGGCTGTCTTGGGAATCGTTTTATTTTTAAGTCTATTTTTCACCACATTTAAAAAGTCTAGGATACATAAATATTTATTATTGGCATTTTATCCAACCTGCTTATAATTATAATTACATTTTAATAACATTTATCATATATTAATAATTATACATATACTTATTGCTATCATAAGCATTTTAATGTAATTTTTATTCAACAATGAACACAAAATCAAGAAATCTTTACGTTTAAAAAAGAAAAAAACGCATTTATGATAATGAATCAGCCTTGAATTGATTATGATAGTTGGTTCACCTGCCATTTAAATTAAGGACAACTGAAGATTGATCCTATTCATGCTATATTGTAGATGCAATACTGGTGTATAACAGTACAACACCCATACTATTCAATTACTTTAAACACGACAAAACCCATATCAAAAGCTCAGTATGAAATGTTACTAGTGTTGACGCAGTTTACATTAGATACGTGTTAGCTGACTAGCTACACAGTAATAGACCTGTATACATGCAAACCCACACACCTAGCTTCACCAAAAATATAAATTTAGCGATTATAGGTATATTTATATATATTAATGCTTGTTTAATCAAGCGAAATGATCGTATCTGTTCATAAAAGCTATTAGAAATGGTTATATTTTTACCTCCCCTGCAAGGCTGTGGGAAACGCAGATCATCCGGTCCATTAAACTGAGGTAAAATAAAGGAGCAAATCGGAATCCGTCATCTTTTTAAGCGTCCAGCTTCGCCTCCATGCTTGCTGTGAAATTTGGTGGGGGTTTTAAAAATCTAAAAGGGATCTTTCCAAACTGATATTAAAAATAAAATGAACGGAATATAGACACGAACGTCTACTTCCGAGGAGGAGACTGAGAAGGGAAGGAGAACCTTCCGCCAACCTCCTTAGCGCACACAGGAACCTCCACCGAAAACATTTTCTTATAAATAAATAAAAAGAAAAAATATAAGCAGTTAAAAATACTAGAAAGCACAATTAAATGTAGATGTAGTCAGATGCTTATTTATCAACGGAAATTATTGTGAATTCGGTAACTATGTCAGGAAAGGACTACTTTCTCTGGCGAATAGATTGTAGATCGTCCTGTAGGGACTACTTTCATATACAATCCTATTCAGTGTCTCAATGACAGAAATATATAAAACAACGTACAGATTAGATATTAAAAGAAAAAAAAAATGTCTGAATTGATACATTCTAATATTTTTAACATCCATTTCCTTTTCCATCACGGATATTAAGCTTTAGGGGGGAAACTTTAAACATAAATTCCGATTTTTATAGATTTTAATTAAATTCGATGTGCATATCTTTGACCTAAAGGTATATTCTCACCTTTCATTCGTCAATTTATATAACATCTTAATCAGAATTCATGACACAGCTAAATGTTAACTCACTTTTCGTTTAAAAAATATTGAAGAGAAAAATAACACTTTAAATTGGAAAACACAGAAACTCATCACATTTGAAAGAGAATGCATTTTCTACCCCCTGGCAACCCTGTCAAAACAAACCCAGCAACAACCATTCAGAGTGCAAGACAAGCTGTCCAGTTTAACAAATGGTCGGTGTCTACATGGAACCCAGCAGCCAATGAGCGTCGAGAATTTTGGGCGGACTATTTGAACGCTACATCTTCATGCGATTCTATTGGTCGGTTAGACTGTCAGTATCTTAAGACAGAGAAAGCTTTAAAACTCTGCCTGTATGTTTTACGACATGAAATATTTAAAACAGATGCATTATAAAGACAAAACAACATCAAATACACTTTATTAAATATAGGAATAATAAAAGCATCCGATATAAACTGCATAAATGTATCTAAACAGTGAGACTAACGTTTCCTACGTGACAGGCCCAGAGGGGCGGAGCTTCATTCAACATCAACAAAAGGAAAGAGAAGCAGAGAAAACAGACGAAAGACTCGGATACACAAAATGTCCTTTTAACATCTCTGGTAATTTGCCTTTATTTATCTTTAGTAATTCTTGTTAACATGTTGGTTTTCTTTTTAAATGTCGGTCTACATGAACTGTCAACTGTTTAAATGTTCTAGTTGTTTGTTTTTGTTTTTTTATTATTCTGAAAATGGGTTTGATCTTTGGTTATGCTGGGCTAGATTTCGACTAGGAGTCATTTGAAACGTTATATTTCTTGATTTGTATGGTATTTTATCGACCATTTGTGTATGTCAGTAATGAAAATTAGATTTATTTTACTGGAATGACCGAATTTTGATCGTCTTTGATGTTTACTTTCTAAGCTAGTACATAATCTGAAGTCGATTTCTGTATCATTTTGTGTCGAATAGACCGATCCGTGAAATGTTACATGGCACGATTTATTATATTGTAACACACCGATAAACCGTATATAATTTAAGGTTAAAAACATACACTGTACAGCAGTGTAAAGATTTAAACCCCTCCCCCTCTGGTCGAGGTATTTTCCAGCTGAAGGATCAACTGGGTTTCACTGGATAACATTCACTTTCGATCCTATTTTAACCTTATTATTCAAGTCAAAACGCTTTAAAAAGGACGTTTCCACATTTATTTGGCATCTCAGACGTCGGATTTATTTGTTTGGATCTCCTGTAAGAAGGCGTTAACCAGCGAAACCCGACACCGAGGCTCAGCTGAGTAGAGGGGGCTGGGCAAAGCCTTGACCCACCGCCCTGGGTGAACGGAATTCATATTTTTTAATTCTCTTTTCAAGGTACTTTGGAGACTTGAAACCCAGTTAAAGTAAAAATATGGAGGCCTTCAAACTGATGAAGGAGCTGAAGAGCAACTTGGAGCTCGAGGTTCATTATCTGCCGAAGGAAACGGGTCTCAGTTTGATCGAATCCACCCAAGAGGTAAACTAGTTTTACTAACTCCTGTGAAAGTACATATAAACTCTTTATTTGAAAAGTTATTGAAATTGAGACTACTTCTGTACACTGTATCAGTAAACTATAAAATTAAGACTTTAAAAAAAGAATCAAAACTCAACTCTTAAAGGGATAGTTCACCCAAAAATAAATTCTCACCCTCAAGTTGTTCCAAACCTGTATACATGTCTTTCTTCTGCTGAACACAAGAGAAGATATTTTGAAGAATGTCAGTGATCAAACAGTTGATGGACCCCATTGACTTCAACAGCTTTTTTTTTTCCATTGGTTACCCATATTTTTCAAAATATCTTCTGTGTTCAGCAGAAGAAAAATCCATACAGGTTTGGAACAACTTGAGGATGAGTAAATGTCATTTTTTTGGGTGAATGGTCCAATTAACAATATCTAATGGAAAAATCACAGTTTTAACTTTAAACGTCACTTATTTCCCCTCATCCACACAGAACGGTAATGGAGTTTCAGCCAAATGTCGAGATGCTCGAGTAGAAGATCTCTGGAGCTTGACCAGTTTCTTCGGATACAGCACTCAGACCTTTGTACTAGCCGTTAACCTGCTGGACAGGTTTCTCGCTATGATGAAGGTAACCATTTAATTCTAAATCATTCCGACTGATTAACATGTATTATATGATGTCTTCACTGGTGTAACCGATCGGTTTTGTGTTTTGCATAAAGGTTCAATCCAGATATTTGGCCTGCATCAGCATCGGCTGCCTCCACATCGCCGCCCGAGTGACCGAAGAGGAGTGCAATGTTTCATCCAGCCACGAGCTCATTCGCATCAGCCAGTGCAAGTTTACCGTCTCAGACCTCAGTCGGATGGAGAAGATCATTTCAGAGAAACTCAACTTCCAATTCAAAGCCGTCACAGCCTTAACCTTCCTGCATTTGTACCACGCCATTGCACTTTCGCACACGTCCAACAGGTAAGAACGGGTGGTGGCATTATCGAACTTCAAACTCAAAGCCAGATAAACTTTTTAAATGTGCAGGATTGACAAAGGAAGCTTTGACTCATGAAGGCTGATAAACAAGAGTGCACTTTGAGCATTTGGCTGTATATGGGTCACTGTGAACACAGTCAGCCATTAGAAACTAGGATAATCTTCTGACTAGACTGCAACAGCTTGTTAAATGACAAACAGCTCAGCTAACATCAACTAAATGCAAGCTCAAATTATCAAGCCATCAACTATTTTACTTTTTCAGAAAAGACGTCCTGAATCTTGACAAACTGGAAGCCCAGCTTAAAGCCTGCCTATGCAGAATTGTTTTCTCCAAAGCAAAAGTGAGAACTACTTCAAAACAAATAGACATAGAAGTAATTTGCATGGAAGTTTGAATTCTGATGAATTTTCTCTCTCTCTTTTTTAGCCTTCGGTGCTCGCCTTGTCGCTCTTGATGCTTGAGATCGAGGCCTTACAGTCTGCGGATCTGTTCGAGATCGCCCATCGCATACAGACACACTTGAAGGTAAATACTCAGAAGTAGGACAGACATTTTAAATGCCCAATAAAACCTTTCAAAAAGTGAAGAAATAAAAGGTTAATATGTCACAGACTGGTAAAGTAGAACTAGTTTAATCAAACACATTTTATTGATCATAAATATCCCTTTAGTTTTAAACAGTACTTAAACATCCATTGGCACAGGAAAAATCCAAAGCACTTAAAGTGTCCTGGTAGCCAGCAAACTATCGGTTTACACATGTCAGTCCCATCTGAAATTACGCTGGCTCTGTGCCCTGTCCTTATGTAAGCTGGTGTCTAACGCAGCAGTGTCTGTTGCCCTACTCAGATCTCGAAGGCTGACCTGGCGCGCTGGCGTGGCCTCGTAGACCAGTGTATTAGGGAGTACTCCTCTCCAGAATGTGCCAAACCCGACCACAAGAAACTGGTGTGGATTGTCTCACGGAGGACGGCGCAGAACTTGCACAGCAGCTACCGCAGCATCCCAGAGCTACCCACTATTCCAGAGGGCGCGTGGGACGAGAGCGAGAGGTAAACAGATCACCTGCGAAAAAAAACACAGGCATTAGTATGTCACACTCAAAATGAACAGTTAGCAGAAGAGGAAACTAATAGGAATATTCTAGTTAACCACATACAGATGGTTTCAGTCCAGTTTTGATTACCACAGAAAACAATTTAGACGACATTCAGTTGCAAAAACAAACAAAAAAACAGATCAAAATGCACAAATCAAAATCACCTGACAGTGGTGCCGAAACTATACAAAATAGGCTTCGTAATTTAAATAAAATAAAAGTTAAATATTAGATATGACAATTAGAAATGTTGCCTCTGCAACTATGGGAAATACAAGTTTAAGAACTAAAATGACTGATGAAATGAAAATAAAAATGACAAAAAGCACATAAAATTACTAAAACCAAAATTAAAAGGCTGGAATATTGAATCAGTCGATCACATTATATTCCACATTACAGTAATTATATTTTCATATTCTACAGATTACAAAAGTCTAAAACACGCCTATGTGTGCAATTTTCCATCACAACTTCTTGTTTCAGTTCTATCACAGTTTTTCCTCATGACATGACATAACTTTGGTGTTTTACTGACACACACCACTTACGTCACAACCTCGTCAGCACAGGCTGAAGTTCTTTCTATATGCCCCACCCAGTGTCTTACTATCAGGTGTCCTAACCGTGTTACTTGATATTGATAACTACGAATGGTTAGTCACAGCCCAGCAACCAATCTGAGCATGTTTGTTTTCCAAGAGCAATAAGTAATTCCTGAGGCTCAGCAACACAGCTGATTACAGGTTGAAAATCCAGACAGGACACAATGCTTCGAGATGGCTAATGGGTTAGATATGTATGCACGTCAAACTAGGTGTAGCAATGGAACGTGGGTAGAGAATATAAACAGGTCACAGGTTGTGTAGCATCACCGGTGAGTAAGAGAAGGGCGTGCGAGGTGTGGCCAGTTAGACAGTACAAATAATTCTCCTTTGAGAACCAATTATTTTGTACTATCAAGAGTACATATAACCAAACATGTCAAGGGTATAAAGAAAAAGAAAAACATCAATAGATTAGAAGAAGAAAGAAAAGGATTGTTCTGGGTGGTTAGGCTTGATTGAAGCCATGCACAAAATATTAGATAAAAAAAAAAAAAATTGTATGAAAAGTAGAAATGTTGACTTTGTAACTAATTTGAAGTACTAAAATGACAAACTGAAATAAAAATAAACCTAAACAGAAATATTATAAAAAATAAATAGAATAATTGTACCTCTGAAACAACGGCATAGTTTGTATTAGAGTTGTCAAAAGTACCGACTTAGGTACCAAGGATTCTTAAACACCTCTGATTGGCCGTTGTGTTCACACGCTCAACAGATGTGTCTGTGATTGGCTACAATGATCAACGCTTCAAAAATGTGTTATAAATAGACATTTGAAAGCAGGCGTCTATCAGCAGATATATTAGGGATCCACTGACAGATGCCTGCTTTTAAACTCTCCCCTGTGTATCTGTGTAAGCACTCAGAGAAAAGCGTCAAAGATGTCTATTTACAACATATTTTTGAAGTGTTGATCATTGTAGCCAATCTCAGACATATCTGTTGAGCATCTGAACACAATGGCCAAACAGGGGTGTTTAAGAATCCACTCAACAGCGCTCAAAATGCTGGTATCGTCACATTTTTAACTGAAGTTGGTACTTTTGACAACCCTAGTTTTCAAGATTTTACTTTTAGATACTATTTCCAAATACATTTTAATGTTTTAAATTATTCAAGTATACACATTTGTTTTAAAACATTTGACTTCATGAATATAACAAGTAAATATAAAAATTAAATCGGAAATAAATATATTTTTATCACCATCCAATAAGAAACACCTTAACATCATATTAAGCTTCCACAAAATTAACAACCTTAGTTAGCTTCCTTTTGTGAAAAAAAACTTTCATTTCTCTCTCAAAAAGAAATTACACCTTTGGACATTCCCAAAATAAATGACTAATGATTTCAGGGGCATCTTTTTGATTGCATCTGACCGTGTTTGTTCCTTTTCCAACAGTGAGGATTCAAGCGAAGACCTGAGCTCTGGGGAAGAGAGTCTGAGCAGCTCACTGGGCAGCGATGCCGAAGGACCCTACTTCCCCTCGAACTTCCGGTCCCGTGCCTGCAGACAGTAGTACGCTCTAAACCACTTGCCAAGGAGCACAACCACCAATGGAGATGTGTCCGCCACACCGCCAAATATTGATTTGAATGGCTTCCTTGTTCATCCTTCACTATGATGTCACAGACCTCTCCTGGCTGGAAACCTAATGTTGTACAGCGAGGTGCCATTGTGCCTGGGTTCAATGAAACCAATGAGTCCAAAATATCAGAATTGTATTTTAAAACTCTTCTTTTACGGCTTTACAAAAAGCCAGTCCACATACTGTAAACTTCTCTCTTGATTACTTGTGTTAAGCTAAAGTGAAATAATTCAGCACTGCACAACACTGGCAGCTAAAAAGTTGAGAAAAACAAACAAACAAAAAAAATGTAGCCATAGCGTTTATAGTAGTTGGTGCATGTTCGGATTTGTCAACATTCCAGGCGGCTTAATATGACATATCCAAGGTACACTAGACTGTTATAGAACAACTTAGGACTTGTACTTTGGTGCTTTGCACAGTTTTGTAATATGATTGTAAGCGTGTGACAGTGGGAAAGCTGCATGCCTGCAGAACTGCTGCCTCTCTGAGGTCATAGAGTCAGAGATTTACTGTGGTGTGCATGGCATTCACAGGGAGGGGGATAAAGAGCAGACTGTTTATTTTTTGTGTGTATGTTTGAGTGTGATGTTGTTAACCTACTTGCCAATTTAGTACAAGTTTCACTTTAGTCGATGTATGAAGACAAATACTGTATGTTGAAAATGTGCTACAAAAAAAGCATAAAAAATGCAATATAAAAAATGTAAATTTGTATAATGTAAAAAAAAAAATGCATATACGTTCTGTATAGCTTCTTGTAGATATTAACTTATTTATTGTTATTTTTGTCATGGTAATATAAAAAAAAAATTCACAATTAAAAAAAAAGCTATTTTGAAATTCACTCAATGTCTCCTGTTTTGCTTAGTTGGGTTATTATGAATATCAACTTGACCTCTAATTGGTTCCCTGTTCCCCAAGAGCCTCAACTATCCCACACACAGAGAAAATGGCAAACAGCCAGCAGATGCTGTAAATCTCCTCAATGCCACTGGATTTTACACAACAACAAGACAATACAGTGGCTTCATCATGCGGAGAGCCTACGTCAAACACCATGTCATGATGTTATCAGCTGATTTAAACTACATACGACAAGCGCATGATGCAATTCTGCCTGGTGTGACACGATTACTACAAAAGAGGAAGTCATTCTTATGAGAAACCAACAACCAGTGCACTATAAAGAAACAGTGTCAAGTCAGTTGTCATAGGCTGGAAATGATCTTTCTGTTCCCTCAGAGGAACAGGTGGGCAACATGCCAAAAAAAAAAAAAAATACCACAGGATCCATTTCAAAACACATTGCACTACATACTGTGATGAAATTTTGAATGAGAACCAACACTAGAAAATACCACAGAGCAAGCATCTGAAGATGTTTTTGAATATTGTTTGAAAGTCAAGTAATAAACTTAAAGGTCCAGTGTGTAATATTTAGGATGATCTATTGACAGAAATGCAATATAATATGCATAACTATGTTTTCAGTGGTGTATAAAGACCTTACATATTGATGAACCGTTATGTTTTTACTACCTTAGAATGAGCCATTTCCATCTACGTACACCACGGGTTCCCTTACATGGAAGTCGTTATTATGAGCCGCCATGTTTCTACAGTAGCCCTAAATGGACAAACTGCTCATTGCTTGACTGACTACTCTCTTTTGTCTCAGACAATGACATCTTTGTCCTGTGTCGGCCACCGTAGCTTCTCTATATGCTTCGAAAGGGAGGAGTGAGCGGTGGACTGGTTGCAATTCGCAACCTCACCACTACTAGATGCCGCTAAAATTTACACACTGAACCTTTAATGTAATTATAATGACAACACCTCGGTTTTCCTCTATAGCCATTATGCAAGTTATGTAAACTCGTATACAAAGTGCCACACAAAAGCAAGTGGACAAGCAACTAAGCTATAGACCACTAGTACGCTCTAATTGTTTCAAACATTTGCTATTCATTACTAATACACTCAAACATTTGTGCAATTCCTGCGCAGTGCACAGAAACACACACACTATAGAAACACTGGCTCAAGTTCCTCGTTCAAACACATCCCAGCTGCGTACAGTACCCAAACATTTGACACCACACAAAAAGTAGGTCACTTGCCTTGCAGCATTCCTTGATCAGAGCCAGATTTTTAGAAGCCCATTCTAGACTTCTTTTTTGTCTTGGAGGCCTGTGAGGAGCTTTTGAATTGGGAAAGTCTCTGGGAAGACAAGGAGATCCTGCACGACGGAGTTGGTGTAGAAAGGTGAACCTGAGACAAAGAAATTCCATCATCCGGTGCGGGGTTCTGAGTAAATGTCTGGGAAGTGGGAATAGAATTAAGGAAAGACTCCTTGCGCCGTTTCAATTGGCTAGTTGGCATCCGTGTCGAGGTGGGTGATGCTGAACGAGGCCCCGAATCCATCCCTGCTGCAACACTAGAGGTGCCAGAGATTGGTCGTTCAACCTGAAAGTAGAGGTGCGTGATATATTGGGGTCTGATGCATTATTGGTTATGATTATTACTGTTATAATGGAATTTCAGCTGAAAGTTTGACCGATAATTTGAGGTTAGCCAATTTGTCATGTCAGGATTACTTCATCTTCGCACCTCGTTAATTTGTTATTGAGCTTGTTTAATTCATGATCATGAAAGTATACATATGCCGTTTGTCAAGATATAAGTGAATGTGTCTCTGTATTGTCTCATTTTCACTTATTCATGAAAACGGCACAACAAATGATCCAGATTAAACAAGCCCAAACACAATGAAACATGGTCTACAGAGTTTGAAATAATTCTCATAGCAACAGATACTTGATGACAAAAAGTAGTGATAGTCCCCCTAGATCAAATCTGTAGTTCTCAATTTATGAGACAGCGGGTCCATTATACTCGGTTAAAAGCAAATCACATAAAATTATCAGTATTGGCCTCAATGAAGTGCAAATTTATTGGTTATCTGCTTTGAAATTCCTTATCAGTGAATCCTTACCTGAAAGGAAGACGGAGATTTTGACAAAGATGTCAAAAGGTCATCATCACACCTTCTCTGAGGAGATTGTCGAGGAGATCTGATAGGTTCTTCCACAGTCAACTGATCATTTAAAAACCGTCTCAGTATGACAGGGCTCTTTTTTTGTATCTCAGGTCTGGACCTCCATTCCTCCATGTCCACGTCTTGAGAATTTTGCAAAGTCTCATCATCAGAACTCTGAAACTGGCTCCCCGCCGATGACCAACCCAAGACACTTTCTTGGTAACTTGGTAACGAGATGAAGCTTGCAGAAAGCGACGTGCGACGCCGAGCTCGGGCCAGCTTCGCTCTCTGACGCTTTCTACGGAGAGCTGCAATTTTCTTTTCCCGGTTCAATCCCAGCTTCTCCTCCCACCATTGATTCCAATTGCCCTCCCACGCCGCAGCCAAGCGCTGGCTCAGATCGTCGCCCCAATCGTTGGTATTTACAGGATCGGGAACTGACGTCACATCCAGGTGAGGCAGGTATGTAACCCCATGCGAGAGCGACTCTTTCTTCCTCATGACCTCTTGAAGGTCTCTCCTCAATCTCGCCGAGCGATCTTCAATGAGGTTATACTTCTTTTTGCCTTTTAAACACTTTAATTCATCAGTTCTTATACTTCGAAAATAAGAGTGTTTTTTTGCTGAAGCCTTTTTTAAAATGGGTTCAAACCATTTGTTCCAGGCAACCTGGAGATCAAGATCCTTCCTTGGGGTGCTTGGTCTGGTAGAGCAAGTTGGGTTATTCCCAATAGAACTGCTTAATGGGTCTTTGCTGATATCTTTATTGGTATCCGAAGCATTCAAGTGATCATTATCAACATTGTCATTTACTATTAAATTACCAAGCGATGCTTGCCGCCCCTCAGTCTCTGAGGCGCTCTGAGAAGATTGGCTGTCACTGTTGGTGTGGGACTGAAAGTTCTCGCTCTCACCAGTACATTCAACACTGACAGCTTGTTCTGGGATCTCCTTGTTGGTCATGGTCTGATCCATGTGCAGTTTCAACGTTTGGAAAAAGACGTCTCCAGTATCTGTGAGCTGGAAAACGGACAGGTAGTCCTTATTCTGTAGAGCAGTAAAACCTGAGGAATAACATGAAAGCACCATATGAGTACTGTAGTCTGATAATCATTGCAACGAATAATAAAGTAGAGCTGCACAATTAACTGAGATAAAACAGAAATCGCGATACGGATTAGTCATTAACTATGCACCCTCATGTCGTTCATCTTCGGAACACAAATTAAGATATTTTTGATGAAATCAGAGGGTTTTTTTCTACCTCCATTGAAAGCAACGAAATTACTGTCATTCAAGGCCCAGAAAAGTAGTAAAGACACTGTTAAAATAGTCATGTGACTGCAGTGGTTCAACTTTAATGTTATGAAGCGACGAGAAAACTTTGTGCGCAAAAACAAAAACAAAAAAAACAACTACTTTAGTCAACAAATTCGTCTCTCCCCATGCCTTTTACGTTGCAGAGCTTCCATGTTTACGTCTGAATGCCGGCTCAGTATTGGCTGGCTCTGGTCACATGAGCAGTAGGGCTGCAACAAATGATTATTTTGATAATCGAATAATCTACCGATTATTGGAACGATTAATCATCGATTATTATACTGGTTAATCAGTACGCTTTGTTTGATTATTCCACTAGCAATTAGTTAAAATACTGAGTTATACTTTAACTAATAATTAAACCAAGGAAATCACTTCAGCTTTTGAAAGTGTATTTTAAATTAATTTGTTAAAAATACTGTTAAAATGACATACTGTGTTTTTATTAAGTCTGGGAATTGTAATAACTTTATAATAAGAGTAAAAATATAAATATGTAATATTGTGCAAACATTTCTGAAAAATGCTCCTCTCTAGATTTCTTCTTTTTCTTCTTTTTATTAACTATCGAGTTTATAGTCACTGAATGGCTTTCCTGAGGTAAATATAACATTGTGACATATTTGTTTGCAAGCTGTTTTATTGCGTCTTTCTGCTACATTTAAGTATTATAATAGTACTTTTGAAACTCTGATTAAGTGATTACATTAGAGCTGGATTCATTTCAGTAAATTGTACTGTATCTTTCAACATACTTTTTAATATTCATTCATGTTTATTTCATGCTGTAATAGCAGAAAAGAGGAAGAGATTATAGGTTTACGTGCCGCTTGACCTGAGGCGCTACAGCGATCGGTCACTCCACATTAAAGAGCGCCAAAACCACATGCATTGTTTAAATCCCGTAGTAAAATTGACAATTTAAAAGTTAAGACTTTGTTTTATATCAAAAGTAACCTGATCTGTCGGCACGCTGTCTGTGTCAGGTTTACAATATCAGCTTGTGATTTCGTCTGCTGAAGAGGTGCTTTTCTATAGTGAGGAACTTCTATGTTGGGCTTGTTCAGACAGTGTGGAGTCAGCTGACTGAGGAAGGAAGATTCAGTGGAATTGCCATTCGGTGCCGCTTCATTAAAGGCAGAGCTCCAAGCATTATTCACGCACTTGAAAGCCATTGCAACAGCTGTTTTCTTTCATTTTCCACCCCCACTGTTGACTAATGCAATCGTTTAATATAGTACATACTTAATGCTAGTCAAATAATACCATCTATCTAACACTCCCCGACTGGTTTTAATTGTTTAAATGGTTGTGAAAGTATCCTGACCTGTAATAGCTACGCTCAGCCTCTCCTCAGCGAGGTGTTTCTTGTGGGGTAGCTGAAGGTCTAGGTGGCTCAGACTCTCTTTGGGAGTAAAAAGCCTCTGAATGGGTCCCTGAGTCTGACAGGCTTGCTCCCTCCCACCTGAGTGACAAAAGATAAAAAGATGCAGTCATTTATTCAGTTGTTTAGTAAAGTGCGTTTATTCATTGTGAAATATCGTTTAAAAAAAAAAAAAAAAAAACACAATGGAAATGCCAAGATGTGCATAAATTCTAAAAATGTGCATTAAAAAAAACTTGAGCTCAATTGAAGCAGATAATTTATCTAATAAGAATGGTTACACGTTTAGTGAATAAATCCCTTCTGCAACAAAAAACATTTGGCTTTGCCACAATGTAATTAGACTAACCAGTTGAACAATTTCATTGCACAGCATCTCAAATGGTAGTCTGGTCATTCTGAAATGCCTGAGCCAAAATATGTCATTAAAATGTTTGGGTATAATGACCTCTCACAATTGCGTTCTCAAACACCAGGCATGCTCCGCCAAACGCAAGACAACATGACTGCGTTTATTGCGTTTCATCTACACGCTCTGAGATGCAAGTCATTTATGATGCAAGACAAAAAAAGCCACAGTGGCTTCACTGATTGCAGCAACTTCCATTTTTATTACAGATATTTTTTGTCAATTTTCCAGGAATTGACAATTGTTCTCTTGAATACATGGGATGGAAACGTTGCTTTATTCGCAAATGTTTTATGTGATTTTCCAATTTTGTGCACAAGTGAAATTCGCAACTTTGGATGGAAACAGGTACTGATGCATTCATAAACAAAGAAACAAAATGAAATGGCAAAAAACGCCACACCTCAAGATGGGATTTTAAGAAAAAAATACCATGTTTACATAGAAAAATAATTATAATAGCAGCATAGTGGAAGCCATTCAGTGTGAAACCGGCTCTAATGCATGAAAATATTCAATGATCAATATGATTCAACTAATATATCCCCAAATACATGCTTTACATAAACCTAACTGTCAACTGGTGGCACATTACCAGGAACAATACACAGCAATTTGCATCAGCCAAATACATAAATGTACAAATTATGACGAACAACCAAACAAAAACTCTTGCTGATACACAAACCCCTCACCCTTGTACTGCAGTAGCATGATTTCCTGTGACCTCTGAGTACCAAGCAGCAATTTGCTGGTTTGGCTTGGGGTCTGTGCTGGCAGACCGCAGGCAAATACCGGTGGAGACTCCATCATATGGTTCCATTTCAGCATGGGAACACTGGGAACGCGCTCATCCATGAGGTAAGTGGAAAACTGCAGACGAGGAAACAGGAAATGCTTTGTTTCTCTTGTACTGTACAGTGAATGCATGAGATACCAGGTAAAACTAATGGGTCTTTAAACAGACAATACCACTCAAAAGTGTAAGGTCAGTAAGATTTTTTTTAAAGATATTAACTTTTATTCAGCATTCAATTGAAAAAAAGTGACAGTAAAGACATTATAATGTAACAAAAAAATGTATATTTCAAATAAATGCTGTTCTTTTTGGAAATACTAATAAGCACAACTGTTTTCAAAATTGATACTAGTAGGAAATGTTTCTTGAGCAGCAAATCAGCATATTAGAATGCATAAGAGACTTTTTAAAAACATTAAAAAAAAAAATTTTACAGACAGCAAACATTTGAACAGTAGTATATAAATAGTATACCACAATATTTAAAGGGGACCCTTTTACAAGATGTAATACAAGTCTCTGGTGTCCCCAGAATGTGTCTGTGAAGTTTCAGCTCAAAATACCCCACAGATCATTTATTACAGCTTGTCAAATTTGCCCCTATTTGGGTGTGAAAAAAAACACGCAGTTTTCGTCCCTTTAAATGCAAATGAGCTGCTGCTTCTGGCTCCCCTTCCAGAAGAGGGCGGAGCTTTAACAGCTCACGCTTCGGTTGCTCAACAACAACAAAGCTGGAGAATCTCACGCAGCCAAAATGAGGATTGTCAGTAACGGTGTTCAGCCTTACATTGCTCAAACCGGAGCCGGACACTTTGCAGTTGTTGTTTATGCTCAAACAGCAACATTACACACTAACTAAAGTTAAAAAAGTGAAATCATATTCAACCACCCCTTTAATTATTACTATATTTATATACCATTTTTAATTGTGTACAATGACTACCATGATAGTGCCAAACAAAACACATTCAATAAGGAAATGCCCCACAGCATTAATGATCAAATTTCTAATTATACTGACAGTAGTTTCTGTACAGGCCCTTTTTAAAAATCACTCCCATGACATTTGATACAGATCTTCATTCAAGGAGGTTCTGGAGGACCTCACTGAAAAAAGGTGGAACACTGACACTCCCCTGGACTGATATCTGACACAAACACTCAATCTTGAATCATGATATATGACAGTGTTTACCTGGGTATTAATGAGGTGGTGGTTGGCGTTGTTTTTTCCCAGGTACTTGGTTAGTATCACTCGCTCTCCCGACAAACAACCTGGTGTCTTTCCAATCCGAAACAATGTGTAAGAGCAATTATCACTCTGCATAGAGGAAGTGACAAAGAATAATAATTAATTGAGACCCACCTAAAAACACAGGAATAAAGAGACGACTAACAAAAGAGTGAAATAAAAGAACGATCACAAAATACACAAAACTGGGGGGGGGCATTCTTCACCTAATACATTTTACAATGAAGTTGATAAAATGTAGGTGATAAAGCACTAATATTTTAAATAATATTCTAATTTGATCATTTAAATAGTTAAAGAAATATTCTAAATACTATACCATAATAACAATAATAAATCCCATTGATATTATTGTTATTATTACCATTATCTAATTATTACTGATAGTATTAAATCTTAATATTAATAACAAAAATAGACTATATTAATTAATAGACCATATTAATAATTAGATATTTTAAATAGTTATTTTAAGTCTTATTATTATTATTATTATTAATTATTGAAATATTAAAAAAATCCTATTATTGATAATAATAATAGGGATTTAATATTAGACATAATACAATGATTTAAGTGTTCTCACACCACATCCAACCAGTCAAACACATTTAAATTTTACATTTATTAATTTATTGGATGTTTTTATTTAAAAGCTACTTACAAATGAGGAGCAGGTTACACTTTATTTTGAGTTGTCATTGTTACACTGTAATTATACATTTAAGTATTATAATGGTACTTTTAGTATTAATATTAGTAATATTAATTAACATGTACTGTACTTACTATAGATTTAGGGTTTGATTATTAATAACTATATAAATTATGCATATAGTAACTACATGTAACAAGGACACTAAAATAGTGTTACCAAGGAGCATTAAAAAAAAAAATTATAATATTCATAATACACAATGCCAAATTTAAAGCATAATCAAGATGAGCATGCAAGCTAGAGCAGAAGTGAATGCAGAAAAGAAGAGCAAGAGATCAAGACTGCTTTAAATGGGAGTTCCAGTAAGTGCCCTTCTTTATGATTGTGGATTATTTAAGTGTTCACGGAAGAGGCGCGTCTTCAGCTGTATACCAATTTTATCTCTGTAACATCCTCCACTTTTGATAGTAGAATTAACAACTCATCACAGATAAATGCTACAGGGTACAATGTCTAATATAATGAAGTATTTTTAAAGTGGCCAAAAACCTTTGCGTGATGCTGCTTCTACTCTGGTAGGATGTTGCTGTATTAGTGGTTTGGCTATTAAAACAAACAAAACAATGCAGTCTGATAAAGTACTAAATGTTTATGGAGGACTCAGTTTTGGCCAATAACAATGCACCTAAGAAGTGCCACTTTACCCTCATGTCTGTAAGCTCCGCCCCTGTTCTGTCAGCATAGATCATCACTCTCGGGTGACAGGAGAACTCGCACCATCGCCATGGCGATTTAGCATTGAAGTACAGGTTGGAACACTCTTCACGGAACTTCTGCAATCTGAAAGAGAACAGAATGTCACAAAACTCTGGACAGGTTACAACATCCACACACTGCGTCATGTGGCACAGGGTTGCATCAGCTCAATGCACAGACTCCACCCACTAACTAGAGGTTTTGCAGCAGAACCCGGTCTGCTTGATCATGAAATTCGGGTCAACAATTTGTTTGTGGATGTTCAGCAAGGAACCATGCTGAAGCTTTCATGTATGATTTGTGGTTATGAATGCAATCCGGAAATGAGCTTCTATACATTACATATATTTTGTGGTAATAAACAGCTTCCCGTGGTACTTGTGTTTATGACAAAAGCACCACATTTCATTCTACACCAATATGACTTTCTATCTTTCAGGGAAAAACAAAAGGTGAAATTTTGACAGCTTGTTTTACATGGACGGAGACTGTCCTGTTTCAATAAGACAAAACCATCTTTAAAACAACAGTTATCCATACAACTTCTGCACTGTATTCCATATCTTCTGAAGCCATATGATGTTCTGTGACAAACAAACTGAAATTTAAATAGATACAGTTTCGGCGGTTTCTCTTTAAGGTGGCATGACAGATCACTGTTGCCGCCTCAGATCAAGAGATGCGGCAGTGAACTGATCATCTTTTCCACTTACTAGTTACAGAACAAAACAAACATGAATGAACATCAGAAGGCATGATGAAAAATACAGTACTTAACAGAACTTACCAAAATCTGTTTCATGTGTCATGTAATCACTCAACCGCTTGTAAACAATAGCCTTGTTTCCATTAGAGATTTGCACAGAACTTTTGCGATATTCTCTAAATGCCAAAAAAAAAAAAAAACTACTGCAAAATGACAGCGTTTCCATTAACTGATGTTAAAGGGGACCTATAATGCCCCTTTTCACAAGACGTAATATAAGTCCCCAGAATGTATCTGACGTTTCAACTCAAAATACCCCACAGATCATTCATTATTGCTTGTCAGATTTGCCCCCTATTTGGGTGTAAGCAAAAACACACTGCTTTTGTGTGTCCCTTTAAATGCAAATGAGCTGCTGCTCCCGCCCGCAAGGTAAAGAGGGTGGAGCTTTAACAGCTCACGCTTCAGTTTCTCAACAACAACAAAGCTGGAGAATCTCACGCAGTCAAAATGGCAATAGTCAGTAACGGTGTTCAGCCTTACATTGTTCAAACCGGAGTCGGACTCTGATGGAGAGACTCAGGAAGAAGTTACAACTTTTACAATGCATCTGGATGTTTCTGAATAGTTAGTGGATAAATTTATGTAGTTGCTGTGGAGTTGATTCAACTCATCGACTAGCATGTGCCGTCATGTTAATGTTTTGTGCAAATCCAGCGTTGAACTGACCCTCGTTTGTGAAGCAGTTCAGCGTAAAATGACGGCATGGTAACAACACTCTACTACAACAACTCTTCCTCTTCTCTAAAGCAGCTCAACATGGCCTCACCCCCTTTGTTGCATGTTCCCAGGGGCAGGGTTTATGTAAATTTGGGGGTTTGTGATGTCACAAATCTGGGAAGAAGCTTGTTGTAGTCCTTAAAAAGCAATTTCTGTAAAAGAAAATATCTCCCTTTGCATTGAACTTTGAGCGTCGTAACTTTGCAAATGTTGTTTATGCTCAAACTGCAACATTAAACACTTACTAAAGTTAAAAAAGTGAAATCATGATCAAGGACTCCTTTAATCAAAGGAGACATAGGCGAGTTATCCTTTAGATTGTTCCATCACAGCTTAAAAAAAAAAAAAAAAAAGACAATGACGAAAAGTTTTCAGTTAACCTGACCTTTGGAGCTTGGGTACTTCACAAACTCAGCTAAAGAACATTTTGTAGTGGAAGCTGATATGATGACGATGGAGTCGCGTACACTGAGCTCTAAGCACAAGATAACAGGCAGTGAAGCACACATTGTTCTTAAAACACACACATACCCTTTATACGCATCCCAAAGATATGCTGCTCCCCACTCATTGACCACCAAAAGCTCATTTGGGAGGTGTGGACTGTGAAAGACAAAAGAGAATACACATCAATAACACAAACAAGCTACGTTCCCACCGTTCTTAAGGAAACTAGTAAAACACAAATACATTTAGGTATACGTTACAGTAATATATGCACTATCATTCAAAATAGGAAAAAAGGAAAATTATCTTTTTATTCAGGATCCATTAAATGGATCAAGTGCCAGTAAAGACATTTATAATGTTACAAAAGATTCTATTTCAAATAAATCCAGTTCTTTTCAACTTTCTATTCAAAGAACCATGAAAAAAAATTTGTTTGCACAAAAACATAAAGCAGCACAAATGTTTTCAACACTGATGATAATCAGAAATGTTTCTTGAGCAGCAAATATAATATAAAAGAATTAGTTAAAATTCTTAAAAAAAAAGAAAAAATTGGGTCACAGCTCAACAGCCATGGGAAAATGTGCTTCCCATGGCCAAACCAGTTCAGATCCACTGCAATATAGCATAGCTTCTTGTACATTATGGCTTAAATAAATGCTATTTTGATTATGGTGTGCAGTAGATGTAACCAACCAACACAGAACACTATTCAACCATAACCACACAATGACAAGAAGAAAAAGTGACACTCAGACATGCATACTCTCATTCAGCACAAAAGTAAAAAAGTCATTTGATTATCAGTTCAGTATCAGTGGAGCTTTGTGACGCTGATCATTTGAATAACCGCTAGGGACATTTTCAAAATCAACTAGTCAACTAATAGCCAGGCTTTAGGAAGCCTGAATAATCAGGATCCATCAGGAGCACAAGTTTTGTGACGGTTCTATAAGGTGCATGTTAAAGTGAGAGCTTTCAGACACACCTGACGGTGACGCAGGTAAAGCGATCTTTTGCCTGGATGACGTCCACTAACAGCGGCCTCCTTTTAATTCCTAGGACCCACACGGAACAGAAATAATCTGTCCGCACAGCCACATTACCTGCACACAGATGTTTGACATGCAATAATTTCACAGACGTTGCACCATCATTGCATGAATTTCATTGATTACTATAGTTTGATTGGTGTGATCAATGACTCTTCTCAAAGGTAAGCTTTGTTCACATCTCACCTAGATCCTCCATATTGCCCACACTGAGCTGTCTGATAGTTCCATTCAAAGAAAACTCATAAGGTTGGGATTGCATGACAAAACTAGGAGGCTTGTCATCATTAAACTGTTGCACCACCCTGTGGAAAACTGAGGAACAGCAGTAAAGGAAATATTACAAGAAGCAAATGCACAATTGGATGTTCTAAAGAATTATGAACAAACTATGTAGAGTTTTTTTATTTTAAAGACCTTAAGACCTGCAAAAAATAACATTAACACCGTATGTCCATATAGAATCTTAAAATTAATCACATATCAGATTGTTTGGGTATACATTCAACTGCAAACCAGGGTAACTGCAAGTTTAAAATACTCAAGACATGATGCTTTAAGACTTATTCTAATCTCGCACACTATTTAGGATGGATAGTATGCACATTGGGACGCAGGGCAGTATGCTTACTAGTAAGACCTTGATTAGCTGGTTCAGGTGTGTTTAATTGGAGCTGAACTCTACAGGATTGGACACCCCAGTGTGTTGCAATGTGATTGCATGGAGTTCTGGATGGTTTGTAAGGTATTTGGTTGAACAGGTATAAACAGGTATGTTCTTTAGAACATCCAAACGTGTATAGAGTTAAATATTCAGTTACTGAGATCAGCCCTCAGATCACTGACCCCTTAATAATGTTCATCACCTTGGCATCAAACAAACCATGACACTATGGTAACTATGGAAGAGGATACGGAGTTTGTCCATCCCGACTCCACCGGGATAGATCAGACAGCCGTCACTGTCACCCCTGTTCTCATATAAGGGCACATATCCTAGAGCGCCCCCTGTGGAATCTGAACTGAACTCCTTCTGCTCCCTCTGAGAACTCAGCTCTTCATATAGGAGCGAGGAAAGGAGAGATGGAGGAATATCGCTCACAATATCACCGAGAAGACGGTGCAAACGACGGATCTTCCTTAAGTAATGTCCGTACTCGCACCTAAAAGAAGGAAGCCACATCTGAGGATTCATTTTAATGCATTAGTAAAGTGAAACTTCACCTTATACATTTTTTTTCTCTGACTTTACACGTTGAAAATGTAAACTGGACAATCTTGAAACATTTTTTTTTTGGTTTTTAAATGCCCCTATTATGCTAAATTTTGTTTTGGAGGTCTCCTACAATAGGATTTCATGCATCCAAGGTAAAAAAAAAAAAAAAACTCCTTTCCGTGAGTCTACTCTGCTCTGATTGGTCAGACGGCGCAGTCTGTTGTGATTGATTGACTCTGATCTAATCTGAGCACACTTTACTCTTCCTCAGCACTTGATACACAGTGATACAAACGGTAACGATGCAGTTGGTTTTACTGTATCAATTCCAGCACAAGTCCTCATCCTTTTGAAGTGCATGTAAAGCGGATTTGCAGCGCTGAAAACAGCATCTTCTCAACATGTTCACAACACAAACTAAACTTCCAGTCTCAGCTACAACTACAGTGTTTAACGGTGGACCAAAGTAGATGACAATCGCAGCAGCCAATGACGAACACAGGTGGGTATTATGCAAATATGTTACGTAAATATGCTGATGACTCATTTGAGCAGTTCAGAATCAGTTTTATTTTAGGAGACAATAAATGTATTTGTTGTGCACTTTGGTCTTTAAAACCTTGCAGGCCTTTTACATTCACAAACAGCTATTACACAGCTTGAAAGGTAATATTCGGAAAAATCATAATAGGGGCAGTTATCAACTTCTGATTATCGATTGTTAGATTGTTAATTTTGATTCACAAAATAATCTTACCTCTTAAAACTCAAGCCTTTTATAAAGTTTCTAGACCACTTCATTGACATAACACCCTGATTGAAAAACAAGAACAGAAGACAACTACTACAGGACCACTAGTAAACATGAAAACATGTCAACAACAAGACAAATCAATCTGACCACAATAAGCACACACATCCAGACTCCCTCACCTGTTTATTTCTGAAAGAGAAGTTATCGTAGAGCAAATGTCCCATTGTGGAGAATGCGTCCATACAGTAATGCCCGTAGAAATAATGCATCTGAAGGGAAAACAGAGATAAAACACCTTTTTTGTATTAAATACAACATTTTGAGAGGAAAAGTCACTTTATAACTAGCACTGATCAACCGTTTAGGGATCGGAATCGGCCGATTTCCCACATGATCGGCTAGGATCGGTGACAGGCCGGTCAGTCTCATGACTTTCCGATTCCGAGCCGATCCGTTTTGTTACCAACGGCGCAGACAATAACGTCAGCTGCGCGTTCTCGCTCTCTTCTCTCCAACAAAATGCCCTTGGTGAGTATTTAGTTAAACACAGTCAATTTTCTCTGCTCTCGACTAAATAAGTTTTATAACTTTAATTGTAAGCATTAATCTGTATTTAATTTTTACAATGAAGATTATCTAGTTATTTTACATTTGATTAATTTCTGTAGTATTAATTAGGAGAAAGAAAGTCGGAATCAGCAAAAATCGGTATTGGCAGGTCACACTAACAAATTAAAAAAAAAAAAAAAAAAAAATCAGAAATCGGACTAGAAAATTGCAATTGGCGCATCTCTATTCATAACAAAAATGAGCAAACCCAAAGACTTTGAGAATCATGCTACTCAAACTTACATGCTCTGGAAAATCCATTGGATCTGGTAGATCAACAGATGTGACTTTGGCACCTTGGAAAGAAAAAATAAATAAATACATAAAAATACATTATGCAAATATTACGCCCAAAAACAAAAGGAAAAAATACAAAATTATATCTTGCATAAAGAAAATTAATCTTTTTCTCTGCAGTGTGACATTACAATTACAAACCATTATTAGCTCCCGTTCACAGGTGTCATTACTGTAACTAAAACTAATAAAAATGTAACTGACAAGAAGCTGAAATAAAATATAAAAGTAAAATTAAAATGAGAAGATCTGAACTGAAAAAAAAGCCAATTCAAAATATTATTTAAGGGAGAGTTCACCCAAAAAAATAATATAATATCATCGATTACTCACCCTCATGTCATTCAAACCCATAATACTTTCGTTCATCTTTGGAACACAAATGATTATATTTTTAATGAAAGATTTCTGTCCCTCCATTGAAAGTCTATTCACCCCAAACTCCTGCGCTTCAAAACAAAGATTGTAAATTAAATCAATATGAATCAGGAAGTTTAATCCAAGTCTTATATGGCTTGCTACGGTAGTCGGTGTTACTGGTGCTCAGTCGCAACACCGGTTTCATCACTTGCCCACCGAGGCAAATTTTTTCAGTTTAACGTGTTAAATATTTAACGCAGTATTAATTTTTCTGCGTTTTATGATCAAGCTCTTATTCATGTAAATGCTTTTAAAATTTAATTTTTTAAAAGAGTCATTAATGTTAATCAAAGAACAAAGGTGAGAGAGAGAGAATTACTCACTGCTCTTGACTAAAGAACTGTTCCAGTTTCCAGTTTGATTGCCACCAAAACTCACACTCCAAACCCAACCACCCTGCTCAAACCCCGGCCTGATCGCTGCTGGCATGCGAAGCGAGTGCACCAACAATGACGCTAAACACCGCATTCTCTAGCGGTCATCAGTCTGGCTACTGTTACACATGCAATGCGAGTGTATGTCTGTTGATCACAGCTGACACGCAACAAAATGCTTCACGAAAAATAAAGCGCAGTTAATGAACGAACGACAAGGATGCACAAAAAATGAATGCACAGTACACAAGAGTAAATACAAACAAGAGTTCGTTGTTAGTCGCAAACAGCACAGCAGCTCCAGACAATCAAAACCCAGTGTTACTCACATGTGAAGCGGAATAAAAGCAGTCTCCGCGTCTGTTTTCAGGCCTTCCCACTTGGCTCTCTCCAGCGCTGGAAAGCTTTTCTAATATAAACGCGTGTTCTAAAGCGCTTGCCCAGTCATAAACCTTCATTCCAGTGATATTCTTTTGAGCTCTTTTGCACTGTGTCTCATCTCTCTTTCTGCAGCTTTTTTTTTTTTTCTTTTTTCAAATCTCCCTCTTGCTCGTTCTCTCTCCTCGACCATCACACGCCCCCTAATGCTGATTGGTTACACATTTGTTGTTGGTGTCAGCCCGACTAACTTCCAAACAGTGTTTTTGAAAATCTACTTACTCCACCTTTGATAAACATTCTATGTTTAATATAAGCGAGTTTGACGTTGTACTGTTTTGTTGTTGTGTTTTTCAGTAATAATAACCCACCATTCAAGCAATTGCCGCTAATTTGAAAGTGAAAGTAAAATGCACACCGGCATTCATAAGCGATTTTTGTGTCCCCGCGGACACCGGTATTACCAGTGCTGTCACATGTCGATTAACTGGTTGGAAAATGTTCTGTGTTTCTTGAGTCTTGAGTTATGAAGTTTTACTGACAGTTTGAGGTTTAATCACAAGCTCTTATGATTTGCTTTTCATTGCTTAAATATTTACAAAACCCACAGACAGACATAAAGGGTGACCAATAGTAATGATTTTGGGTAAAACAAGACGAAATATGATTCATAACGCTCCGAAGATTCCTGAAGCAGTGTTTTGAAATCGGCCATCACTATATAAGCCATTATTTTGTTTTTTTGGTGCACAAAAAATATTCTTGTCACTTTATAATATTAATATTGAACCACTGTACTCACATGAACTGATTTAAATATGTTTTTAGTACATTTATGGATCTTGAGAGAGGAAATGTCATTGATCCCTATGCAGGCCTCGCTGAGCCATCGGATTTCAACAAAAATATCTTAATTTGCATTCCAAAGATTAACGAAGGTCTTACGGGTGTGGAACGGCATGAGGGTGAGTAATAAATGACATTATTTTAATTTTTGGGTGAACTAACCCTTTAAAATAACCAATGGCCAAAATACACACAGTCTATTTATAACCAGGCAAATGCACTGCAAACTGCATTTTACATTTTGGGATCTGAAGATGTTTTATTTGATATTTAAGCTGAGCTAATGACTAAAATTTACCTTTAAATAATGTTTACCTTTAAATGCTGGCATTAAAGGGGCAACCGCTGGTCTGACCGGCACCCATTTCTCCCCGCTCACAGTGTGCTGGGATTCAAACTTAGGATGGGTCGACGATTTTTCGGCATCACACTGTAAATTCACAATAAACAAGTCTGTCATGATACAGATTCACAACTACAGGCTGGAGAATGTGAAATATATAACATTTTGACAGTTCTGGTATAGGGGAAACAACACATTTATTATTCTCTTTCTGTTAAATCCTGCCATGCCAGAAGAAAACACAAATAGCCATTTGTTAGAGAAGTCCTACTATTCTTTTGTGTCGCCTAATACATTTGTGAGATCTAATTATTTTGATTTCTGTACTTCACCAAATAATCTTTAATAATAACTCTGTAACTCATTACAGTAACAATCTTGGTATGCATTGGTATTGAATTTCTTTTAATGCATACTGATTATTCAAGGGGCATTTTGTTAAGTATCTAGATGATGATTGTTCCAACTCTATTAATTTTTTACTTGATTCCTTTGCAATAAACAAATCCTCATTTAGCTAATGCATAATATACCATATGCAATAATAAACCTTAAGATTAAAGCATTTAGATTTTCTGTACTTCAAATAATCATTTATAAACACTTAAAGTAATACTTTAGTTCAGGGTCCAATTCTCACTGTAAACTAGTTGCTTATTAGCATATTACTATTATATTGACTGTTTATTAGTACTTATACAGCACATTCTGCATGACCATATTCTACATCCCTTAAATCCTACCCAATTTTAAACTTAACTATCTCACTAACTATTAATAAGCAGTAATTAGGAGTTTATTTAGGAAAAAAGTCGTAGTTAATTGTTAATAAATAGTGAGAACTGGACCCTAAAGTGTGACCAAACTTGTAATAGAAACAACATATATAATATCGTTATGATGTGAATCGTCTCACCAGCCCAGCACCAACAGCAAGCACGCGCTCGTATGAACCCCAGCCTCCATAATTGTGCTTCGTCTGTACGTCAGGCGGTCCATCAAAATACAAATGTGGAAAAAGTTGATGAGGAAATTTGTTGTCCATAATGGTCGCGCAGAAGTGCTGTCAACCGGCCCAGAAGATCAGACAAGCCCGGGCATGCTGTCGTGAGTACGCCGGGCGTCCACATGCGCTCTGAAGGGTCCCATAATTGTCTCCACTTACAATGTCATTTCAAGATCGTAATATGTCGGAAAAGTCGTTTTAATGAAGACAAATGCTAAAAATATTACACGGTATAGCACGCGTTTAAGAAAAACGTGGATAGCAAACAACCGCGTGGGAGCTAAACAAAACGTGTCTGGCTGCTCACGTCACATGCCTCAGCTGATTCACGGGAAGTCAGACAGTACCATTCAATCCGCCCGCCAACCGGAAAACATTTCAAAATAAAAGCATCTTAAACATTTCAAAAAAGCTCAGTCAGTGTATGACAATAGTCATAAACTTTTGTAGCTCAGTTGTATATGGAGTATGGAAGGAAATAAATGATAATATATATATATATATATATATATATATATATATATAAAGTTAGACCTGTAAATGTATATAAAGGTCATTTGCGGTAATGAACTAATGAATATAAAAGCAGTGCCCCCTCTTGTTCATCCTGATTTTTATTTTATTATTATTTTTTTTTTTATTAGTTCTCGGCTTATTTACATATTTTCAACATCTTTTTTTATTGCTTTTCATGCTTTTATTTTGCACCAACTGAAAATTCTGTTTTGATGACTTCCCAAATTAATCAAAAAAGCAAAACTTGGATTAGATTGACCTTTTGTATTTTCAGCAGCTTTCTAGAATAAATTAGGCCATAAACAGTCTTATTTATATCTAACACTTATGCATATGCATATGTTTTCCACTGCACTTAAAGTCCCCCAGAAATCAAAATTTAAGTTTTTTAGCTTTAAGTATGAATATGTTAGCCTTAATGTTATGAATAAGCTGGTGTGTTCCAAATCAATGACAAAATTCGCATTTAGGAGATATAAGCATTTAAAACTTACAGTCCATCACTTCCACTAATATGGATCACGGATTTTCATGACATCACATCGCACTTCAGCTTCTCATCAAATCTTCTGTCCAATCAAATGCTCTCTAGAATCTGAAGTCCCGCCCCCTCCTACATTATCAACAGACACTGAAGCTGTGACTGAAATTGGTCATTTGTTCACACATTTAATAGTTTCTACATGGTGAATGGCACATAGTGCACTATATAGAGAATAGGGAACGATTCAGACAGTGTAAATATGATTTCTTTTGGTGCGAATGAAGTCCGTTTTTACGTTAGTATAACGTGAACTGCTGCAGCGCGAGAAAGGTATCAGACCCATTTATTCTGCACAGAATGCTGTATTTTAAAGCGATATTGAGGAGATTAGGAGGATAAACAGTTAGATGTTAAAAGGAAACAGAGGTTTTACTGAGTTTAACGGCTCTGGCCAAGCTGTGATATAAATGAAACGCTATTGGCTATTTAAAATAAAAAAAATAAAAAATTGGCTATTACTTACAAAAATACATTTTTGATATATTTACAGTAGGAAATTTACAAAATATCTCCATGGAACATGATCTTCACTTAATATCCTAATGATTTTTGGCATAAAAGAAAAATCGATCATTTTGACCCATACAATGTATTGCTGGCTATTGCTACAAATATACCTGTGCAACTTATGACTGGTTTTGTGGTCCAGGGTCACATATTGCATTTCTGTCAATACATCCTCCCA
The DNA here is from genome assembly GCA_037950665.1 of Hypophthalmichthys nobilis. Lineage (NCBI taxonomy): Eukaryota > Metazoa > Chordata > Actinopteri > Cypriniformes > Xenocyprididae > Hypophthalmichthys > Hypophthalmichthys nobilis. The sequence continues at coordinate 4,288,307 of CM075490.1, forward strand.
AATTTTACACATTGCACCTTATAATAAATTAATTTATTGAGTCTATTAAAGTTCACGTGCACGTGCACTGTCTTCACCAAACTGGACCTCCGCAGCGCGTACAACCTCATCCGGATACGCGAGGGGGACGAGTGGAAGACCGCCTTTGTGACACCTACCGGCCACTACGAATACTTGGTTATGCCGTATGGCCTGGTCAACGCCCCCTCCGTATTTCAGGACTTCATTCATGAGGTGCTCCGGGAGTTTCTCCATCGCTTTGTCCTGGTCTACATAGACGACATCCTAATCTACTCCCGGAGCCTGGCCGAACATCGCCACCACGTTGCGGAGGTCCTCCAACAACTCCGCAAATTTCATCTATTCCTCAAAGCAGAGAAGTGTACGTTCCACCAACCATCAGTTCAATTCCTCGGTTACATCATCGATAGCAGTGGCATCCGGATGGACGAGGGGAAGGTGGAAGCCATTAAGAACTGGCCAACTCCCTCATCTATCAAGGAATTACAACGTTTTCTCGGATTCTCCAACTTCTACCGCCGTTTTATTCACAACTACAGCTCCATAACCAGTCCACTAACCAACCTGCTCCGTAATAAGCCCAAGTCTCTGTCCTGGACACCTGAGGCCACGGAGGCCTTCCAACACCTGAAGGAAGCCTTCACCACCGCTCCTCTCCTCGTCCACCCCAACCCAGAGCTACCCTTCGTTGTCGAGGTGGACGTTTCCACCACCGGAGTAGGAGCGGTGTTGTCCCAGCAGCAGGGGAATCCCAGCAGACTCCATCCATGTGCCTTCTTCTCCCGCAAGCTCAACCCGGCGGAGAGAAATTACGACATCGGGAACAGAGAACTCCTAGCCGTGAAACTCGCCCTGGAGGAGTGGAGGCATTGGCTGGAGGGTTCTAAACATCCATTCCAAGTCCTCACTGATCATAAAAACCTTGAATACTTACGCTCTGCTAAAAGACTAAATCCAAGACAAGCCCGCTGGTCCTTATTTTTCACTAGATTCAACTTCACCATAACCTACCGCCCTGGTCCTAAAAATGTCGAAGCAGATGCTCTCTCCCGTCTCCACGCTCCAGATGAAAGGACCGAAGATCCAGAAACCATCATTCCCAAGGAACTCATTGTCAGCCCCATTTCCTGGTCAGAGGAGACCTTACCCTCCTCCAATGCCTCCACCAACGCTCCGCCGGGTTGTCCACCAGGCTTGTGCTACACTACAAGGTCACGACGCACTCCTCTCATCCACTCAGCCCACACGTCACTTGGCACTGGTCACCCGGGGGCCAATGAAACCCTCTCGCTGCTGAGGGAACGCTTCTGGTGGCCCAACATGGCAGCAGATGTCAGAAGGTACGTGCAGGGCTGTAAGGAATGCGCCATCTCAAAGAGCCCACGCCATTTACCATCCGGCAAGCTCTTACCTCTGCCCGTTCCCAACCGACCCTGGTCACACCTAGGGGTCAATTTTATCACCGATCTCCCAGCCTCCAATAACAACACCTGCATCCTCGTGGTGGTGGATCGGTTCTCGAAGTCCTGCCGCCTCATACCCCTAAGAGGCCTACCCACTGCCATGGAAGCGGCAGAGCAACTCTTCAATCATGTGTTTGATACTTTGGAATCCCAGAAGACATTGTCTCCGATAGAGGACCGCAGTTCATCTCCAAGGTATGGAGGGCATTCTTTCGCTCCTAGGTGTGACCGTCAGCCTAACATCCGGATACCATCCGCGGTCGAGCGGGCAGACGGAAAGGAAGATCCAGGAGATCGGCCGCTTCCTCCGTACCTTCTGTCATGACCACCAGGACTCTTGGAACCAGTACCTGGGTTGGGCCGAGTACGCCCAAAACTCCCTCCGTCAGCCCTCCACCGCCTAACACCATTCCAATGCGTGCTCGGCTACCAACCCCACTGTTCCCCTGGTCTGGGAACCCTCTGACGTGCCATCTGTGGATTACTGGTTCCGAGAGAGCGAGAGGGTCTGGGACTCAGCGCATCACCAACTGCAGCGAGCCCTGCGCAGACGCAGGATGACAGCAGACCTTCGCCGGTCCGAAGCTCCCTCATACCAGCCCGGTCAGAAGGTCTGGCTGTCAACCAGGGACATCCGCCTGCGTCTGCCCTGCCGGAAGCTGAGTCCCAGGTTCACTGGTCCATTCACCATCACCAAGCAGATCAACCCAGTCACGTATCAACTTCAACTACCTCCTCACTACAGAATTCATCCTACTTTCCATGTTTCACTTCTTTAGCCTCACCACCCTTCTGTTTCTCCCTCCACAGGACCTGACGTGGCAGCCTCCGAACCCCCCCTTCCACTCATCCTAGACGACGGCGCCGCATATGAGGTTCACGACATCTTGGACTCCCGACGCCGTGGTGGTCAATTAGAATATCTGGTCGACTGGGAGGGCTACGGCCCCGAAGAACGCTCATGGGTCCCCAGGGACGACATCTTGGATCCAAACCTCCTCCAAACCTTCCATTCCACTCACCCTGACAGACCAGCCCCCCGTGGAAGAGGCCGACCACCGCAACGTCGGGGTCCTCGGCCCTCAGGAGCGGGCCGTGGAGGGGGGGGTACTGTCACAGACACGTCAGGTTCCAACATCACCCAATCACAGCGCACTCAATCACCGGAGTACTGATCACCCGCACCTGCACCTCATCTAGCTACTTATCACTGCCACCATAAAACACTCACACACACTCACAGTCACTGTCCGGTCTCGTTCGCATTAGGATCTCTAAATGCTTACCTCTTGGACTCCTGTTGAATCTACTTACCTGTCTCCATCGTCTCCAAGTCTCCTCGTCTCCCTGTGTTGTTCCAGTGTGTGTGTGAGTGTCTCCGATCATCTTCGTCAGCCATTCCAACACCTCTCCACGGATCGTCACTTCTACAAATCACCCAAAAGGACAGTATTAGTACTCATCTTCACTTCAACATCCAACTTCACTCATCTGCACTCACCTGTTTCACCAATACCTCTGCTGTGTGTGATAAATAAAGTCTGCATTCTGTTATCTCTGCCTCTGACCCGTCTGTATTGTAACAGTCATAACCATTAAAATAATAGAAAATCATGTATCAAAACGAACGTTTGTCAAACAAGAGATCTTAGTGAGATTGCAAAAAAAAGAGAAAATGATTTAATCATACATATTTCTTCATGCTATCAGTTGTCATATTGGCTGATAACACACCACAAAACATCCAGTGTTAAATTAACACTTCCACTTCCGGTGTGGATTATATAAACACTGGCAATGTTAATTTAACACTAACAGTGTTCATTTAACACTGAAGGTTTTACTGTGCTTGAATGTGAAATCTATAGTTGTGTTTCAACATTGACTTGTTAACACTTGTTTTTATGGAATATTGTGATGTTTATTATAAATGATTTGATATGCTGATTTTAAAGGATTAATTCACTTTCAAATGAAAATTACCTCAAGCTTTACTCACCCTCAAGCCATCCTAGGTGTATATGACTTCCTTCTTTCTGATGAACACAATCTGAGATATATTAATAAACATCCTGACGCATCCAAGCTTTATAATGGCAGTGAGCGGGACCAATGAGTATGAAGCTCAAGAAAGTGAATTTAGAGAAAAATACACAGAGAAAACCCATGAATCTTAGCTAGGGTCAGGGAGATGGCATATGTAATTTGACTGATGTCTATGTAACTTAAAAATCAGACAGCTGGGACTTTTGTTTTATTTGTTTTAACGACTATATTAATGCTGTGCTTAGAAATCATATTGGTTTAAATATATTTTATTATCATAAAGCATTTACATTCTCTATACAAACAGTCAAACTTTGCCTTGGTCAACAAGGCTTTACGTAACATTCATAACACACACACACACACACATACACACACTCTGAACACAGTCCAGGCAGTATATTACACTCTTGTCTCTCATGGCCATTCAAATGTCTCTCCATTTGTATTCAGTATAAAAGAAGCTGCTCTTGTCCAAGCGATTCAAGCCAGCTGGCTGGAACTACAAACTATTAGTTCTCCTAATGGCACTTCACATATTAAATACTTTAAATCTAGAACAAGGAGGTTTTAGGAACAAGATCAAAACCAACAAAACAGATTCTAGATTACTCTTTTTTTTTATCAATACAGTCAGCATAAAATCAAAATTGACCCTTTTTACTTAATATATTCATCAAATGTGCACTATTGTTCAAAAGCATGTGGTCAGTTTTTGAAGGAAGTCTCTTCTGCTCACCATGGCTACATTTATTTGATCAAAAATACAGTAAAAACAGTAATATCGTAAACAACTTAAGATAACTGTTTTCTATTGTAATATTTTTAACATAACATTTTATTCCTGTGAATCAAAGTTGAATTTTCAGCATCATTACTCCAGTCTTCAGTGTCACATGATCCTTCAGAAATCATTTTAATATGCTGATTTGCTGCTCAAGAAACATTTCTTATATTTTCAATGTTGAAAACAGTTTAATATTTTTGTGGAAAACATGATAAATTTTTTTAAGGTTTTTTTTTAAGTTATAAATGTCTTTATTGCCACTTTTGATAACTCCTTGCTGAGTTAAAGTATTCATTTCTTTTTTTTAAAAACAACAACAAAAAAACCTTATTGATCCCAAACTATTGTACCCTTTTATCAAAATGCAACAACTTTCTGCCGTTAAAACAACTTTCTATGGCTGAATCCCAAATGTCCGTTAAGACCACGAGACCGTAGGGTGTCCCATTCATCATTTTAGGTTTCAGAAGGGTGCTCGCGAGCGCCCCCTTTGCGGCCGTCGATGCGCACTTCAGCTGAGTCTGCGAGCTACACAGAGGACTTTATCCGGCAGTCAAAGCAGCATTACGTCACGAAAAAGTGGAAGACCGTGAGGGTTTGGGGTGCCATTTGGGACCGGGCCTATTTCGATTGTTAACAAGCTCACATTAAATATCATGTTTCACTTGGAAATACACGGGATTACGGAAGCTAAATGGGTTGCGCAACATGCATTTAATGTTGACTTTATGTAGAGATGCTAAGCGCGCGTCCTTTGCGTGTAAGAAAGTAGCGTTTGGTTCCGACAGTCTTGGACATGAGCGCGAACAGAAACGGATCCAGAGCGCTATGCAGGCAACACAGACACACGGCCACATTGAAGTAGATGTAGAAACTCTCTGTAGTGCTAACAGACAGTAGGACGTAATGCACAAAGTGAAAACAGCTGCTTGGGCTGAAGCACAGGATAAAAATAATGAAGTTAAACGTGGTAGCTTTGATGTAAAGAGCCCAGTCGCTGTGTGAGCGGTTCAGGTGCCAGATGATGGAAATGTAACATGCTACTGTCACCACTAGGGGCAGAAAAAACCCTACACAGGTGAGGCCAAGGTTATAATAGACAAGCCACTGGTAGTAATCTATGTTGTCAGGAAGAACGTCATGGCATGTGATTATTCCGAGATGTGCGATGCGGTAGCTTTGTTGCACTAGAATTTCTGGGAGTAGAGCGATAAAAAACACAATCCAAACAGTTAAGCAACCCCAGGTGCTGAATGTGCGCTTTGGCAAACTCTTAAAGAGAAAAGGATGAACCACGGCTAGGTAGCGCTTGATACTAATGAACGCTAGTGTAAAAGCTGAGCAGTAAAGGTTGCCGTAAAACAAGGCGGTTGTGATACGGCAGGCGGTTTCACCGAAAATCCAATGGTTCCCACTGAGATGATAGTGTGCCTTCAGCAACAGGCTGAACAACAGCAGCAAGTCGGACACCGCTAAGCTACAGTACAAAATCGCAGATGAAATGACCCTCACTTTGGTTCCAACAGCGACCAAAATGGCGATATTGGCGGGAATGCCGACAACGATGGCTATGATGTAGACAGCTGGGATGAAGCGCTTGCTCAGAGTACCTCGGAGGTACATTGCCGTGTTGTTGCTGCGTAACTCCACTTCCAACTTCTCAACAGCATTCACGGCAGACGGGACGACATGTGTTTCCAGGTCTGTTGTTCGATTAGGAGGAAGAGGGACGTTAACTGGCATTGCGTTTCCTTTAAAAGTCCTCAGGTTGGGGATGTCAGTGATGTTTCGTTTGTTCTTCCTGGCCTTCTTTCCTGCAAGTGGACATAGAGAAGAGTTAGGAATAGTAAATCTCTTAGTTTATGGTCTTTATGGGAGGGCACTGGACTGGTTTAATTCTTATTTGTTAAAAAGAACATTTGTAGTGTCAGTTGGGAGATGATTTATCCTCATCTTCTACAATCAACTGTGGTGTTCCACAGGGCTCTGTGCTGGGACCAATTTTGTTTTCAATTCATGTTGGATCCGTAAACTGGAAACATCATTAAATTTTTCTATCTGTTTTCTCGTGCGTTTAATGTCTTGTGAATGTCTATTTTTAATTTTTGGTGATGGACATAGGTAACTTTGTACAGCACTTTGGTCAACCAAGGTTGTTTTAAATGTGCTTTATAAATATAATAAACTTGAAACTTGAAATTTTCACTGCTATGCAGATGACTTACAGTTATATTTTTCACTGCGATCCAATGATCTGAGAAGCTTAGATGTCCTCCAAGCATGCTTAGCAGATATAAAAACTGTATGGCTCGTAATTTTCTGCAATTCAATACTGATAAAAATGAAGTAGTGATAATTGGTCAGGGCTCTAATAAAAGTCCGCTCTTAATAAGGTGTTCTCCAATATTCAGCAGGTAGTGAAAAATTAGGGTGTTTATTTTGATACCAATTTGAATATCACGTTAGGGAGCTGGGTTTTTATCAGTTAAGAAATATTTCCAAGTTGAGACATATTTTTAAGTTTTAAAGACGCTTATTCATGTTCCTATTTACTGTTCCAAGATCCAGATATAAAACAAAAGGTGACAGAGCTTTTGCAGTGGGTTTAATGTTATGGAATAGCCTCCCAATGGATATTAGATCTGCGGACTCTGTGTCTGTTTTTAAGTCTTATTTTAAATGTATTTGTATAGGCTTTCTTATATTACTTTGTGAAGTCTTTTTGTGTGTTTTGGATCCTCTATGTAGTATTTTGTGTTTGTTTTATTATTTTGTAAAGCTATTCATGTCTTTTTACTTTTTCTACTTTGGTATTAATATACTCAAATATAACATAATATTCATAAAATTACAAAAACAACATTAAATAAACCTCTCAGATGTTTTGCTGTATAGTTGATTAAATCTGTTTGATTAGATTATTTCACTGAGGAATACAGTCTTTAAGGTTGTTATAATAGAAAAATAATCCTATTCACGTTATTTGCAAACTTAATTTACTAGGACCTCCTGTTGTGTCTTATAATATTTTAAAATGGTCTATAAAATAATAATATAACAGTATAATATTCATAAACTAACAAAAATAACAAACTTCTCAAATGTTCTACTGTAGCGAGATGTGTTTTCATTATAATATTCATAAAATAAAACTTCTCAAATGTTCTACTGTAGTTTATTAAATCTGTTTTATTATAATATTCATAAAATAACAAACATAAAACTTTTTTAAATGTCCTACTGTAGTTGATTGAATCTGTTTGATTATAGATCATTTCAGTGAGGAATAGTCTTCAAGAAAACCAAAGACAAAAACACTTCAATTCGACTTCTATCATTTGAGTCAAATCACAGACGTAATGATGTATTTGTTATGGTGTTGAATCTTTACAGTTTCAACCAAAACGTTCATCACAGATGTAATAACAGGAAATTCAGAGTAGCCTATAGGCTATACAGAGCAATGGGTTGTTTGAAGTGAATCAAAATTAAACGGTTTCAAACAAATCGATTTGCTTACCTTTAGCCTGGGTCGCGTTCAGAAGAATGAATGTGATCAAAATGAAAAGGAAAACTTTCCCCATGACTGAGAAAGACATCCAATTTGGTCAATTCAAAAAGTCTTAACACGATTTGTCTGTGTGTGCAATGCAAATGAAGCCTGAGACGAGACGAGGCAAGACTCTCTCTCTCTCTCTCGCTAAAAAAAAAAAAGAAAAGAAAATGGGGTGTAGTTCCATACCGATGACATCAACTTCGTCCCCACTTGTCCAATTGAACTCTTTCAGCTGTTGACATCATAATCACTGTGACCATTTTATGATCTTGAGGTACTTAATTGTCTGAAATTCTTTCTCACTATCTAACAAGTCCTGAGGGGATTGTTAAAAAGTTAAATGTTTATTTATTTTTTTATTTTAGAATTAAATTCATTTTTGTTTACGTGGTAGCAAGAAAATCTTGTAGTTCTAAAAGTTCAAATGTAAGACGGTATAACTGTTTTAGTTTAGTTTGATGGATTCAAACTAATATCTTGCTCTTTTACCACAAGATGGAAGGAAATGCCTGTCAGGGAGAGATAACACACTAATAGAGGTCACCGTTCTTGTCTTCCCCCTACAGATAAAGAGATGCAAAAAAAAAAAAAACTATTGAAAAGCCATTTGAATATGTTTTTATTTTTTTCACTTCGAAATAGTGCATTCCCAGCTAACAGAATTTTGTTATAAGAACGTTCTCTAAATATTCAGTGTTGGTTCTGGGAACATTAAAAACGTCCAGTTTTCTTGACGTTAGAGGAACGTTTTTATAAGGTATAATGTTCCTCAAACGTTCTTTCAACTTAATTTTGATCTAAAATTCAACATTCTAGGAACGCTGATTTGTAACATTCCAAGAACATAAAATGTACAGTTTCCTTAATGTTAGTAGAATGTTATTTAAAGGTTAGTATGATGTTCCTGAAACATTCTTTCAATCATTCAAACACCTGCTGTGAACAAACACTGAAAGAAAGAGAAATAAAAACACAAACTAACTTTCTTCAGCCACAGCCTTAGGGTGCCGTTCACACTTGTAGTTCGGTTCGTTTGGTTCATTTGGTCCGGACCAAAAAAGAAAAAAGAAAAAACATTTAGTCCTGGTCCGATTAGCGTTCAGATTGGAAATTTTAACACTGAACCAAAAGATAACGAACCTAAAGGCATAGGGATACATTCACAACCTGATTGGTCGGATTTTATGACATATTGCCTATTTTGAGACGGAACATACCGAAGAACAGCGACAGGAATCCCTTCGTCACACACACACAAACAATCTGCTGCGTGGAGAGGCGCGTCTGATGCCTGTGATGGGCAAACTCGCGACTATGATGAAAAAATGGGATATGCGTGAAGTTTCTGTCCTTTTTAAGGTCTCAACTTCCTGTTTTTGGTTCGTTTACATGTCTGTGGTCCGTGTTGCGTTCATATATAATTCGAACCGCACCAGAGTTCGTTTGGAAGCGGACCGAGATCCATCTTTTCAGCGGTCTCGGTCCGCTTGTTTGGTGCGGACCAGGGTTCGGATGGCAGCGTTCACACGTATTCAAATGAACAGCACTAAGGGTGTGTTCACACTTGTAGTTCGGTTTGTTTGGCTCATTTGGTCCGGACCAAAAAAGAAAAAAAAAACATTTAGTCCTGGTCCAATTAGAGTTCAGATTGGCAATTTTATCACCGAACCAAAAGATACCGAACCTAAAGCATAGGGATACATTCACAACCTCATTGGTCGGATTTTATGACGTATTGCTTATTTTGAGATGGAACTTACTGAACATCCAAAACAATGCTGTGTGGTGAGGTAAATGTGCTCATTGTGTGTGCGTAGCCTGCATATGAAGGTATTTTGGCCAGCTGGGAACTCATGAAGAGCTTATAAAATGTGTAAAGGAGTCAAAACAGTGGCGGGAATCCCTCCGTCACACACACACACGATCTGCTGCATGGAGATATGCGTCTGATGCCTGTGATGGATGCTATGCGTGAGGATTCTGTCCTTTTTAGGGTCTCATCTTCCTGTTTTTGGTTCGTTTACATGTCTTTGGTCCATGTTGCGATCATATATCATTCAAACCGCACCAGAGTTCGTTTGGAAGCGGACCGAGACCCAAGCGGTCTTTGGAAGCGGTCCGCTTGTTTGGTGCACACCAGGGTTCGGATGGCAGCGTTCACACATATTCAAATGAACCACACTAACAGAGCAATCGCACCAGGGTTCGTTTTAAACGAACCAAACATGACAAGTGTGAACGCACCCTAAATCTCTGAATATCTGATTAAACAACTCCACAAACAGCATTACCAGCTTCACTTATTACTAACCAGACTGACTTTATTTCTGTCACACGTCTACAGAAGTTCCTATTGAGAATTAACTGAGGTTTAGATGTTTCGTTTGAGGTCACCATCATGGAGGTTGGTGGTTGCTTTAATTGCTTTAATACAGGTGTTTTCAGAAAACATTTCTGCATTGATAAAGCACATCAACATGTTTGTTGTAGCAGTCCAAAACTATTTAGAAGTTAAAAACAACACACTTAGACATCAGCATTCATCATTCAAACCTCAACAACGGTGACAATCAAAAAAAAAAATCAGCTGCATAATTTATTCATGTTGCAATGCATGCTGGGAACAATGAATGTGTTTTGTATGCTGGCATGAATCATGTCACCATTGTTGTGTTTCATATGCCAAATGTTGATGTCTGTGAGTGTATAAATGACACAAAACAATGTTTTAAACAAAAAGTTAACAATGACAGTGTTGCAAATGATATTTTTCACATTGGTTGAGTTTGATACAGCATTTCAATTTCTTAAGTAAGCAATTACAGAAAAAAGCAGTTGTTTAAACAATGTTAATGCTGTCATTTATTAAAATAGACATGTTGATTTGCTTTATCAATGCAGAAATGTTTTCTGAACTCAGCTCTACAATAGTCAGGGGTCAAGAGTTCAATTAAAGCAACCACCAACCTCCATGATGGTGACCTCAAACGAAACATCTAAACCTCAGTTAATTCTCAATAGGAACTTCTGTAGACGTGTGACAGAAATAAAGTCAGTCTGGTTAGTAATAAGTGAAGCTGGTAATGCTGTTTGTGGAGTTGTTTAATCAGATCTTCAGCGATTTAATCTTTTATCTTCAGTTCATCTAAGGCTGTGGCTGAAGAAAGTTAGTTTGTGTTCTTATTTCTCTTTCTTTCAGTGTTTGTTCACAGCAGGTGTTTGAATGATTGAAAGAATGTTTCAGGAACATCATACAAACCTTCAAATAACATTCTACTAACATTAAGGAAACTGTACATTTTAAGTTCTTGGAATGTTACAAATCAACGTTCCTACAATGTTGAATTTTAGATCAAAATTAAGTTGAAAACGTTTGAGGAACATTATACCTTATAAAAACGTTGCTGTAATGTCAAGAAAACTGGACGTTTTTAATGTTCACAGAACCAACACTGAATATTTAGAGAACGTTCTTATAACAAAATTCTGTTAGCTGGGATGTTTGTTTTTTTTGTCTTTGGTTACTGCGGTGAGTGACGCTGTAGATCAGATATATGAGAGAAATGCTTTCCTGTTTCCTACAGAACCACTATTTAAGATGTGACTTCAGTAATTCCCCTACACATATCCGCACACACATACACACACACACACACGCATGCTGGGTTCTCAAGTTTTTATGGTGACTTTTCCATAGACCTAATGATTTCATAATGTGCAAACTGTACATTCTATCCCCTAACCCTAAACAAAACTTCACTTTCTGCATTTTTACATTTACATGTTTTCCTCATGGGGACCAAAAAATGTCCCCACAAGGACAAGGATTTCAGATATTGCCCTCTTTGTAGGGACATTTTGTCCCCTATAGGGTTTACCAGGACACACACACACACAATTTAATAATAGCCCTAACCCTTATCATGCATGTCAGAGAGCTCAACTTCCTCTCTAGTTCTCAACCGGCGTGGCTTCACAACCCAGATTTTAATCAATCAGACACAATACCAAATGCACCAAAAACAGCTTGATGTGATGCACAACCTTTGATGTCAACAAAAGATTTCTACTCTCTTTTAAAAGTCAATGATATATTTAGCTTTAGGCAGGATTTTTATTTATTTACATTGGTCTTTTGTTTCTAAAAAACATGTGCATAAACTATAGGAGACTTTATATTTTGTTTTTGAAACTGCTGGGGTTCTTATCAAAGTGATTGTTATTCAGTAGAGGTGAAAAGTGTCATTGTTTCCTGCATAGGCATAAGGACATGCTGAATGACTAACACACATCTCCTGCCGCGAGTGAGCTACGTGAAACTCATGCAAACAACCTACTAAACATCCTGCTGTTCAGAGTAAACGTTCAGATAGAAAGCCTACGGATCTGTTGCGTCACTTAGTCTCTCTGACTGTGAACACAGCTGTCTTCCTTACTAACAGAGTAAATCAGTAACAGGCATGGAAAATTAGTGCCCAGGGGATAATTTCGCAAAAATACTCACATTTGCTGAACGGGAAAAGACACTGAGTTTAGTAACACTAACATGTCAGGATTTCTGAAGGGTCACGGGGTATATTTACACATGAACTGGTATTGCAGACACATGCATAGAGATGACGCATTTAACAGAACAATGCCAAAATTCCTTTCCTACAGTGTGTAGACATTTCTGAAGTTTGGGATTCTCTCACTTACTGAGAGGATTTATAGTGTAGGGATTTTTCTCCTTTAGCATATAGAATCAACTGACATCTGGTGTTACATATTACTAATATGATTTCTTATAGCATTATATATTATGATATTACATTTTTTAATGAAATATTATACATTATATCTTTTCATATAATTCAAATAATACAATTTATTTATAATGTATTATTATATTTTATTACATTATATCTTTTTTTCAGGGTTGTTTAAATGTGCAATAGGTGATCTGGGAAATGTTAACTTTAGCATGCTAACATTGAAAGCATACCATCCCAACCTCCCTGCAAATCACAGTGCAAAGCCACGCCTCCTCCAAAAAAAAATTAACACGTGCAGACCTATGGTGCAGACCATAAGCAAGACGACCAGAGACAACGTTATTGGATTATGTGTCATTCAAAGGTGAGAGAACTTTACAGTACAGTGCAGTACTAAAATAAAGTTAGGTTGTTGCTATTTACCTGCCATTTTCAAAGACTTTATATATAGAAAGACGGTGCAATCGTATTATTATAAAGGGGACAAAGTGCAACGCATATGGCATAATAAGCAATATGGCCGTTAGAAGCTCCGGTTCCTATAGAAACAGTTAAACACGCATTTAGGGCTGCGCATGCGCATTAGCTTGATCCAGCCTGAAAAATGCCGTTTTTTGTCGTGATTCGAGCTTTTAGAAACAAAATTTATAAGACAGTTGTTGTCAGATTTCATTAAAGATTTAATTGAAATTTAATCAAAAGCTTGGCGAACAGCTTTGGAGAATTTTGATGTTTCTCCATTCAAAGATATAGGAGCTGCACTTGTATGCCCGAGAGGCATTTCAAAGATGGCCGCCGAGTGAAATGACTTGTTTTAAAGGGACTTTGCCATTCTTGCTCTGTCTGCGTAGTGTTTGTGAATGCGCTAGCTCTGTCTCATTTCGGAGGCTGCGTCCTGCGGAGGTCACATTTGAAGGCTGCATATGTCATCATAGATGTCTTAATTAAGAAAAGTAACCATAATAAAATTGACTTGTTCCTTGTGAGGTGTAAAATACTGTAATCTCTTTATTACTTTGCAATCCGGTTACTTTTTCTCAAATGAGACCGACTCGATGATGTACGCAGCCTTTAAATGTGACCTCTGGAGGACGCAGTCCATGAATTGGGACATTGACTGACAGGGAACACATGCTATCATTTTATTGGGACCGAATGCAATGATGGAACAAACATTTTATGTACCTACACCTTCCACAGCTGATATATATTTATAAAAATACATGTAGACCGCTTAACATAGTTATCAGGATATGAGGAGTTTCAACCATCATAACAAAATGTTCACCTTTAACTATGCAAATGGTGGAATGATTATGGGTCATGAAAAAAAGTGAAACCAAAATTGAAGCTATAACAGATATCTAAATAAATTTGTACCTTTTTTTAGGTCACAAAAGACTATAGTGCATCGTTCACATCATGAGCTTATAAAGTCAATTTTATAAACGTACAAGTGAGTTTTACCATGTGCTTCTTACATCACTTAAAATCAGCACTTAAAAGTGCTTCCTGGCAGGTGAACACTCAGACTGAGCTTGTTAATGTGTGTTTTCAGAGTTAATGACTGTCTAAACCATTTTCTAATAAAGCGCAGGCACAGCCCTCAGACACTCAAGAGACCGTAACTCTGGAAACAGCAACAGTCAAAACTCAAACAAAACTGAGCTGCAACACTAACACTGCAGCTAAGGTGCATGATTCATTGGCCATGCTTCATTAATTATTACATTTTTTACATTTCTGAAATGTTGTTTTATCATGAATAAGGGACATGTGGCGTCATCCCTCAGAGGACTTCAGCACGTCCAACATTAGGTATTTTTACAGACACAAAGGAGAGGTAGGTAAGCTTTGTTCGTACTAAATTTTTTTTTATTCTTATAGCTAGCAAGACAGACAGACAGACACATAGATAGATAGATAGATAGAGCGAGCCTGTTTTTGAATAGTGTTCTGTTCTCATCTGTCTCAGGTGAACTGCTGCACATTCTCACCTGACTGTCAGATTCTGCTCACATGCTGTGACGATGGCAGATTGTACCTGTGGAACGCCACCAGTGCAAAACACCTGGCCACAGTCAGTGGACACTCAGGTACATAAAGCTAGCTACCTTATAAAAAATCACACTATGTAGGAATATATTAGTCATACAATAATTGTCTTTTGTGGCTAGTATGGGAAAATGTACCTTTCTATATGATGTAGGCCTAATCGTCCTCTATATAACACGTATTGTTTACCCTATATGACGCTAATCATGCGTCACTGTGGTTACAAACATTCCAGTTCATATTTCTAACCATCACCACAATAGACCCTTTTCACAGACTGTGATGACTCGTTTTAAAGGTCATCAATATCGCAGGGTGTTTTGTAATACTGTGGGAGGGATGGGCTCTCATTCACTGCTATAAAAGTGGTAAAAGTACCCATCTATGGCGACTTACGCTTCTGAGAAACCCAGAAATATGAAAAGAGTCTTGTGGCAACTGGCACAGTGTCATGAGAAATTAAGTCTCCCCCTGGAATAGGGGTCTCCTCAAGGACCCAGGCAGTAATGCCTGATCAAAAGCTGTTATCATGATGTCTTGACTCATTTTAACCTATTTCACTATTGTATGATGTTTATTACATTAAGTGCACAAACAACATGCTTGAAATATAAAATGAATGCCTATGTATTGCATAATAAAACAAACTGGAAACACAACCATGCCAAAAATTTATTTTTACATTTGTTTTTTATAAAGATAAGGATTGCTGCAACATACTATGTTCTGTAATTTAAGTAATTTAATATTATTTTTACAAAATAGCAATGTAGTATATGTAAGCAATAAGGTACGAGAGGCTGTGCCGTATTGTGAATAATTCCCCTTCAGCTGTGACTTATTCACGATACAGCACTAGCCTCGAGTACTTTATTCCTTTTATAAAACGGTTACCACACAGTATAAATATTAAAGCCAAAAATATGTATCAGTGCAACTTTCATGAAGTAAACTTTCACTAAAGCATTCCTTCCGCCGGAAAAAATAGTCCCTGACCGTGAACAGCAACAGAAGTTACATTATTACGCCATTAGATGGCGGTAAAGACTGTCTTTATGAGTGTGTCAGTCAGTAGCGAAGACTTTTACATTGAAAAGACTGAATTGTTGTGAACACGGAACAAGACGCAACTGACAAATGCTTTGACTAGCGCTGTCAGTCATGGGAAAACCTCTTAAATGTTAAAAGGACAAGATAATACATTGGACATTTAAACTGATTTTTTATTATGAACATAGGACTGACCTGAATGAAAATGCTGAATCTGAATGCAGGTAATAAACTCGCTCACTCGATCTTTTTCTCACGATACTCTTCTACATAATACAGTAAGCTTCAATGAACAAAATCAATTGAGAACATACAGTTTACGTTGCTAAGGGTGTTGTGTAGTGATACACAGAACCGTTGGGTGAAACGGTCAATGCTTGATTTCACAACCTATAGCTTCAGTTATATACTAATATATGAACCATGTAATTTAAAAGACATTATAACGCATTTTAAAGATTTGCAGGAATTATAATCAGGCGCTAAAAATACTACCCATTAAAAGTCAGCTGAACCAATGGGATCACTCGGGGTCCTAAAGGAGACCCGATTCCTGGGGTGGACTCGATTTCAACAGAATGGTTTCTGAATGAGAAATATTCAGTCCGATTGTGTTAAAAGGAACTTTAAATAAAAAGAAATAAAACTTCAAATTGAAAGTCACAAATATATTGTTAGGGAGATAACAATAAAACAAACATTCATTGGAGTAACAAAAAAAAAGATATATATATTTACTACAGATATATAGATATATATTTATATATAGATATATATTTACAACAGAGAAAAGACCAAATCCAAGGACACGCCAATAAACAAATCACAGAATCACAGAGAAAATCCAGAGAAACAGGTAAAAGATAAAAAAAAAATGACTAGCCTAGATATAAAGTAAATTTACAAAACACAAGTGCAGGATACGCAAGTAACAAGTCTATCCAGTGGTGTAGTGTGGGTATGACATATAGAAATATATTTAATGTATAGGCTATAGGCAAGTATAACATTTCTAAATTTTCCTTTGTTTATTTATTTGTTTTGAAATAATCATGCAGGTCCAGTGAAATCGTGTGTCTTCTCCACGGATGGTCAGCTGTTCGCGAGCGCGTCTCACGACTGTACCGTCAGAATCTGGTGCAGCTCCAGCACAAAATGCACACACATACTGACAGGTGTGTTTCAGTTCATAATGAGCGTTTGCTGGAAGCAGACCTTCATCACCTGCAGCAGCAAACATATCATTATCATTATCAGCCTTTTCTGCTTTATAATCACCCTTACAAGAGCATAGCTTACTATAACCATAGTTTTTTGTTGATGTCACTGAACCTCAGCTCACACGCGGAGTGTGGAGACGGTGAGCTTCAGTCCGGACGGTCAGTGGCTGCTGTCGGGTGGATGGGACAACAGGGCGCTGCTCTGGAGAGTTAAGGTGAGAAACTAACACTTTACAATTATAGTTCAGGAACGAATGAATGAAACAAACACTTCCCTTTTTAAAACATACAGATATAGAGTGAAAATATATTTAACCCAATGAAACAAACACTTCCCTTTTAAAGTCATACTTCAAGAGAGAACTGGTACTGTGCAAGCCCTTACAAAAATATACATGCACATTATATATTTTCATGTATAAAGAGCCATTTATTTTATGCAAGAAAAATGTTAAGAGTGTGTGATATTATACTTTGTCTATTATATTTTATATGTTAAAATTATATTTACTTTATATTATATTTTATATCATATTATACTTTGTCTATTACATATATATAATGTTAATATCATATTATTAATATATAATATAAATTAATTTATATTATATTATTATATTAACTAATAATATATTATTTTATAATAATTAATATTAAATCATACTTTATATTATATTGTGCATTGTCTATTGTATATTTTTATTATATTATATTATACTTTGTCTGTTATTTTCATTTTATGCTCATATTATATTATTCTGTCTATTATATTTAATTTTAATTCTTAAATTATTTTTAAATATTTTATCTTGTAACTGTTTTAAAGCTAAAACTGATTTAAGAAATACCCTTATATTTAAATATTTTATTTAATATCAATGATTAATATTATTTTCTATTAAAAATATAATAAAAATCTAAAAATATATACAACTTTAAAAAATAAAAAACAGATTTGTTATTACAATGAAATATAAAAAATAGGACTGTCAATAAAACAAATGATTAATTTCTGACTTCATGATTTCTGACTAGAAAGAAAATAAGTAATAATATCAAATGCAGTAAATATGTCTAAAATATTATTTAATTAATATCATAACATTTCTGACAGCTCTAAAAATCCCTTACTTTCATTACCATAAAAATGGTGTGGGATGAGCAGTTTGATAAATAGTTAAAGGGTTGTTTCAGATCACTAACCCTACATGAGCTAAAGACAGAAGACATCTTGTACTCTCTTCATGTAGTAACAGGTGTTTTTAGATTCAGTTTTGCAGTAATGTTTGTATCTTTGGTGTTTCAGTGTGGTGAGATGGTCAAGGAGTTGCGGGGTCACACTGCAGCTGTCCAGAGCAGCGCCTTCTCATCAGACTCGCAGTGTGTGGTATGAATCACTTTCTCACTGTGTGGTTTGTTTTGAGCCATTCAGCATGAGCTGCATCACCTCTTCTTTCTTTCGGTTCACCGCAGGCCACGGGCTCCTGGGACCGGACCGTGAGAGTGTGGCAACTTCATGATGAAAAGGAGGTTGTGGTATTACAGGGGCACATGGGAAATGTGGCCTGTCTCTGTTTCTCTATCACTGGGATGCTGGTAAGCTCACGAAATCCGATTTGTTGTTGAGATTTGTTAATAGTTCATGTGAAAATGAATCATTTACTTGCACTCAAAAGAATGCAGATACTTTCTGTGCTGGATTTTCCATAAACACCCTTAGAAGAAAAGATTCTAAATAGAACCTTAAACAAGTTCTGTCAGGCTCTTCATATAAAGAACTTTTTAGGGGTTCCCATCATGGGATCATTTTATGTATTTAGTTTTAATTTATTTTTTTAGCAGTGTAATGTTTATATTCTGTATATTTCTGTTTTAGTTTAATTGTGTTTTGGTTTAGTTCTGTTCCTGTTCCCTGTCATATTAAGTTGACCTAGTTGCCGTTTACATGACACCATTTTCAACTAAATACTGAAAACTTTGTATGCATTTTGGCTGTTCGTTTATGACTATGGCGTTTTGGGGGCCTGAGAATGCAAACTTTTGAAAACGTGTTTCAAAGTGCAAGCTTTTGATACCGTTATATTCTCTGTGTAACTACAAAAACACGAATTTGTGAAAACAGTGACGGCATGCAAATGTGTATTACGTGTTCTGTAGGTATGCACGTTTGGCGCAGTTGCTCTATAAATAAATGCATATGTGCGCAGGCGCGTTGTCTTAGTTTACAAAGTGGCATCGCCATCTACTGGTCTGATATGCATAATACAGCGTTTTTAGTCGTTTTCATGGATCTGTGTCAACAGGGATCATTTTGGTAACATTGTCATCTGTAAAAAGAAAAAACCTTTCTGGTTTTTTTTGTACATTGTTGCTGTGTAAACATACCCCGAGTGTGTACCAGTTTGTTTTCATAGTTACTGATTAGTTTCACCTGTGTTTCATTTAGCTCCCTTTGTTTGCCCTGTGTGTATTTAAGCCCTTAGTTTCCTCTGTTCATTGTTCTGTCTCGTTTGCATTATACATGGTTATGTATATTTACTCTTATTCTCCTGCTTCTTTCCTAGTTGGATTTTGATTAAAGACTGTTTGTTTGTTATACTCCATTCGTTGTGCAGCCTTACGTGAAAAGCAGCTTGTAAACATATTTTATCACTAGAACAAAATTTAAATAACATGTTAAACATGAAAGTATTATGCAATCATTTAAGACATTTCTCCTTATACAGAACCTTTTGGCATAAATGGCACCCTAAATCTTGTCTTTTGCCTATAAAACAATCATGTGTTTGGTGAAGAACATTATAAACGTACACTACTATTCAAAAGTTTGGGGTTGGTAAGATTTTTTAAAAGATGTTTTGAAAGAAGTCTCTTACACTCACCAAGATTGCATTTGTTTGATCAAAAATACAATAAAAACAGTATTATTTTGAAATATTATTACAATTTAAAATAACTGTTTTCTATTTAAATAAATGTTAAAATGTAATTTATTCCTGTGATCAAAGCTGAATTTTCAGCATCATTACTCCAGTCTTCAGTCACATGATCCTTCAGAAATCATTTTAATATGCTGATTTGATGCTTAAAAACATTTATTATTATTATCAATGTAGAAAACAGATGTGCTGCTTCATATTTTTGTGGAAACTTGGATACATTTTTTCCTCAGGATTCTTTTATGAATAGAAAGTTAAGTTCAAAAGAACAGCATTTATTTAAAATAGAAATCTTTGTAACATTGTATATACATTGTTTATTTATTGTAAGTGTGTGTGTTTTAGGCCTCAGGCTCATGGGACGGCACAGTTCGTGTGTGGTTGCCGATGCGTCACGCGTGTCTGTTTGTTTTGGGAGGCTGTGAGCGTGTGTGGGTCAGGAGTCTGGCCTTCTCCATAGATGGACAGGTTTTAGCATCCGCCGCTGAAGGCGACATGGTAAAACAAACACACATACACTCATTCACACAGTCTGTCCTGCAATGCTTGATTTTGAGACATCTCTTCATCAGGTGAGGATCTGGGATACGACCACTGGTGCATGTCTGAAGAGGCTGCAGGTGATCGAGAACCTTTGACTGGTCATGTTTAGCATTATAATATCACAAAGCCTCATAATGTATACATGTATGTGTTTCAGGGTCATAAGGACTCAGCATTTGGCTGTGTGTTTAGTCCCGGCGGGGAGCTACTTGTCAGCGGCTCTGAGCAGCTGGATGAAGAAGGGGATGAAGAAAACAGCACAGAGGAGAGAAGTGACAGATGGAGGAGTTTAAACAGCGAACAGGACAACATAGATGACAGCTATACCAACTTAGATATTACATAAGAGCATGTGCAGCCATTTTGTAACGTTAATGAGCGAGGCTTCTGGTTCATTAGCTATAACCTATTTAATTATGCAAAAATAAGCTATTTGCTGTGAATGAGCGAGACTTTCAATTCATTCGCTGCTGTAGGTAAATATTTAGAAGAATAGTAGAGTGCAGTAAACAGTACAACTATGTGCTCTACAAACCAAAGTGTTTATGATTATGATAATAAATTTAAAATAACAAACACAGTTTACACCATCAAGCAACATAATGGACTGTTTTGTACACAATTTAAGTGATGCTTGATCATGCATGCCATTCCTAAAATATAAAGGCATATATTAAATATTTTATATATACACTATTATTTAGTTTTATATATAAAGACCTATAAAGGCCTACTGTGTAAAAAAATAGTGATATCAAGAAAATATGTTGTTTCTAAAATTAAATACATTTCAAATACTGTATTATACAATGCTACATTGTATGATTACATATTATTTTAATTTTTTTTATTTTATCATGTTTAAGTTCAACAGCCAGAGCAAAAATAAATATTATGTGGAAATATTATATTTTTATTCTATATATTTTACATTTTATGAAATATTTTATTTCTATTAAAAAGAAATGATGTATAAACCTTTAAAAATAAAAAACAGATTTGTAAAAAAAAAAGAATAAAAGAACTGAATCGTCATGTCATAATAAAAGCATATTACAAGCCCATTTTTCTGCAATCAAAATCACTTAAACGCACATGGCAATTATGATTTTCAAAGTAAAAACTTTTGAGGATTTGAAGGCAAGATTAGCTACAAATACATCTTATTAAAAAAAAAAAAAAAAGTAAAAATCAAACAGTTAACTGATTTCCATAATATTTTTTTTCATACTATGGAAGTCAGTGGGGTCCATCAGCTGTTTAGCAGAAGAAAGAAATTCATACAGGTATGGAACAACTTGATGGAGAGAATTTTCATTTTTGGGTGAACTGCCCCTTAAAAATCTGTTGTACGAGTGCCACAGAACCTTTTACAGTTAATAAGACAAACCCTTTAAAAGTTTAACCAAGTTATTCCAAATTTAGTTTTAGGTATTTTTAATGGATCTTAAATATCTTGAGTTTTATTCTACTTTTTAATAACTCACATTTAATGTTTTACACAGCTGTAAAGATACCAAGCTTAAATTCAAGTACATTTAGTGGAAAAACCACTTCAACCATCTCAGTTCCAACTAATGTATTAAACAGATAAGAGTGACTGTTTGTGATATAGCCTATCAAATAGCACATAGCTTATACCTATACGTGTGTGAGAACATGAAACCAAAAATATCCCTTATCTAGATCAGTGGTTCTCAGCTGGTTTGGCCATTTTGGCTACCCACATCTTCCCATGGTCATGAAGCCCCAACTGAAAAATTTAGGAATGTGAACAAAGCTCTCAAATTTTTTTACAGACACACAAGTAGACTACCATCCCACTTTATTTAAAGCTGCAGTCCGTAACTCTTTGTGTTCAAAATTTATATAATGAGCCAGTACATCATGAATCCATTTTCTAAACCGTGTTTTAGTCTTATCCTGAATCACTACGGCACATCTATAATAAATATTTATATTTGGACTATTTTAGACCGGTCGAGTCGGCCCCCTATACTCTCATTCACTATTACCTAGGCTACATTACTCCACTAATATAGTCCACTTGAAGGAGTGGGTGAATTCGGACACCGAGTGTGCCGGAAAGGGCTGCTGCTTTTGCATAGTTTGTGCTTGCTGTTTAATTATCACTTGAAAAGTAGCCTACTGAAAAGATTTATCTTGAATTTTGCCATGGAAACTAGCATGTATAAACTGTAATAAAATAATAATAATAATCAATTAAAAAGGAATTTATACCTGTATGATATTAGGCTGTAGCCACATTGGACCAGCGGTTTGGAAAAGCTGCGTGCGCCATCTTCAGGTCAGACACGAGAATTCATTTGACAACTCTCACAGTGCATTATGGGTATTCTCTAGCTGTTGAGCATACATCAGTTGTACACATTATTGCAGTGCATTGTGAGTGCACTAAAAGGCCACCACTACAAAACGCTGTTCCCTCAAAAAGTGCCCTATTTAAGTGAGCGATTTCAGACACAGCCAGAAAGTAGATCCGGCTACAATATTCTTCCGCAAGACGCATGCAGTTTTGTTTATTAACCGCTAGAGTGCCAAAAGTTATGAATATTGTTAAGAATATCACTAACACTGAAGAATAAACAGTACAAGTTAAGGCTATTAAAAATCCGTTTCAAGCTTGTTAAAACAAGTCAGTAAGTTGGTATGAGCCACCAGTCATCAAAAATATAACTTTTGTGGGTTAAAGGGGCTATATGTAAGATTTTTACTTTAATAAAGCATAAAAATACCCCAGTATGTTTGTAGATATTTAGGAAACATGCTAAGATCACCTATTTGTTTCTCAGAAAAACAATGCTACAGCCAGATATTGTACTTTGAAATGTGCGTTCCGTGTCGGAATGTCTGTCTTTGTTTTGGTCTGTGCGAAACCGTGTGCTGCCAGTTTATCCAATAGCATTTCGACATCACAGGTTGCCAGTTGGCAGAAAACACTGCATATTGCAGCCATGGAAACCAGCAAACAAACTGGGTCAGAGAACTGGGCCTGACCTAAAAAGCCTCTGCATCTATCTAAAAATCTCTATGAACAACAGCATATTAAAACACATAAATCAACTCATCAGCTTAGTGTGTAAGTCTCCTCAGCTTTCATTGTCAATTGCGCTGCCTCTTGTTGCGTGTCCTCAAGCTGGCCACACGCGTCTTTGAACGGGGAACAATATTTTGAATTTGGACTGCAGTACCCATTTCGACCACTGGGTGTCATTTCTACATAGAGCCCCTTTAAGGCTATGGAAACCATTAAACAATACTAACCTCTGTTAATAAAGCATATGGACACTGATCCTGATGAATAGACTGAGTCAACAGCGTTCAAGCACATCTTTTATATATATAAAACCCATCTAGAATAACATTTGTCATTCCTTTGACTACACCCTCCACTACTCACTCTAAAAAGTCTTGACTCACCAGGTGAAAACACTGATCTAGACAGATAAGACTAGTATCACATGAGGTCACTTCATATTTCAAGAATTCCCATAACTGCTTCAGAGAGAGACAGACTCGTAAGGCATCTTTATTCCAGGGTGGGGTGTTTATTTTTTTTCTGTGAAAACAACAGTACAGCCTCTTAAGCCTTGATGGCGAATTTGCGAATGGAGTAGAGGCGAGACTTCCTCTGCATCTTCTTGGTCATCAGGTTCTGCTCGTGTTTTGTCAGCTGACGACGGATGGCGCGGGTCTTCCTGGGCCTCAGGTCCAAAGGCTTGTACTTCTTACCCTGAAAATGAAATGTAGGGCTGTTAGAACATATTGGACAGACAGTTCAGGAAGCAGCTGATTCAATCTACTTTTGCCAACACTTATACCTTATGAGAGCTGTAAAACATTCCATTAAAGTAAATAGACCGTTTTCATAGGTATTAACCTTGTAAATATAGCAAAGTTTCTATTTTTTTTTTTTTTTAAATAATGTATATTTATAACACTATACTTTGCATTATACTACCTTGGCACTAAACTTCAGAAAACTGGTTAATGCTGCTCTGAGGCGGTTTCTAATGCAACATTAGGGAATGGTGAATGAGATCTTTCTCCCTTCTGAACAATAATCTCTATTTTGTTTTCTTTCTTCCTCTTTTGGAAAGTCATAAACACCATTATGTTTACTACTGGAGCAAATGGTAACATTACATTTGTTGCAGTCTTTATTCAATAGAAGTTTACCAAATTTTGTCAATTAAAAACTAAGAAATGTGAGAAGGGTCCATTCAGAGATGGAATTGCATTTTTGAAAAGTAGTGTATTAGATGACAACACTGTCAGAACAATCTCCATTCACACAGACACATGGAAACCATTAAAAACGTTATACTCATGCCAGGCCAGTAGTTGGCGATATCACTATGTAAATAAACACTACATGCCTATAGACTACACATGATTACACATGCGCAATACATCACTTTTCACAAATTTACGTTTTCTGTAGTTTACACGATAATGATAGTGTTTCCAAAAACTTAGTTTAAAAGCAGTTGATAAGTTTGCATATTCAGCTCCCCAAAGCGCTGTCGACTAAATGGACGGCCAAAACGCATAATTTTTAGTAAAACTTTAACCTAAAAGACTAAGTACAGTTGCTGTTAAATAAATACTAAATCACTAAATTAAAGTAATATTAAGACATTTCAAAGACAGAAAGTAACTGTTCTCCACTAAATTCTCCTTCAGAATTGGACTACAGCTGAAGTTGATGAAGATGATGGCATATAAACGTTCTGTCGGCTGTTCGCAGCAGATGAGCGTCATTTAAAGACTCTGCTGTGAACAGTCGTTTTTCTTTAGCAAGAGAGTATTCACACTATCTCCACTTGTGCAGGAGGAGTGCTGGGTGATCGTTCTTGCTGGAGTCTAAACGGACGTGCTGTGTGCTTCTAATAATGCATTTGATCTGAATACAATAATGCTTTGTAACATGACACTGATGGCCATCACACTTGCTAGAAAGAACTAAAATGAACACCGAGCAATGCCGTTCTTTGTCAGAGCACAACTTCAGACTTTCCATCATGTATCTGCCTGAAAGACCTAATGTTGGTGTCCAGATCATATTTGGATCTGCAGTAGAACCAGATTTTCTTTAAACCAGACCATCTAACAGCATCTTTGCACAAGTGTGCATGAACATATGTTTCAGTGGCATTAAACTGACCTTGTAAAACTTCCTCAAATTCTCCTTCTGTGTCTGGTTGATAACTGTGAGGACTCTAGCGATGGACTTGCGGACAACGCGGCTGAAAAGAGAAAATATATATTAGAACAAAGCTTTCCACTTACATTTATATAAACATACATGTAATATAATTCACATAAACCTTTAAAAAGTTAGTTCACCCAAAAATGAGATCTCATTAATTACTCACCCTCATGTCGTTCCACACTTGTAAGACCTTCGTTCATCTTCAGAACACATTAAGATATTTTTGATGAAATCCAAGAGGTAAATGACTCCTCTATAGACAGCAATTTAATCACCACTTTCAAGGTCCAGAAAGGTAGTAATGAAGTCATTAAAACAGTCAACGTGACTGCAGTGGTCCAACCTTAATGTTATGAAGCAAAGAAAATACTTTGCGTGCAAAAACTTGTTTACGTCCGAACGTGGGCTCAGTATTGGCTGAGGCAATGTTCACGTGAGCACCACGACGCAGGAGCCAGCCAACAATGAGTCAGCGTTCGGACGTTAACAGGGAGGCTCTGCAATGTGTTCACCACGCCAACTGCATAACAGACTGACGGGAAAGAGGAAAAATTGTTGAATGAAGTCTTTTGTTTTTGCGCACAAAAGGTATTCTCGCCACTTCATCACATTAATGTTGCAGTCACATGGACTATTTTAACAATGTCTTTAGTACCTTTCTGGACCTTAAAAGTGGTGGTTATATTGCCGTCTATGGATGAATTGCATCAAACATATCATAATGTGTATTCTAAAACTGCACAAAGGTCTTACTGGTTTGGAACGACATGAAGGTGAGTAATTAATGATGGGATTTTCATTTTTGGGTGAACTAATCCTTTTAAAGTTCTTCTAGTTCTTGGATTAAAACACACTAAAGCACCAAAATTCACCCACATTCCCATTACACTAAAGCTGGCACTGAAACACAGGAGGGGCCCCAAACAATTGTTTTTCCTATACAGCACATTCAGGCCAAAAGCATGGTGAACTCTGCTAAACAGACCAACACAACTGACTCCAACCAAACACTCACATCTTGGAGAGTTTGGAGGCAGCTCCACCAGTAACCTTGGCAACGCGGAGCTGGGAAAGTTCCACCTTCAGATCATCCAGCTGTTTCAGCAGCTCCTCCTTTTTCTTTCCGCGCAGGTCTCTGGCCTTGATCTTTGCCTACAAAAACAACATTCATTAGAATCACTTCTAACCAATAGGTATTAATAAAAGTATCTAATATAGAGACTCGTGGAATTGTGTACAAGTATCAAAAGCATACAAATACATAATTATTTAGGATTGTTTTTCTTCAGGATCAATTTCCTACAAATAATATCATGGGTTCCTGATGATGATGCTTTGGAAACACATGTCGGTTCACACTGAATTTAGCTGGTATCGTCTAAACAAACCGGTTATGACGATCTGTCATTTGTGTCCGATGGCCGCTGACTGTTGAAATATACAATATCAAAAAGTATATCCAAAAAAAATTACTTTTGAGTTCCTATAATTGCAGTTTAAAGCTGTTAAATCGTAGGCTACGCTAACAGGCTACACGGCACAAACCACTGCTGGACTTCAGTCAGCAAACCAATGTCTCATTTCATCACTCAATATACACTTTATTTCAAGATCATCACTTCAAATACTGTGCTCAAACTCTAGCTCACAACTCAATATTGATTTAAAACGTGTTTTCAGAGCAGTTTAACATGCATAATCGACTAGATTGATTTAGATTGCTCGGTTTCGGTAAAATCCTCACCATTTTTCTCGATGGCTGCCACAAGAAAGGAAGTTGGAGCGGTCACGTGGGAAAGTCTACCGGGTTACGGAGGAAACTAAACTGGTGCGCGAGGGGGGCTGGAATCTTCCATTCCCCTCTTAAAGGGGGCGCTTAATGACTATAATTGATTAAATTACAACATTATTACTCTCAAATGTAGAATTAGATAGTAAATACTGGGATTATGTTAATTTATTGCAAATTTCTGTTAGATTTCTGTTTTTAAAAAAAATCAGTGTGTTAGATTATATCTCAGAAATAGTTGTATGTATTCAGATATGTCTATGTTAAAGTAAAAAGAACAATAAAATCAATAAAAATAAATAAATGAATACATTTAAAATGTATTCGCTTTATTGACTCATTGGTCGACGGATTTGATAGACAGCTCATCGTCCCGCCCCTTCTTCCGGGAGACTCCATTGACGATCATGGCGCTCGCAAGAAGTGTCTACAATCTGCTCTTCAGAAGAACGTCGACTTTCGCCATAACCATCATGGTGGGAGCTGTTGTCTTCGAGAGGGTGTTTGATCAGGCTGGAGATGCGATATTTGAAAACATAAATCGGGGGGTAAGTTATTTTTCGATTGAATTTATTTGAAATCTTCTTGACCCACCGGCAGACTGACCTTGATTAGCTTGCTGGCTAACCTTAACTACATATTCAGTGGGATGAAAATATAAGACTTAACTTAAGCCTAAAAACATATTTCAGTTTTATGATAATATAATTTTGTCCTTATAATGATCAAATAATTGAAGGGCAACACTAATGCCACAGCTACATCTGGAGTGTCTGTACAATCTCATTATAAATTATAATATAATTATGAGTATGAATTATTTTGTACCTGTAATGTGTTCTGCTAACCCTGTGTGATGTAATTCTGTGGGTGTTTTTTGTAGAAACTCTGGAAACACATCAAACACAATTATGAAGAGAAGGAGGAATAATAATGGCTTTGATGCAGCTTCATTCTACCATCATCCCATTTCCTGATGTGACCCTGTTGGATGGTCCACCGGCTTTTGCAGTGTCTTCGGACGCCGTGTTCATCTTCCAGCCTATGTCCCAGGGACATAGACAGAGACTGATTACCGAACCCTGTTAAAATGTCACGTGACCACCTGTTATTGTGCGATGTCACATTCTTCATGATTTATAAATGTGTTGCTAACTTAATTCTGTATGAATAAATTGAATGACCTAGAATCCTTTAAAATCTGGTGGTTCTTTGGTTTACAATTTGAGGTGCCGTTTAAAGGGGTTAGTTCACCCAAAAATGAAATTTCTTTCATTAATTACTCACCCTCATGTCATCCCAAACCTGTAAGACCTTTGTTTGTCTTGGGAACACAAATTAAGATATTTTTGATGAAATCCGAGGGTATCTGATCATAGGCGGCAATGACACTGCACCTTTTGAGGTCCAGAAAGGTACTAAAGACATCGTTAAAACCATTGACGTGACTGCAGTGGTTCAAACTTGTGTGGATCAGAGACCCTCAGATTTCATCAAAAATATCTTAATTCATGTTCCCAAGACAAACAAAGGTCTAATGGGTTTGGGACAACAGAAGTTTCATTTTTTGGGTGAACTAACCCTTTAATTACATGCTTTAGTTAAATTCAGGGTGCTTTTACATGACACTTCTCAACTAACTGGAAAACTTTTTCATTTGCATGACAACAGAGTTTTGGGGGCCTGAAAACGCAAACTTTTGAAAATGGGTTTCAAAGCGCACGTTTTTGAATTC